>NW_019104493.1:1420682-1451651 GCF_001995035.1 Momordica charantia
TTTTCTAAATGGACATGGGACCCGATTTTTAGTTTCCTAAGAAAATGAGAAAAGGAGTATCATGTAATTATAAAGAAACAATGTAATTAATCGGGACAAAATATTTCTTCCAATATTGAAAGAGCATAGTAGAGAAAGGGGTGAGGTGCAATTTTGACATTCTAAATAATGTTTCATCAATTTTTATTTAATTGTCAAACATCAATATTTGAAAAAATAATTTTATCCATATCATAACCACTTTTAAATGTTAGTTTAGTTTTCAAAACAAAATACTCCTATGTCAAACAAAAAAAAAACACAAACAAACAAAAGACAAAAACAAAATAACTCCCAAACATACCCTTCATTTAGTTTTCAAAACACTTTTACATTTCTTATGATATAGATAAATTATACCTTTTAGATATTAATAATTGTTGTACTCATAAGTTATAATCAATTATACAAGAAATAGAATTCAGATTTCATCTTCCTTTCTGAACAAAAATGCATATTTCATACCATATATCTTTTTAATGCATTTATTTAATGACTTTATCCACTTATTTCTAGTCTAGTCTAAGCCACATAGACTATAAACTAAATTCATACTTTTATGATTTTGAATATTAACAACATTATTATATATTTCGACATTGCCTCAAGATCAGCCCAATAGTTAAAAAGTATATATTCATTTTCTTGATGTTAGAGGTTTAAATTTTCGTCCCACATTTATAATACTAAAAAAAACGCAAAATTAATTGGTTTCCTTAGTTAACTATCTATTTAGACCTTATCGATACAGATGATGTTGATATCATTCAATCGACTCATTTCACACCTTATCAAATTTTTTGAAAAAATAAAAATGTAATGTCAAACCTCACTCTCCCCGCCTTATAAGAAGGGAACTTGCACCCTAAAATTGAAAGAAAGGAAGAAAGAAAGGAAGGAAGGAAGATGAATAAGAAAAGAAAAAAAAGGCACTCCAAAGAGTAATAAGACAGTATAAATAAAATATGATAGGAAATGCATACAAGAGCCTGCAAACAACAGAACCTTAATTCAGGCCATATCCAATCAATACTTACAAATTACAAAAGAACTTGTAACAGCAGAACAGCAGATATATGATCACAAGCAACCAACCGTGATCACTATGTACAATATACAGTTGCAAGGAAACCGATGACGGTTCCACATTTCTACAAAATTTCAGTGGTTACTAGTGAGTCGAGAAATTGGAGATGATGATGCACAATGAGGAAATCCAAAGCCTAGACTAAAAAGCAAAGAAAGGAGCCCTCTCCCTTCACAGACACACCTTGCACTAAATGGTTAGCCAGTACCATAGTCATTTCCCAGTACTTGGAACAAACCTACCGCGATTTCGTTTCATCACCCGACTCCTTGTATTCTGGCTTCAGCTCATATGTTCCTTGGTGAACACCTTTGTTGTTGTAGACACAAAGGTCTTTAAGTATTTCTTTCATATATTGCTGCAAGAAGGAAGCATTTTTACAACAGACTCTGGACATAACAGCAGCATATTCACAGAAAACATAAAGAGACGACCATGTTTGATAATGATTTTGTCTCGAGTTTTCTGTTTCAGAAGTTAGGTGTATTTTCTCTCAATTTCTTTAGTACGTTATTCACGATTCTTACAAGTACATTTGAATTCTTAACCAAATTTAAAAATTAAAAAAATAAAAATAAAAAGAAAGTTTTTAAAAATTACTTTAAATCTTGGCTTAGATTTTGAAAACGTTTTTAAAAAGTAGATAAAAAAAAGTAAAAAAAAACATGGAGAGGTGCAGTGTTTATAAGCTACTACACAAAATAGAAAAAATAAAAACAAAATAGTAATCAAACCATGACCACATTATTTTTGTTTAATATTTGTTTCAGTCTTAAACCAATCAACGTGAGCTACAACCAATAGAACAACCCTATTCAAATAAGATTATAATCCAAGTGGTAGCCTAACCAACAAGCAGAATCGAGCCATCAACTAGAACTGCAGTGTTTCAAGTGAGCAGTTCATTTGCTCCTTCCCTAAAGGATGTGGATGTCAGAGAGACGTGTGACCTTTTTAAAAATGAAAAATAGGAAAGTACAATTTGTTCTCAGAGTTCAGGATAATGTCATGTCGATCACCACGTAAAACTCCAATCGCAAGCCTAAGAGCTAATGTGCATAATACCATAGTTGCATTAATTGATAAAATGCCATTCTGTTTAACGAGAACTTGTACATTCACCTAACTTTAAGATTTATCTATATTTGTATGTATCCTGTGCAGTGATATGGTTTTACTTCTCTATAAACTTCTGGAAACTGATCCACATGGAAACATCAGATGATAAACTAACTATACGTGCAAACTTAGTATTCAATATGTGTGCAAATTCAAGATAAATCTTACTTCAGGTTGGTCAGTCTCTTGAATCAATTGTTTCGACGTCCAATATGGTTGTCTTTCAAAGAGCCTAAAAATAATCTTCTCCAATTCGCCACGCTCCTTTCTCAACCTCTTTGTTTCCGATCCCTTGCTCACCACTTTCTTCTTCTCCTGAACCAAGTTTAGCAGCTCATATGTTCACAATAGTAAAAGATAATTATTGAAATCAGTTGGACAAGCTTCTGACCGACTACAAGGGTAAATAAATATAGCACTGGCTTAAACCTAAACAGCAAGAGAAATCGATATTTTACTTGATATATGCAGGAATGAATATAATAGAATACATCAAAGCATGTAGAAAAGAAGGTAGTATAATTACTGCAGCTCCAAAAGACGTCACATCCATCCCTGGCATAGGCCTCATATGTCCTCCTGTGACATGATCAATCACCTGTATGGAATAGTTGGAAATTTGAACCAAGAAAGAAAAAAAATAACCAAACGGTCAAGTATGCTGCATAGAAAGTTACAAAGCAGACCTGAATCTGTCTGCTTTTGGTCATAGACTTGTGAGTTCTTTCACGACAGAGTTTCCCATACCTCTCAAGATTTTGATCATGGGGCTTCATGTCAAATTTGTTCAGTATTTTCCCCTCAACTGTAAACTTCCCTAAAATGGAAAAAGAATTGATTCCATCAACCAGATATGCTGCTGTAATGATCTAAAAGAATGTTTGAGGAGTTGGAAGAAGAAAAGAAGTTCTAGCTGCACTATATCTCTTGAAATCTCTCTAGTACACCCACAGAACACACCACTTTTATCTGTTTGTCACTGTCCTGAAAGTAATTAGAAATTTTTAAGATCAAGCCGGTGGATTTCGAATACCTAGTACTCTCTACTGTAAACATCATGAGTTGGCCTAATGGTCAATAAAGGCCAATGTAAATAGCATAGATAGAGAGAACAAGTTCAAACTATGGTGTTCAAGTACCTAATATCCTACGAGTTTATTTAGTAACCAAATGTAGTAGGGTCAGACGTGTCCTAAGATATTAGTCAAGGTGCACGTAAGCTAGCTCGGAAAATCACGAAAATCCCAAAAAAAAGAAAGAGTGCTCTCTACTATAACTAAACCAATGGAAAATCCCTCCAGTAACATTAGATAACCTCAGTACAAAAACCCATGTTAGTGTGCAAATATGAATCTCCTCAAGACTCTTACTGATAAGATGTTCTAGTTTTCATCAGTATGTGATCAAATAGTCGTACTCCACATTGACATGACAACTTTCAGATATAACAAGTTCATGAAAGACTCACGAAAATTACTGGGTACCTGACTGAGTTTCAACACAACAGATGTTGAACAGAGAAGGAATTAAAGAGGATTATAAGAAAGGGATAACAGCAACAAACCAAGTGTTATTGACGATCAAACTAATGTAAATGTTCTAAAATAAATAAATAAATAAATAAAAAATATTGACAACGTAAAAATTGTACGTTGATACCAGTTGAAAGCATACTATAAACTATAAAGTGGATCTCGTATAACAATCACAATCAGAGTAATAGTTCATCCAGCTTACAAGTAAACATTTCCCAGCTTCATATTCATGGGTCATTTTTTAATGAGCAGGCTAGAGTGACATAAACCAACCTGGTGGTGACTCGGAAAATACCGACATTGGAATGAAGTCTGTCGACATATTCAATGAGTAGGACCTTAATGAATTTCCAGAATCAGTGCCAGCCAATTCCATAGTGAACTAAAATCATAGAGCCATTGTTAGCTGAGGAAACCAAGCAAATGGATGTTGACATAATCAATCTTTAATTTGCCCTTTTACTATAAATAATGCAATGTAAGTAGCCAAGTTTGAAAAAATATAAGGCCCAACGAGAATGATAACGCTTCTTGCATTTGCAAGTAAGAAAGAAAATAAACACACATGGTTGAGAAGGTAAGTAAATTGAAAAAACATAAGCATGACCAAATAATTCAAGGAGGGGCGCACAGGAATTCCAATGAAAAAAGAATCCACATTATCTATGGAATTTGAACCCGAACTACTTTTATGAGTCATATTTTGCAACATAAACTCAGAGTAATAAACGAATACAAGAGTTATGAGGAAACATTCTTAAGAAGATCCAGACGAGATAATTGGAATAGCAAGAGATAGCATCAGAATTGGAAGGCTAAAGTTCTGGTATGATGAAATTGTCAGTGAAAATTTTGGCTTGAAGATTACACGCTAAGAGGCTCATGTTTAAACTCATCTCACGTCATACAAATATCCCAAATACAGGGAAGACCTTAATATTTATTTAATCAAATTGTCAAAAATTATTTTTATGCTCTGGACAACACATGGATCTGTTCTCACTTCATGGATAAATCTTTTCATCTTCTATGACATAAGATTCTGAACATCAACTTAATTTTCTATCAGCATCTTTCTGGTTTCCACAACTTGTTCACCCGTTCAAATTCCCACAATTATTGTGTATATTGGTAGGGTAAAAAAGGAACAAAGAACTCCATTGTTTATAACAGGAGAATGACGATGTACTATCTTGGAAATTTGCCTAAAATGTAGTTGAAATTAATTAAGAAGCAAAAGTAAGATCGTTAACATGATACACCTAGTATTACAAATTGACAATCAACCACAATATTGTGGTTATATTAATCACTTTATGATGACAAATACGTTTTTCAACTACAAGGTTTCTGACCCTCCTTGCACATGGCCAACAGTCTTGTAATTCTTAACTAAAACTAAAACCATTTACAAGTCATAACTATTACACAGAGCATCTTATTTAACGTGGTACTAAACCAGAGAGGACCACAATTTGTTTCCTTTCAGATGATTGGAAGAAATTCTTAAACTATTTCAAAGCTCTGAATAAACTCTAAATAGTTGCATAGTTTGGGAACATATAGCACTTCACAATGTAAACACTCTATTGTTAACCCTTTCATTTTTTTTCCTCATGTGAGTATCAAGGCAGCAACCAAGCCAACTTACAATGACTGATTTCACCAGACAATCACATGACCCAAAAATATTTGATTGTAAGAAAATTCATAGGAACTTTAACATCCGAGGTAGGTGGATTTGAACCCTTAACCCTAAAGCCACTTTATTTTTTTAACTTATCCTTTGACTACTAGACCAACCCAGACTGGTTATTACTCCTTTCAGTTTTCATCCCTCATATTTTTTTTTCTTTAATGAAAAATCAATTTTATGACCCAGTTATTCGTTCAATCCGAATATGAAGACAGATGGGGATAACTAACAACAGCCTTGTGCATATCCTTTAGTAAGCGGATAGTGATAAAACACTACCATTAAATTACTTTGTTTTTTTTTCAATCTCCGTAAATTCCAGATCTCCCGTGTTGTGAAAACCGCGGTCCTACCCAAATAAATTTGATAGTTAGTTAGGAAACCAAGCATGTAAACCAGAAGGGTCTTTTTCATAGAAAAGCATCACGAGAACCAAATCGTGAAAAGGCAATTTAGGCTAACTGCACGTCATTAAAACTTCCAACAAATACTACAAATCTCGGTTACCAGTGAAACAAGAAAAGAACAAAACGATAAAATGTAGAGTCGTAGACTGAGTAATCAATCAATAACTCCAATGGAAACAGATCATAAACTCCAAGAACGACGAATGCATGCACAGAAACAAACACAAAGCCCTAAGATAACGACAATGGGAATCGAAGAATACAGGAACAGGCCAACCTAAGACCGGAAGCATGCAGAAGCGAGTGAGAAAAACAAGAAATCATACAATGCAATAAATGAAAATCCAAAACCGCATAGCAGGAGGTGTATTGTATACCTCAGTAGATGAAGAATCGTCGTCGTCATTGGATTGCAGAGGGTCGACGGAGACGATGACCTTGGCGACCGGACGAGAAGGGCCATCCGGCGAATTAGAAAGGGCGCGAGTAACGGCCTGGGGGCATTTCAAGAGCCACATTGCTCTGTCGGCCTTGTTGGTCTCCAAGAAGTCGGTTCCGGTTCCGGAGACGGAGTTGTTATTGGTTTGGAGTTTTCTGGAACTGCAACGGTCGATGGGTTTGTCGTCGACGTCCATTGCAGAATGTGGAGAGAGAGAGGAGAAGACGAAGAATGAAGACGAAGAAGAAGAAGAAGAGAGCAATGGTGGTGCGTCTATGGAGGTGGGAAAATTGAAAAGGAATGAAACAAACGGTATTTGTTAGAAAGGCATTTTCCGTAACCAACCTCAGGCTCAGGCTGGGTCGAAACTCGCAAAGATTTGGATTATACAGACGAATCCGCAAGTTGCCCGGCTTCTGTAGGGGGCCACTTCAATATATATACACACATAATGTGTGTATATATAATATGTATATATATATATATTATTATTATTATTATTTTATTCGTGAGTGTCTAGATTGGATTGCATGATCCTAGAATTTGGTATCGGAAAACAGAATTAATTTTTAAGGTAGATGACAATAGTGAAGTTTAAACTTCTTATTTTACTTTAACTTCTTTTAACCAATGAGTCACTTAAGATAGTTTTTCATATATATATATATTTGCATAATATCATTTCCAATCTTGAACTTGACTACGTGTATCGACTTTTATATAAATTTTTAATTTAATTAAATTTCGCTTTAAGCCGTGATCTCCACCCTTAACTTGAAAAGTATGGTAATTTTTACCTCCCAATATTTTTCGTTTTTAATTATGTTTGAAAATACCAATATTTTGGTTTTTAATTACGTTTGAAAAGGTATTCTCACATACGTGTATAACGAAGTATAAAAATACATATTTAGAACAAAATTGATATGATTCAAATAAAAATGACATTAGAGCGTCTTTTTATTTTAATGTGTAGGTTTTGATGTAGTTATTTAATAGTTAATTTAATGCATTAATCAAACTTATTTTTTGAAAAAAATTCATTAAATTATGAGTTTTTTTTTTTAAGCATTTTTACTTTACTTTTTGTGAAAATTAGTTAGTGAATTATCAAAAATTGAGTAAGAGAGTACGAAGTACAACATCTATCTAAATTTTAAAGTTTTTGATGTGATGAAATTGAAAGTTTAGGGTGAAAATCGATACCATTTTATCAAGTTGGTAAAAAAAAAAATCCAAGCAGGACCAATTTGTAATACCAAATTATAAAGTTTTTAATTGGACAATTTGGTAATTTGCAGTTTTAAAACTAGGTACAAATATAGAGTGGATTTCTGTTTAAGGCATTCATCTTGATACTAAATAGTAAAAAGAAAACCACTCGACGCCATTTAGGAACCAAAAAGACAACAAATTACAAGCCTTCTGTAGCAACGTTTCTATTTTTTTACTCTTGTTTTTTTTAATAAATAAAAATAAAATTACAAGCCAACCAGTTAAGGTAACTACAATGAAATGGTTAAGTTCGAATTTTCCATCCCTATATGTGTAATTAAAAAAAACGTTTGGTAATTATTTCTCGTTATTTATTCTTTATTAAAAAAGTTTAAAATAAAAAAATAATTTTTTATATAAAAAACATTTTTTTAAAAATTATATTTAATTTTTATATTATATATATAACTTTTAATTTTTATTATGCATTTAAATAAAAATGATAAAAATAATGCTTTATTTATATTTTGAAAAAAAATGAGAAACTTGATTATGTTGTTTTCAAATTGTGATTGTCTAGACAATTTTTGAAATATTTCTTAAAAATAAAAAGTGAGAAATATGAATGGTAAACAAATACTTATTTTTCTAAAAAACTAAAAACGAGAAACAAGGATCGAGTACGCTAAGTGAACCCTAATTTTAAAATATCAAATTTATGATCTCACCCACCACATGTACTAAAAAAAATAATAAAAAATATGGAGAGAGAGAGAGAGAGAGGAGCTCAACATATCAAACTTCAAACTACAATTTACAAATGTAACAGTGTTAAGACATTCTCATAACTGTTACTTTCAACTTCCTTTCCTCTGCTTCAACTCAATATAGGTTCATAACTCTGTTCATAGGAACCAAGTTTTTTTTTCTTTCCTATAACAAAAATAAATTTCAATCCTAGAAAAGCTGGCAGCAATTGATATGGAAATCTTAAGATCAAAATATAAATATTTCCACAGCTTGAAGACAATCCTATTGCATTATAAGAGTTGTTAGTGTATTGAAATCCTCCCAAGCATTTCATATTTAACAGAATGAATTAGAATTCACACTGAAGCTGAATCTGAGCTGTTGCTTCCCATGCCCATGGAACTTTGTTTCCTTTCTGCCTGAAGCGATCGGCACAAGGATTCGAGCTTTTCTTTCTGATTCTTTGTTTTCTCCAGCTGTTTCTTCAAGCGTTCTCGCTGCTCAACCAGAAGTTACTCAAAAGCCATGGTAATGTAAAGACCGTTAAAACTTTATTATACATTTAAAACTCAGGACAGGAGAACTCTAGCCTACGCAGTGATTCAGTTTGCATAAATCCGACTTGGTCTGCTGGCAGTTAGATGAAGCACATTATTCGACTAATGAACCGTGAAAGTCAATTACAAATGACAATTTTGTTAGTTCAACCAAGTGGTGGAGCTGGGGATTGGAACTTCTAACCGAAGAATGTTACTCCTGCCTTAATCTTTGAGCTAAGTTTAAGTCGACACAAGTGATTTATAGTGGGAAGAAATAAGATAGCAGCATGCAGTTTCCATAAATGGTAACATGCCCACTCAATAGGGCACATGCATTTAGTGGTATGAGTATGTTTGCATGACTTAAAAGCAGAAAAAAGAATGAGGATATGATGAAGAAATAGGATTCCTAGAGTTTGGTTGCACCACAATTCTTTAAAATATTTTTGACAATAAAAATAAAGAACTATTTTCCAAAGAAGACATTACAGTTTGATGTTGCCAAAGAAATGTATAGTAAAATTGTAGTAGGTGCAAGTTTACCTCATCAAGAAGCTCAATAAGAGTAACATCTGATTTCTCACATTTGCTCTTCAAGAATGAATTTTCCTTCTTCAGTTCCTTGATTGATTTCGTCATCTACATAAATTTTTAAAATTTTTTGAGGGGACAAGAACACAAAGTAGAATATCAGTTTAATCAAAGTGTATCATGCAATGCAGCAACACAGAAAGCATTTCGAGAACTGTGCCGTGAAATGAAATCTTAAAAAGAAGAAAGAGTAGAGCTTACCTTATCAATTTCTTGTTTGAAGGTTTCAAATACCTCGTTGCTTTTTAATAATGCGTCCTGTAACATTAATCAAGACACAAACTAAGATTAGGCCAACTTGGTAGACCATTCCATAAATGATATAAAACATGCAAGATAATCTCCTCAAGTTGCCACAAAAATTCTGAGGCGCACATGAAATGTGTTTCTAAATAAATTTAAAAGACTACCACCAAACTCAAGCCCTACTTGGAATTGTTGGAATTTTTCTCCATCAGCTGTTAGTTGTAAACGCAGATTCTTTTCTGTTGACAATAATTGTGAAATTTGCTCTGCATATGATTTAATTTGGGATTGTTCCTGGTTCAATTTCTCCTCACATTGCTTAGTTTTCAGATCAGCAATCTGAAGTTCTAGTGTTTTCTGCTTCAACTGTGTTTTCATGTACAAAGCATCTTGAATCAATTCAGCCCCACAAAATAAATAAATAATCATCCAAGGCGTACTGACTTCAGCAGCAGAAGTGTAAACTTTACCTTCTTAGAAAATTGTTGTTCGGAAAGAGCAAACTGATCGATAAGCTGCTTCAGTTTATTCCTTAAGCTGAACATCATATGTAAAAATTATGGAAAACCAAGAGAAAGAAACGTCATATTTAACAATTCAAGTCATTCTTAATTACTAAAATAATTTTTTGAATAGAAGAATCTAAAATATAGATATTGTTTTCTTCAGAAACTATATTATACTAGATGCTCAAAGATAACTACAAAGGGAGGTCCGATGATAAGGATGAAAGAACGTAAAAATGGAAGCCAAGGGAGGAGATATTTCGCATCAAAAGGACTACAAGAATGCTTCTTGTCTGACCATATGGTTCTGACAGTTCTCACTACAACCTGAGCCATTGTGGCACAAGATCATTGTTCGCAAGTTTGGGCATCGCTCAAATATGGTTGAGATGCAAATATGGGAGTCTACTGGCCCTCAAAGAAATCCTTGAAAGTCCGTCATTGTATACCTGGTTCTTTTCTCTAAGAGAATAAATCAATTTGCTGTCAAACTTTTCTACATCTTTTTTCTCTATTAATATTTATAATTTTATAAAAGTATAGAACATGCCCCAATTAGACACCTTTACAACAACAATTATCATATACTTCTCAGTATTATGGGAGTGTAGTGACTCCTTATCCAGAACAAGAAAAAAGTATCAAGGGAGTGCTACTTTCTGCCAATATGGAAAGAGAACATAGAACACCAATTTTACTTTAAGCTAATGGTAACATGACACATACTGTAATAGTAGATTATGCCTGTGTACACTTTATTCTAGGTTATCCTTCATGCAAGTAAGAAGCAAAACAGAATAAAAAGAAACAAAATGACACAATTATTTTGACTATTTCAGCATAAAATACATTCTTAACAATGTACTTCATCTTACGTCTCATTCTCTTTCAGCTGTGCGAGGCATTCATCCTTTTGCTCTTCTAGCTTATTGCTAACATCCTGGTGAAGGAATGCTTAGAAATTTAATATCCGCGAGGAATATGACAATAAATAATAACAAGCAGAGAAAGAGAAGTCACGATTCGCTCAACCCTAATTTAGAATGACCTGTCAAGTTTCATCAATATCAACTTACGTGCACACTTCAATTTTGTTTTGTCATTATTATTCTTTTTGATAAGAAATTCCATCAGTTCTACCAATAGATTAATTGTAAAGAATAAAAGGCAAACAGCAGGTCCAACCTTAAATTAGGAAACAAGGCATGCTATCCCAAATAACCTCAATACTATTATCAGTTTATCACTCATTTGCCTCCAGATATTAATTTGTTCCTCTCCTTCCAAATCTCCGTAATGCTGATAAACCTCTACTCATCCCAATAATCTTAACTTGATACTTACACTTGAACCTCTAGAAATTCGAGAAACAGATACACATGGAGCACAAAAATAATTTTAAGTTTAGGATTTTTGTTCTATTTTATTTTATATTAAGAAATCTTCCCATATTGAAGCCTGCCTTCTAATAATAAATAGGAGGGCTGGTTAATGTATAAACAATTAGTAACAAAAACTAATATCAAAATAAATCAAAGAGACAGTTCTCAAGATATTCGACGAATACCATACTACACAAACATGTCAATCTTTTCACAAATTTTTGAAATTCTTATGGACGAGAAAAAATAGTAACCAATGCAAAGAGTCTGTGCACTATATGCGACGAGTTACATTTAGGATTATTTACACATTTAGAAAATCAGGACTTGCAATTGTTGCCACGAATTCATCAGACAATTCTCCCCTACGGGAGGAAATATAATTTAAGAACCCATTAGATCTTCAATTATTTTACAGAGTTGCTAATCAAGTTACTCATACCTTGATTGCATCTTGAAACCTAACTGATAATTCTGTTCTCAGGCTTTGTCCCTCAGTTGAGACCCGTTTGCATTCATCCTGTTCCATTTTCATAGTTATTATTATTTATTAGAAGGTAACTGAACTAGAGAAAAGTAATCATAGAGATGTAAACCGAAAAATTAGGGAGAAGAAAAATAGGAATATGATAGAAATTCAGAGAAAATTGGAGAGAGCAAAAAGCAGAGAGATCCAGGCGCTGTTTGGGTGTATATTCCAATTTTGTTTATTAAAACTGCTATGCAGATTAATCTTTTAAAATTGTTAATTTTATGTTTAATTTAAAAACTATTCGGAAGTATCTTTTTTGATATCGTATTTTCATTTCTTTCTTCTACAACTTAATAACAATCAACTGAGATAACATCAAAGAAAACATGAGTAAACAACGAAATACTGTTCTGTTTCCTATTGCCTGTTGGCCGCTAAAAGCAACGCATGCAACAAGCATACTCCCACATACATGCCTGGTAATACCTTACACTTCAACTGAATAACCTCAATTTATGTATATAGCAACTATATGATACATCAAAGTACCATCAACTTCCACATAGTGCCATATTAACTTTTCATAACTATTTAACTGAATAAACTAATAATTAACATTGGAGACCAAATATACGTCCATAAAAGTACAAAAACTAAATTGAAATAAACAAGTACAGTGACCAAAACGTTAAAAATCACAAAAAAAGCCGAGGTTATAAGTGTAATTTAACTAATTTACTTTTATATGGATTAAATATGCAGATCATACCATCAGCATTTTGTTTTGACGTTGCAACTCCCTGCATAGCGACTCGAGCTTGTCTCGAACAACAATAGCTATGCATAGAAGATGATGACATTATAAGTCCATAGCATGCAATTCAAAAAATTAAGCATTATTGAGAATGCAACCAATTCAAACATGCAACATGCAAGGACAGAAGAATAATTCTTGCAGAGAGAGAAAGAAAGATGGCAGCTAATATCATCAGGCTATCAGCATATCTAAATCTTTCACCAAAAAATAATTACAATAAAATAGAGAATTATTAGATCCATCTTCAAACAATTGAACATAAGAATTCTTATACTGCAATATAACATCTGCAAACATGAACAAATAACTCTTCTGCATCAAAATATATATATATATTGCAGCATTGTGGATTATCTTCACATTCTAATACTACAACGAGTTAACAAACTGGTGAACATTCTCAAAGAAAATAAAGAAGTCCATCCATAGCCCATAGGTCGACTAAGAAACAAAATTTTCATTTCCAACAGAATGCTTTAGTCAAACTGCAGAAAATAAAGGAAAAACATGAAAGAAAGATCATTCAGCTTAGAATTTGCATTGAAATTGAGAAACCCTTGTTGATGTTTTCAAACGGTCAACAAACATCAAAACAATCTAATTGCAATCTACAAATTTCGTACTTCTAACTTCATACTACTCTTGTCGGTAAAGAGTTTTATTTGTTGTTATACACCAACCTTTTGCAGAACAATGAATAGCCTACATACATCATCATCTGGAATAAATATGAACAATGAAATATAAACCTAAAGAACTTGAAAATCAGACAAAATTGAAAAAGTGAAACTTCTCCAGGATTTTTGTTCACATCTCTACTTGCCTGCATCTCTTTCTGCAGTAACTTGCTGATACTTTAACGTAAATTCAAGAAACTCCTTTTCTGACTTAAATGTACGCTTTGGATTCTTGCGTTTGACTTCAGTACTTTCCTGAAACATATTGCACGTTAGTCTTTAAATATAATGCTGAAGACATGGGGAGAAAAACACAGATGTCTTCCAACCAAATTCAGTCAGCAGTACATCACTGCAATGCCAAAGTTCATTGAAGTTACGTCTTCTATCCCAAGTTAAAAATTTAACAAGACTTTCAATGCAGCATTCATTGCTATAATGCAGTGTTAATAACTTATCTAGTATAGTATAATGGAAAGGGGATCCACATTAAATCAAACAAAAAGGACATTGTGAACTAATAAAATAAAATTATTGACCATATTTTCTTATTGCCGTCCAAGTAAATCCATTGACAGGATGTCCTCACAGATGAACATGAAAAGACATGCTCAAAATAAAATAGGTGGGGATGGGAGAGGGGAGATAGATATGTTTCCATATGTAATAATCAGCAAAAAAACAAAAAAAAAAAAAAACAAAGAGAGAGAGAGAGAGAGAGAGAGAGGGGTAAAAAAAGGCAACCTCTGACAACAAGTCCAAGAGGTAACATTTATGACCTTACTTGAACAAATTTCTAGAGAATTTCGAAGAGTTAACAATTGGAAATATTTACTAGTAATTTGGATTACACATAAAGTCCATAATTCTGATAGTACAGATAAAAAAAGTGACCAGGACATAATAATTCCCTGGATCTAGCAGAAAGCTAACAAATGCAGAAAAAAATATCAAAATAAATATAGCAATGCTAAACTGTAATGTAACTAAACAATGCAATGTGCAATTACTTACGAATTTTATGCTTTTCACAGTTTGAACAACCTCTGCCGAAGATATTTCCCTCTCATGTGCCGTTGATGCTTC
Source organism: Momordica charantia (assembly GCF_001995035.1). The sequence continues at coordinate 1,435,286 of NW_019104493.1, forward strand.
TATATGTCCATCAGTGACTGAAACAAAGTGATAGGAGATATTAATAAATAGATTTGAGAAACACATGCATCAAAACTGTGAAGCTCCGAGCTAATCTCAAACAATCTCACAAGATAACCACCTCATCCTACTATATTTGGCATCAGAAAACTTGTAGGACATTTGAAATTCTAGGTAGGTGACTTCTTTAGTTTTAACTCATAACCTCAAGCACAACATTTATACCTTGTTCCTTTGACTGGGAACCCACAGTAGTTGCAACAAACAAAATTAAACACATTAGTTATTAGATTACACTTTACAGGGTCTGTGTTTCTTGTATTTGAAACGACAGACTCCACTTATTTTTGTCACTCAAACTAACAAAAAAATATTGTGGGGGGATGAATGTAGATGATCCATGTCATTGGGAAATCAGAACTAAATTTACTAACATTTGCAACTTGATAACCAACTCATACTACATGAAGGACAAAATCTCTTTTTGCATCCTTTTCATTTTTATTGTCCCAATTCCCGATGTCAGCATAGCTGCATATCAAAAACATTTTCTGTTATCTATACTTCTCTTTTGGTCTCACTAGCATGGACGTCCTGTTCCCCCAACCTGCCAACCATTTTTAGCATCCCACGCATGCCTTGAATGAAATTCTTTTAGATGAAATAAAGGAAGCTCATGTACCCAGTTAATTCATTGGTATCCTGATTAAGATAAATAATAATAAGAACAAAAAAGGCACCCTGCAAGGTAAATAAACTAACCCTTCTCTGAACTTTGAGATTCCTCTTGAGCTTGTCCTCTTATGCTGCATCCAGACTCATCAACTGAAGATTCGGTAAAAGTTTCTTCCACATTAAGAACGGCAGTTTCTGCTTGTTCCGTACAGCCCTTGTCAGCCACCTTTTCCACACTTTCCGAAGTACAACAATTCTCTGTTTCAGATAAAGCAACAGGAAAAGTTTCCAACTTTTGAGTCTTCTCTGTATTGCCCTGCTCAGTTTGAAAATCTTCCACAATGTCACGGCTTTGCTCATTGGAAGAATCAGATTCTTGTAGAGTTTTGTCTTTGCAATCTAATGGCTTTGCTTGTTCACAAATTTGAGTCGAAGGTGTTTGAGTTTCAGCAGAGCTCTCAACAAAGCCATCTGACAACGAATCTACTTCAGGAGGGTGGTTTGGACCTGGGCTCTCCATATTACCTACATTTTCAACATTCATGGTAAGAATTTTTGGGCGGCACAGTATGGGAGTATCACCATACTGTTGGTAAAAATTGAAAATTAAATCAAGAGATTGCTATCAATTTTGATTTAAACCAGGTACCATTTTAACTGTACTTCTCTAGAAACATCAGGAACTTGGTTCTAAACTCTTACTTTTAAGATGTATCTGCCTGAGAATAACGGAACCTTATCTAAACAACCGGTCTAGATATTTCCCCGTTATATTGAAACCACTACACAATTTTTGGTAAGGGCATTATACTGATATTACAACTTTGAAATGTCAGATATTCAAAATGCCGTTCATCATCATCTTGTGCTGGATGATCTTCTGTCTCAGAACAATAAGAGGCCTAAGCTCCTCTTATTTTAGCATTTTCTTAACACCGCAACTGCTATGAACAATTAAATAAACCTTCCTATTATTTAATCCGACCTCCACTGATAAAGCTAAACAACTAAAAGGAGGCCTTGGCTAAACAAACCTCTCCAGGAAGGAAGCAAATGGCGAATGCAATATGTTGGCTGAATCATGTCAAAGAGTCAACCAAAACCTTAGATTGCAGAAACAAGCAAGAAAACTTCAGCTCAATTTTCAAATTCTGGCTGAGAAATGGTATGCCGAAAACTTACAGGATTGCACGGCGTTTACATCCTAAAAACGCTCGCAAAACACAAGAGTTCCCTAAAAGGAGCCATTTCCTTTCTAGAACTATCCGCCATGTGCGGTTTCCTACATTCTCCGAGTAATCAAACGGCAAAACGCAAAAGCAATCCAAATCTTGCAAAACCGAATCCACGCAGCTTCACTGGAATTCAGACGCTCGAAAAGCAGAAGAAGAAAAGAGGAAGAAAATGAGAGAATTACCAGGTCGTTTTCAGGGTGGTGAAATTGGCACCGGCGGAGCGATCTACGGTGTCGGTTCAGTGACTCAGTCCAGTCAGTGAAGCTGCCCCGAACCGATTTCAATAGTGTCTGACGAATGACGATTGACTATTTTCTTTTAGTTTTTCCCCATTTTTAATTACCGAAATTGTTTATTTATAAAAGTTTCTTAAATAATAATAATTGCTCGTGTTAAAGTAAAACATTCCTTTTTTTTCCCTAATTCGAAGATAAATCACTCATGGTATTAGATATCCGTGGACATATCAACTTTGCTATCGATTTGTACATGTATTTATGGGTTGACAAGAAGTAAATCAACATTTCCATCCTAGTAAAAAAAAAATCGACAAAATATTAAAAATATCATTAATATATATTATTAATACTAATTATCTCTAACTTTTTTAGGAGTAGAAAAATGTTTAATTTCTCTAACTCTTACCTAAATATCTATTGACGTTGATATTTTATCGATAACAGACATCAACATTTATATTTACAAAAAAAAAATACATCAACATTTAAAATCTTGAACACACCCCACTTTTTGTTAACTCAACAAATAATAATAAAAAAAAAACATAATTTCGTGAATGTAAATAAAAACATAATCTTCTCTCGATTTCTTTCTTTATTATTTTTTTCCCAATTCGAGAAGGTTTTTTTTTGTATATTTGTTCAAATTTTCAAGTTTTGCTTTTAAACCTTAAAAATTTTAATCTATGTATTATTTTTAACTTGTAAGCCAACTTATCGAGATTGGAATTTCGAAGCCTCGTACCCCAATTTGTTGTGCTAAAAAATAACTTCATGATTTTTTTTTAATATATGACTTCATCAATCAAAGTATAACTCAAGTAAATACGACACATCTAAAAAATCGAGATGGTTAAAAATCCATACAAAAAAAGATTAAAAAAAAAGAAAAAAAAGGTTCAAAACTATTGTAAGTTTTTGCCCATATGTGATCTCTTTCCTCTTTCCTCCCGTCTCTGCTACACCAAAACACACGTCTGGGTCTCATCATACGGCTGTGCTCTGCAGGGGTGTGGTTTTAGTGACATTTGGTTTCGGATTACAGACATATTATCATCAATTTGATATTTGATCTTCAGTCTTCAGAAAGTTCCTGCTTGAAGTAACAATTATTCGACAATTTAGCAAGTCAACAAGATTGCCTTTCGACCCGCAACAGACCATACATTATAACTACAGGAGGAGAGAAAAAAAACGATATTCATAGGTTAGCTTGTTAATAATAATTCTTCACATAGACACCGATCTCTTCCGAAATACCGTTTATAACGCGTTACAGAAACAAGCAGCAACTAAAGGCAACTAAGATCCAAGATCTAAGTATGTGCAGAAATAAGGACAAAATCTTGTGATGCTTCAGCTACAAAAAGGGTGAAACTATGGTCTCTTCCATATCCACTGCATCTCAAGAAGAGGCCTTTTTGGCTTTTTTCTTGGCTGTTCTGGCTATAGCATCACAAATCTCCTTTTTTCTTTTGTTGTTACCGTTGATATTATTGCTGCTTGTATGGTTATGGTTGTTGCCACCGCCCGTGCTTGCCGAGCTCTTAGCTTGAACTTCAAGGGCATCTTTAACAAAAAACTTTAACCTCCATAACGTAGATTCACTCTACATGATGCAGCAATAAACTCAATTAATCACTATGTCACATTGGGGGTGGGGGTGGGGGCGGGGAAGGATATAGTTCTTTGTGATAATATATAAATTGCAACCTGAGCATCGATATCGAGATCCACTTCCTCGGCAGTAGCCTGAAAACTTGGGTTATTTTCAGCTACAATCTCTAATGCTTTGCTGAGATCTTCTGGAGACAATTTGGTGAGGGCTACTCCAAGCTTTCTCTTTTCTTCAGTTGATATTTTTCTAAACCACATAATTGTAGAATTAGTCCACTCTGTCTATGGAGTGCAAGTCATTTTCTGATGTCACAAGCACATCGACCGACCATTACCAGACCTAAACTACCCATAAATTTTAATTACCAAGCCTCCACCGGCATACTAATGGTAAGGTTTTATTTGGGACATACAACACTCTACATTGTATTTGGAATGCCAGTGCTTTTATTTGTGTATCTAAAATTAAAAAGAAAATAAGTTTGGCTCTTATTTATATGGATTTTAAGTTTTTCAAGGTGTGTACTTTCATTCGGTTCGTATTATAAATGACTTAAAAAACGCATATTAGAACATATAGATTAGTCTTCAATAATAATACAATCATCCATTTATATCAATTGACAGAACCAAAATACAACATCGAAAGCCAGAGTTGAGAATGGACCTGCAGTTTTGCACGACCATTTCTCGGAGCTCTTCCAGTTGCATATCTACCTCATAAATCTGTAAACAGTTCAGTGTCCATGTTTAAACAGTTTATTGTATTTCCGATATAAGGTAATAGGAAGAGCAAAAGGAAGTAGGCCATCTCCAGACAAACTTTCCCAAGATAGCTAGATCCTTGGAACAAGGTGGACAGCAAACCTCATTACTTATGTCCCTAGCCATTTTTGCTTGAGCAGCCTCCTGAGCGAGTTGCATATCCAACAGCGCTTCTGCTTCCTCATCTTCTCGTCTCTTTTCCTGGAAGGTGAAGTCTTTTTAGAACTTCAACCATATTTTAGCATATCATTCAACCAAATGAAACCATCTTTCTGAAGATCCAGAACTCTGAGGCACCATGAATTGATTAAGGAATTTTCATCCGTTCAAGAACTGTTCTCAAAGTTAACAATTTACCTCTTCGGTGACTTTAGGCAGAAGTTGAAGCCATTTCTCCTCAAACTTCGCGAGCAAAGTCTTCGCCATAACGTGAACATCGCTTCTCTCATCATTATATTTCATTGCATTCTTGAAGACTAATCTCACATCGGCACATATCTCTCTCACATTCTTATATCCAATACTATCCTTAGCCTCCATCTGATTTTTAATTGTACTGAAGTCCATTGGCTTGTCAATAACCTAATAAATGCAGTACATATGTTACCTGAATGATTATAAAACCTGAGTGCATACCAAGGAGATGATGGAAAATGCTCAGAGCTAATGTAATCACAGTTTTCCCTCTTGAAGACCCAATTACCATTGTGGTATGTACAGCAAAAGTGGGGGGGTGTTGCAATGGTAAGGGGATCACATTTGTCTTTCCAACAGGAATGATCCATAGTATGAAAATAATCAAGGATTCATTGCCCTATTCACATACGTAAACAAGACCTAAACAAAATCCTTTTATTCATATAAAAAGTATTAAGAAAATAACTAGAAATTGGGCCCATAAACGCGTTCCATTTTCAAAGATTGGGGACTCCAGCCAAAAACATTGGTGATGTAAATCAAAATGCCTGATTGCAAGTCTTGTATCAAATGCATCTAATATATCAATTAAAAAGCAACATATACATTCAAGATTCAAGGCATAAGATAGCTGAAAATGTAATATGTACAGCATTCAATATTCATGTATATTTGATAGAGATATAGACCTTACCTCATAGTAGTCGTGTAATCCAAGACCTTCCACATCCACTGGCTGCATAAAAGGCCAGGCCCACTTATGTTGCGTGATCTGAAAGTCGATGCAGAATATAACAATATATTAGCCTCATGAAAAGACACGAAAAAAAATATTATGCACTCAACCAAGACCATATGTCCAGATGTGGGAGCTGTAGCTTTACATTTTTATCAATAACTCCACTCCAAGGAAGGAGGAGGTAAAAATATGTCATTGAAGTTTGGTAAAAGATAAACAATGTTGCTTAATTCAGAATGCATACAAGAGCCAGAGACATGTTTAATTGTTTATGCTGCTAAAGAAATTAGTCTTGGATCACTAAATTTCTTGCAATGACATGTTTGTCCAGTAATAAGTCAATCCCCTGTGTGAATAATGTGTTGTGTACGTGTGAACTAAGAAGCAACTGGGAAAGTTCAATATCAGCAAGGCACCAATAATAGGATGACATGCAGAGGGAAAATAACACAGACGATTAGCAATATAATAGAACAAAAAGCCAGCGAGTTGGTAACCTGACGCAGTATTGTCCCAAACTGCCGCATGAGCTCTTGCATTCTCTTTGCAGCTGCAGCTTCTCTACGAGATGCATCTTGTTGCTGCTTCTTAAGACTTGGAACATGTCTGTCCTTATCTTTGTCTTTTACAATAGAGCTACCTTTACTACCACTTGGCTGCTTTTTTTTCAATGTCAAATAGAACTGTTCTATCTCATTCACTCTTTGCTCAAGCTGCAAAGATAAGATTTAAGGGGATCAAGTTTAACAAACTAACAGTTTGACGGGAACAATATTTTAATTTTTAGATGGTCTCTCAAGTTATTTTGTTGTTGTTGTCGTTGTTTTTTATTTAGGAAACGAAGAACTGTATTGATTTAAAAGAACAGCTAAAGGCCAGGGGATGAGTGATCCCCCACCTTCCAAAGAACTAGTGAGCCCCCACCTTAATAATTTGATAAAGATATGAGATGACAAAATTAAGAGATGATATCCACTCATATGTGGTTAATTTTACTGCCATGATAAACAGTAGTTTTCATCCACTTAGTTGTCCCAATGGCTTCAGTTGCAATACATGTCAGATTGCATAGGTTGCCAAACCATCTCTTAAAACGTTGTTTCATGTTTTCATTCCAATTATTAAGAATAAACAGGCTTGACAGACTACTTAAAACCATATCCACTGCAAAGACTAAATTGTTGCATTTCAAACAAGAAGACAATTATATATAAGTACTTAGTATTTCCCCCTGATTTTAGCTATTTTTAAGTACATAATGGATAGCAAACGGTAATACTTCATAATTAGGTCACCTCACCCTCACCCAGCCAGAGAATACTAGGTCTGCCAAGCCAACTATACGCTCCAACAAAAAGAAAAAAAGCGAAATAGAACTAGCAAAAAGGAAAAAAGTGCAAAGCAATGAGGTTATCAATATATCACAGTGTTCTACCTTGTCAACCGTCAGAAAAATCTCATCAACTTGATGCCGAAAGCCATCCACTTCTGCACCATCAGTATCTCCCACAACAAAATTTCTGACATCTGCAACTGCCGCATCCATGGGATCTATCTGATTCTGTACAACAATATTGATTATGAACTATGTAGCATGAATCCTGCTCTGGAAATTGCTAAAGAATTAAAAATAAATAAAATACACCATGTTCTTTAAAATGTGAAATGCACTGAAACGTGATAGTTCTCTTCTCAGAGACTTAAGCCGAAAATAAGATAAAGAAAAATAAGAGAAACCTTTCTTATCAAACACACAATATAAATTCTTTATATATGGAAAAATATAATACCATGAAAGTTCAACAAAATGTAACTTTCTTAAATAGATTGTTTTAAGATATGGGATATTACACAATTTATTTTCAAATAAATAAATTATACAAAATTTCACAAGGAGCCCTCGCTGCAAATAGAACCCTAGGCGCCCTTTCTGAAACTCATGCGCACAATGAATGAATGAGCCAACTAAGTAAGAAGCATCAGACACCGTAAATATTACATGCAGTTTACGAAAACAGGACAACCCACCTGATAATAAATTAATGGAGAAACTGGCTTCTCTAGTTCCACTCCCGTGGCACCAATTTTACTCCATTAAACAACCACGCAAAGAAGTCCCCCCAGTAAGACGGTGAGCTACTTCTATGTAATCTCACTTCTATTCTATCAGTAACTACAAAAGTAAAAATATTAGCCTAATTGAAGCATTTCAGAAACAGAATCTCATCTTATCATCAACGCAATAAACCAGGAGAAGAAGTTCCAAAGTTTAATCCTAGCTTTCCCAGAATCCAAAAATCCAGAGAGTTCCATTTGATAGAGATTTTGAAGTGGTGTCAGAAATATTTAATGAAACATGGAATAACAAAGTTCTTGGAGCTCAGAGTTTGAGAATTACCTGTGGATTGGAGGAAGAAGAGGACGCCGAGCTCAGTGTTTGAACCGTCTGTCAGCTCTCAAAAACCGGGCGCTGGGTCGGAAGGGAGAATTTTGTCTATTACCCTAATTAACAATTTTATGGGAATAAAGCCTAATTCAATCACTCATTTTAACCGGAGGCAGTGTAAAAAATCACTAATTTCAAGCGCGAGCTTAGCTCAATGGTCGAGTCATTTTCTATCTCGTCGGTCTTATTTTATCATTATTTTTTTAAAAAGTAGATTTCAAAGAGATAAGATATGTCAGTCAGACGTCATGTCCGATTAGTATCGTAATTTTATTACGGAGTATTTCATTCTTCTATAAATATACTCGTAATTCCACACCTTCAATAACATATAGGCTTCGACAAATGTTATTGAACAAGTATTAGAATTTTTACCTTATCATAAGCTATCGTGGTTGATAAATTATCAAGTGCTTTTAATTATTACAAATAGAGATTTAGTACAAAATTATAATTTCAGATAAATATGACACCAAAATTAATTTATATATAAATATAAATAATTTGTGAATTTTGAGAAAATTTAACTTCCCACCTTACTTTATTTTCTCAAGGTGGGTCTTCTTCTTTATGTTATTATTTTAATTAAAATTAGCGAGGATATAAAATTGAAAGTTTAATAATAACAAAACTAATTCATATTGATATTTTTTTTCCCAAGGACTATTAGTTTAAATTTTAAATTTCGTAAGATCAAAACTTTCAAACTAATTATGACAACTAAAATAAGTAACCAAATTTCAAGTACGTATCAGAGAAAAATAATAATAATAACATTAAAAAAAGAGTCCAATACAAATACGAAACAGTACAGCTATCAAAACGACGTCGGTTCATCGCCTAATTTTGGACTGTTTTCATGGTGCACAGTCCACACTGCCATTGCCATCAAAGATGAAAGAACCACAGAACCAAAGCTGAAATAGAGAACAACAAACAATTAGGGCAGAAGCCCCTCAAATTTCTCAACGCCATCACTCTCCAGCTCTTCCGTAAGTCTTACATTGTCTCTTCATCCTCCAGCTTTGCTTTTGCTGTAATTTGTGGTTTCCCCATGTTATATCGGAATCTGTGAGCCATATTGGTTTCTTTCTCCGGCGAGATGTTTCTGGTAGCTTGAATTGGTTTACAATTTATATAGCGTTCCATTTATTTTTGTTTTACTTTTCGGATTAATTTGCCGTCGTTTGAACGGCCTCGAAAATACAGGGAAATTCGTTGTTCTGATTTCTGTATAATTAGATCTTTGGGTGGCCAAAAAGGTGCTTTATACGAGTTTACTCAATAGTCTTTACTCCCCATTGAGCTGTATTGTTTGGACGGAAAAAAAAATTTGTCACAATCTCATAATATCAATATGGGACAATTGAGAATTAGGTGTTTGCATATTTTAATTGTTGATTTTGAAGTGTTTGAATCCACTTGCCACATCATGTTTGTACTTCTTGATTATACTTGTAGAGAGAGGCACAATGGATTGTCGTTTGGAACTTTGGCCGTGTACCCAAATTGGGATTGTATCAACTAAACTTAATCTCCTTGTTTTGGAACTTAACCCTGAATGCTTCAGCCGGTTGAAGAATTTGAAAGTCCAACCTCAAGAACTTTTCTGAACTAAGGTTATTTTCTTTGAATTACAGGCGATCAATCTGTGGAATGATCTTGCTTTGCATTGGCTGATGACTATGTGAGGTTTTCTTTTACGGCCGAAGCTTAAATTTGGTATAACTTATTTTTTTGCAATCTTTAACTAAGAGAATGGACTCCAGTGCAACTCCTGGACCAGATGATCCCTTGATTCTCAAAGAGCAAGATAATCACATATCATCAGACATTTGGGATGGAAAGGTAATGGATTTTAGTCTTCTTGGAGGTTTGGTCAGTGATATCGTATCCATTTTATTACCCAGTAAATATACCGATGAGACGTTGGCTCTTGCTTTGTTTGGTTCATTTGTTTGTGTCAAGTACAGTCTGACTGTTGTATACTGAAAAATACTTGCAGGAAAGAGGTGTACTTAGATGTCTAGAGCATACTTCCATTCTTGAAAGATGGAAACTTACAGGAAAACAGATTGAGCTGGTTGGAAAGGCTGGATTTGGGTACTTGAGATTGATGCCAGCAGTAACCCTTGACTGTGCACTCATCTCAGCACTAGTAGAGAGATGGAGAAAGGAAACGAATACCTTCCATTTTTCTGTTGGAGAAATGACCATAACACTCGAAGATGTTGCCCTTTTACTTGGACTATCAATCGACGGAAAACCTGTTACAGATGTGGATGTTGACCCCAAGTCGCTATGTGAAAACTTACTGGGGAAAGCACCAACAGATTTCAAGGGTGCTGTGAAGCTAACATGGTTGAAGGAGGTTTTCTCTGAATGTCCCGAAGATGCAGCGATTGAACAAATAGAGTATTCTACTCGTGCCTACCTCTTATACCTGTTAGGCAGTACCGTATTTGCCTCGACGAGTGGGAACAAAGTTAGTGTCATGTACCTTTCATTATTCAAGGATTTTGATGAAGCTGGAAAGTATGCTTGGGGTGCTGCAGCTTTGGCTTTCTTGTATCGAGCTCTAGGCAATGCTTCTCTTAAATCTCAGCGCACGATCAGTGGTTCGCTAACATTACTGCAGGCATGTAAGCTCGTCTCTCTTTTCTTTTAGTATTGGAGAATGTCGGTAACTTAGAGTTCAATGCAACTAAGATAATATAGCATCTCTGTAAATGCTGACATCCTGTCTGGATTTTTTTCCTCACCTACATAACAGTGTTGGAGTTATTATCACTTGAATATTGGCCGACCCAAATTAAAAAAGGAGCCAGAGAATTGTTTCCCATTTCTACTTAAATGGACAGAAAATAGAAGTGGTTCCAGAATGGGAATAAATTTGCCCACATATCGTAAGGCCCTGGATTCCCTTCATCCCTCTGATGTGAGTTGCCTGTACGACTTTTTATGTTTTCCCCTTGCATAAACTTGAAGATTGCATGACTTTTTTGTGCATTTGATGTACAGGTACAATGGCTTCCCTACAAGGACATGGACTTTTCTGTTGTACCAGAAGATATCAAGAATAGTTTGGTCTTGCGTGCATCAAGAACGATGCTAATTTGTTTCGATAAGGCTGAGAGACATCTTCCAGACCGATGTTTGAGACAGTTCGGCCTGCCTCAACCTATTCCAAAGGACGTCGAGGATTGGAAGCGGAAAGTTTCTTTAATGGATAACAAGGAGGAATTACCATCAGAGCTCAAAGAATGGTCAGACCGGTATGAACTTATTGAGAACAGCATTGATAGTGTAGGTGAAAGTGAATATCTGCAATGGTACGAAAAGATCACTCGGAAATTTGTTGGACGGGCCGAGTCATGGGAGTCTAGATTTAGGCAAACAATCAAGGCTATGCATGAAGTTGTGAAGATAGTAAACTCAATCTCCACAAACGGGATGGATCGCGAGGATCGCAAGTTATTTAATAATGTGAAAACTATGGTGCATAAAAGTTGGACCGAAAAATATGCCGACTCGCCTAGTGAAGGGGATAGCACAAAGCGGACTGGGAAACGTAAGAGGGAAGGCTGATAAAAAAGCAATGATGGTTACTGGTTAGCCACAGTTCAAATTCAAATATAGAATTTCCATTCCCCACAAAAGCCAAGGTTCTACTTGTGCTTTCAAATACTGTTATTCAGGGTAGATCCATAAAGCTCTGGAATGGTGGAAATATTTCAGATTTGATCCGTGTATAAGGCTCTTCTTGGGTTCTCTCTGATGTTGATAGACAAACAATGGAGCTTGTATATTCAAAGATTGGCAAATGAAGCAGATAATATGGGATATGCCTACAAGAGTTTGGGCAATTGGGTTCAATAGATGTTTGATTCAAAGTTTCAGAAAGTCTCTACAACAATGCAATTCATCCTGTACTCTCTCACATTTTTCCTTTGTTGTTTGGAATAGTCACTATTCCAAGCAACACTGAGTAATTGAAGGTAATTCATTGGGCGAGTTTCTTTTTTAATAATGAGTTGATGAGCACTAGAAACTGAACTTCTTGATAAAATTTATTGGTTTAGAGTAACGACTTCTCTCTCTCCATTTGTTATTGTTTCATTCATTAAGGATTAGTTGGGAGATCAAACCTTCGACTATGAAGGAAGGAGTTTGGTGTCTTTAACTCTTACTTAAGTTTATGTTGACTATGAAGGAAGGAGTTAGGTACCTTTAATCCCTGACTTAAGTTCATGTTGGCAAGGATTAGTTAGTATTACGAGGGAGGAGACCTACTCGTGAATATTTTGCTGGTAGGACATCTTACGCAGCCATAATAGGGAGTCCTATTTAGAGTAAAATTTCAATTTTGAACACTTAATTAATGAAGACCTAAAAGATAAACCATAACCATAAGTTTTATATATTGGGTGGAGAATAGAATTTGGAATTGTATTGGGCTTTTTGAGTAAATGACCTAAAATCTAGTGGGGAAATCTAAGCAAATTAGTTTTCTTTGACTTGTTGCTGGTGTCATATGATTGTGATTTGCCATCTTAAAGTGAAGACAGGCGTAAGCAAATGGATCTAGAAGGCAGAAGTCGTTTTCATTTATTTTTTGTTCCTAAAACTCTCTCAAAGTATATGATTTTTTATCATTGGAAAAATGGAGAAGACGACATACTTTTTCTGCTAGATCTCTTTTGCTTCTCTTTCAACAAGGTTTCATGTGTCTTCACCAATAAGGGCAAGATGGTAACTTTCAGGCATGGTGACATCAACATCAGGTAAAAAAAAACTTATTTTGAAAAGTTGAGTTCTCTCTTTCATATATCTCTTTCTCGTATTTCAGATCATTGGCTTAGAAAACAGAAACAATTATATCCTATTCCGTATAAAACGACAATAAACTTTTCAAATAAGAAGAGTAATTTAGTTGTCAAAGCGAGTATAACTCAACGATAATTAGCATATATCTTAAAAAAAAAGTTAAGAGTTCTATCTTCCACCCCACATTTGTGCTTAAAAAAAGAGAGTAATTCAGTCGCTTGTAATTTGAGTGAAAGTGGGAGTTCTACTTTCCATGAAATAATATACCTTATTGTAATTACCTAGAGGACTCGATTGCATTGCTATGCTGGTAAAAATATGTATAGATACTCTATTTTTACATTATATTTAAGGTTCCAATAAAAATAGGTATAGATACTCTATTTTTATATTATATTTAAGGTTTCAATACTATTTTTCATTTTGATACTTTTAATTTTAGTTTAGTTCGAGTGTTTTTAGAACATCTATATTGATTCCTATACTTCTAACTTCGGTTCATTTTAATCCATGTACTTTCAAAACTGCAAGTCATTTCATATTTTACCGCATACGTACCGAATAATCTAAATTAGAAATCTATATCTTGGCACTGGGATTTCTGTTAAATATAGTATACACGTATTATATAGGGATGCAAAAGAGTCTATATACAAACGGATTAAGAATTAAAAAAAAAAAGGTAAATAAATAATAAAAAGAATATAAAGATTACAGAAAAGTCTAAAACTAAAACAAAAGAAAAGAAAGGAAATCGAATCGGAAGGTGAAAGCAATCAGCAGAAACTGAAAGGCAGAACTCAAACATGAGTTATACAACTAGAAGCTGCCTTAGCCAACACTCTAACCAGGACGGACCTATACCTGAGAGGCCTAATCAAACTCCACGGGCTGATTCCTCCGCCGGAGCCATCGGCGGCAACAGTTACCGCCGCCATGTCCTCCGCCGGAACCACATGGAACATCGGCACCGGTGCCAGCCGAGCCTGCCTCTTCCGAATCTCGCTCAGTTCCATTCTCGACGGAGTTCTCGTTAATCCTATTAACGCCTTCGGCCTCCTCGAATTATTCCGCTGACCTCCGAAACCTAAACCTCCGACTGCGGGCGACGAAAACGATAATTTCGATTCATTCCCGAACCGAATGCTCTGATTTCGCACAAACGATTTCGAATTGGAATCGAGCGTTACGGCGTCCATAATCTTCCCGCAGAACAAAATTCCACCAGGCGATGAACTTGTTTGCTGCTTCGAATCGGTACGAAACTCGAACAATCCGTGCAAGGTCGACGGAGATCGAGACGGCCGATCATCATCACCGGCCTGATCCGGCTCTGAATCGTGAATCGGAAAACCGCGGAAAGAGAGAGCGTCTTCGTCGTCGTCGTCCACGAGGCTCAAAACATCTGGATCGTGCTCCACTGCCGCCATTGAAGTACAAAATTCTTTCGGAGAAGAAAATTAGAGTGAAATTAAGGTAGATGAGATGAAGATCATGGCGTTGCGTTGCCGTAGCGGGCGGAGATCCATTAAATAGATAGCGGAGAAAGAGGGAATGAGGAGGATGCTTCCTCCGGGGAGCTTCTGGAAGGCTGAAGATTGGATTTGATCCGCCATGGTTTTTTAATTTAGTTTGGCCACGTCATGAACTTGGAACTAACCGTGTATGGCAAAAGTTTCCAAACCGAAGACTTTCTAGAAACATTGGTAAGAGAGTGTCTCAGATTAATTTAGCGGTTTCAAATATAGCCGAGTCATGCTTTAGCGACAAGATTCCTCTTAGCAACTATTTTCTATTTTTTAACTGCGAGAGAAACATATTTGATCATTATTGGTAAGGAACCAAATATAAATTCATGTGATAATTAATATTTACTCTTTCGAGGTTGGAGGTTAAAATTTTCATACTCTCGATTAATTTGCACTAAAAAAAGTAATATTTTTTTAAGAAAGTTTATCAATTACTATCGAGGATAGAATGATAATAGATAGTATGATGAAAAGAATTGAGATAAAAATAAATGGATATGGTCAATGGACCTTTCAAACAGTAATAATAATTAGTTTATATAATTAAAGCGATTATAGCTTAGTGGTAATTGAGATATTTATCAAATCAAGAGATTGTGAGTTCGATCCTCCACCTTTACATGTTGTACTAAAGAAATAAAAACAATAAATAATTGGCGGTTCATTTTACAATATTTTCATCCGATAATAAATTTTTTTTTTTTACTATTATTTTGAGAAGAATAATAAAACAAGGTTAAATCGGTCTTTTAACTCTTAATAACATATAGTTGTCGAGTGAGAAAATAAAAGAATCTCTTAATAAACTATATTAATATATTGTAATTTTTCCAATGCCTGTAATTTTCAACAAACTGGATATTTCGCCTTCTAGAATCCATAGTTTATTACCATTTATGTAGCTTTAATCAGTTAATAAAATATATTGAGATATTTTAATTATTTAATTTAGGAATAAAACAAAAATTAAAAGACAATGACGTCAAAATCAAAGAGGCAAGCGGCCAGTTAGGGTACAGGGAACTCCATCTTTGCGCTGGATCTTCAACGATGACGCTACATGTAAAACTTCATTAGTAAATAGTCCAATCTCTATCAAATCTAAAATTTATCCTTAAAAGAATATGAATCACTTCGAGATCGTGGATAAATGTTAATAAGACCTATAACATATTTAAAAACCACGAACTACTTATTAATTGAAATAATTGATAGTTAAATTACAAGTTTAACTTTTAATTTTGTGTAGTAGGTCTTTGAATTTTAAAAGTGTCAAATCTATATAATAGATTCTTAATGTATTCATATTTCTGTCAAATCGAGCATAGCTCAAGTGGTTAAGACATCCTTATGTTGTACTTAAAAAAATATGAACTAAGTAGCCTCTACTTTGTCCTAGATTTGCCTTAGATTATTTGTCTAGGGTGCAAGCTTTCCTCAATTATTTCACTAGAATTGGAAGATTGAAGTAACAAATAAGAAAGAGTGACAAGATTGTAACTTATACAAAGAATTTAGGGCAAATTTGGGATCTTGAAAGTTTTAAAATATAAATGAGTTTTGATATTTGTTATACCTTAAAATATAATATACCAAATCCTATTTTAAGCAAAGTATATACTATCTTAATCTAATCTTATCTCACCTTCTTTTTCATAAATGATCGAAAGCTTTTATCTATAGATAATTCAATTATATTCATTTCAAATCTATCTCAATATCCAATGATGGAAGTTATATGGAAAAGAAAAAGAAACATAAAATGACACAGCAATGGAGCTAGAATTATGTTCTTTAATTCCGACACATTTATTATTACTATTTAAATAAGTCAAATCAAATATATGTCAATCTCAACATAGTTCAACTGGTTAAGA
>NW_019104493.1:1451691-1461959 GCF_001995035.1 Momordica charantia
GAATTATGTTCTTTAATTCCGACACATTTATTATTACTATTTAAATAAGTCAAATCAAATATATGTCAATCTCAACATAGTTCAACTGGTTAAGATATGATAAATAAAAAGTGATCGGTTCTAATTTCTACCTCACTTATTATGGTTGGGCTGGAATTTGTAGACTCATTTGGGCTTGACTGGGCTGTGTTGGGCCCAGTGGCCCATCGTAGAATGTCAGCAAACGAAAGCGCATATTACCATTTTAATTTGCAGCTTCGAAGCAGACTCCGCGGTGGTAGGGGAAGAGGTTTTTGCTTCTGCAGAATGACGAGAGCGGCTCTCTTCCATTTGCTACGCTCACAATCCAAACGTCTCTCACAAACAAACTTCAATTCAGGTTTGATTCTCCTTTCCGATTCCCTTTCTCAATCCCCCTCTCCAAGAACAGGAGAGATATTTACTTTCTCAAGCTTTAGATTCTGGAATTTTCGCGCTTTCTGTGTAGTAAGAGAATGTATTGGTTGTTGCTTCGCTGAAAAAAAAGTTCAACGGTTAATCTTTAGTTTCCGGAAATGATCTCAACTTAGGTTAGAAGATCCCTTCATGAAATTCTATGCTTAAGCCTGCTTGACTGTTAGCTTGTCTATTAACGAAGATCAGGGATCTCGAATAATCTCATCTTAGATCTTCGAATAGGGATAAATTTTACTTGGAGAAATCTGTATGCTGGGAGTTGAACCTTTTGGGCGCAATCATGTTTGGTTTTTCTATGGCTAGGAATAACAATCACCACCATTTCCATGTTCAGTTGTTAGGAATCGAATGTGGGGATTCTTGAGAAAGTAGGTTTTGTTTGTATGCTTTTTATTTTTTTAATTAATATTTACACCAGCAGTATGCATTTGGTCTATTCTCTATTGAATGCTTGGTCCTCGCTAGCTTGTATAGTTCCTTCACGCCTTCAATATGATTTTCTGCAATGCTTTCTCGAGTTCATGTTAGTATCATTAGGGGATTTTCCTTTGTGCATATTATACAGAGTGGTAACTATTTGATCCAATTAAGCCTCTAGATTTTAACTAACAATGATATATCTTACGCGCATTATTTTTTAGATTCTGTAATAGAAGCTCCAACAAGGTTAGGGAAGTTATTCTCTGCTTGTTAATGGGTATAGCTCAGGGGAGGTTGTGAGACATCTCAATCAATTGCATAGGAAAAGACTGTATTTTTGCATAGCCACCTAACGAACTGCAATCAAAAGAAACAGCAAGTAAATTCGAGAAGCTGAAACCAATAAGCAAACAATTAAAATAATGTGAAAAAATTCTTAATTAGAACCAAGTAAATGGAAATTGTCCATCCCTCACAAGTCGCAACGATGCCAAAAACTTGATGCTATTGCAAGTAAATAGTGTCGGGTTTTAGTAAATGAGACGAGAAAAGAATGTTGCCCTTTAGGATTTGATGTCAACTCGAGTATTGCTTGTTTATTAACTCAAATATTGACAATCTCTTAAATGTTGTAACCCTTGGTCTTTTTCCTTTTGGACCTCGTCACTGAAAGAGTAAAAAGCAAACTCCAACGAAGAATTTCTCTCAATCTCTTAAATGTTGTAACCGTTGGCAATGTTTCAAAAGGCGAACGAGGCGTGCGCCTTGAGGGCGCGCCTTGAGGCGAGGCGGGGAAAAAAGGCCTCGATACCTACGCCTTATATAAATAAAAAGAGGCTTACGCCTTTCATGAGAGAGGCGTAAGCCTCTATTCGTATGCCTTTAAGGCTTGACAGGCGTAAGCCTTTTATTTTGACCGGATGAATTTTATTTTGACCGGCCTTTGTGGTACAACTAAGTTAAATAACTTAGTTTATATCATGTACAATAAAAGATTAAAGGATAAGCACTTGAAGTGAAAGGCTCTCAAAGAGGAAGAAGATCCATTGGTACTAGATGATTTGGCGTCTGATGATGAGTGGATTGTTGAGAACACTAGGGATGGTGAATTTGGAGTTGATGCCTTTATTGAGCATGATGATGATCCTAACATCAATATTTTTGAGCTTGGAGAAGGAAGTAGTACTCAACAGAGAGACGTTAGTGATAAGACAAAACAACCAAAATCTAGAAGTAAAGGTATGTGACTTATGGGAAATTATTTTAATTTTAAATTTCAATGTTAACTTATAAGTTACATATATTAACTTAGGTTCTAACTTTTAAATTTCCAAAATTTATTTCGTAAACAGATAAAGGGAAGATGCCGATGACATTGGATGAAGAGGAATGGGTGGATATTGAAAGTGACAATGAAAATGAGGATGGAGCAATTAGATATGACGATGACTCTATGGAAGATCCTATTAGTGACAGTGATAATGATGTCGTAGACGAGCTTTAGATTTTTATCTCAAGAAAGTTGGATAGACTATCAAGATTTTTCTTTTTRTCATTATTATGTGTGTTTTATGCTTTTATAGGAACATTATAATATTAGGAATACAAAATTTAATGTTTTATCTTTTATGAATTTTATTCTTTTTATCTTTCTATTTAAAATGAGGCTTACGCCTCATACCGCCTCAAGGCTTACGCCTCGTCTCTCCTTGAGAAAAAGCCTCAAGCCCGCCTCAAGCCTTTTAAAACCTTGACCGTTGGTCTTTTTCCTTTTGGACCTCGTCACTGAAAGAGTAAAAAGCGAACTCCAACGAAGAATCTCTCTCCCTAGCTCCCTAACTAAAGAAGGTAGAATCAATCTTTTTGCTCATGGAAGTTAAGATTGCAAACTCAATTCACAAGCTCTAGTACATGGGAAGGAGCTACAAGTGACGGGGGCTGCCACTTGGTAAGTTTAGTGTTTAACTTCCCATTGATTTCAGGAGCTCGGGATTGGTTACCATTACCTTAAAAGTAGAAGCTGCTCTCATCTTGTTAGATGTAAGTGGATTTGGAGATTTCACCTTAAAAAAGATACTTATTGGAGAAAATGTGTTGAAACTACATATGGCATAACAAATAATAAATGTATTTTATATTATCTGTAAAGAAGTTTTACTCTCTATTTTGTGGCTCCAACGAAGGGTGAACTTATGATCCTTTCGTTACTACAACATAAGTACTCTTCCTACTGTTGGAAGCGTTCAAAAGTCTTCAATGGGTTTTCCTTCCCTCCTTTCGTAATAAGATGTTTCCACTGAATTTTAATTAAAAAAAAAAGGTTTTATGAGCAGCCTATTGATGTCTTGTCTTTTTCTTCCCTTTTTTAGGAGGTAGCAAAAAAATCTTGAGGTACGTTTTATTATCGTCTCTTCAAGATCATATTGCCTATTTACAACGGTAACCAAGCACAGGCCACAGGGATTCTAGTTTGTTACCCCATCTCTTTAGGATCATTACCTGATGTCACTATCCTTTATGAGTCCGTCCCTTCTCGATTAACTATTTTGGATTTGCTGAACTCACCTGTTGTGGTGCAAGGTTCCTCGACTTAATATCAAAAACAAGAAATTAGAAGCTATGATAATATATATATTAGTGTTCTACCACCCTCTTCATTAGTAAGTTTTCTTTTGCCTCAGGTTATCATCTCCAAAGGTCATCAGCATGGACCAATGAAAAATGTGGACCCACCAGCAACTCCGTCTCCCAGCTCAGTGCAGTTCAGAAAAGATGGGCATCTCAAGCTACAAGAAGAGAAGATGAAAGCAAGATCAGCATTGGACCGCGCAGAGACCAAGAAGCTGAGGAAGATGAAAAAAACATTGCTTATGTGGGACCAATCTCGTCCACCATCAAGAAAGTGAAGCTTCTCTCTTTATCCACATGCTGCCTCTCGGTATCGCTTGGCCCGGTCATAACCTTCATGACGTCCCCCGACATGAATGTGATCCTGAAGGGTGCTGTTGCATCTTCTGTGATATTCTTAAGCGCTACTACTACTGCAGCACTTCACTGGTTTGTGAGCCCCTATGTCCATAGAATTAGATGGAAACCAGGTTCAGACACTTTTGAGGTCGAGATTATGTCGTGGCTGGCAACTTACATTCCTCGAACCATTCGGTTTGCAGATATTCGACCACCAGAAACAAATCGTCCCTTTGTGACGTTCAAGGCCAATGGAAGCTTCTATTTCGTTGACACAGAGCACTGTCATAACAAGGCTTTGTTGGCCAGACTGACTCCTCCGCAGCACGAGTCTGCTTTTAGAAACTTGTGATTTTCTGAGAGCTTTTTGTATTTTCACCGAGTTGATGATAGCCAATGATATGGCTGAACGATGAGGTCATAAAAATCATGTACTTTCACAATGGATAAATTGCTTTACATTTTGGTTATGAGACCATTTTTGTCATAAAAATCATGTACTTTCACAATGGGTGATTGTGAATTTTTGCCAGATCTGTTGAGGATAGAAGAGCCAATTTATTTGCTTAATAAAAAAAGTTGAGTTATCCTTAGTATGTGTTTATACCATCAATCCACGATCACGTCAAGATCCCATCAAAGGTTGTCAGTTGAGTTCTGGCAATTGACCTCTGAACTTTTTAATTATATATATAAATGGTGGGAAAATTTTCGTGGGGAAGGCTTTCCTACCCATCCCTGCCCTTAATTCCTTGTTCTTCAATGTAATTTTGAGGGGATCAAGGCCACGTTTTCTTGTGGAGAATTTGTGGGGATTGAGTTCCTTGCAGAGGAATTTTCCCTCTTTTTTTATTATTTTTTAATAAATATTTTTCTTAAAGATTTTTTTAATATAATTGCTTAATTTCTAAAAATAAAATATCATTTACAAGGCCTAATTATTCCAAAAATGTATTACGGGGTGAATAGAGAAGAATTGTATATATATATATTAAAAAATGAACCCATCCCTCTTTAGGTGGTGGGAAAAAATTCTCCCCCCTCCAAGGAGAATCTAAATGAAGATTCTCCAACTATTAAAACAAGTCTCCAAAGTAAATAGCCATCCCTAGTGGTAGACGACCTTTTGGTCGAAAATATGCTTAATTGAGTCGAGATAGTTACGAGGATTTCTACCATTGATATAAGTACAATGTAAAGTCTAACAACATTAAAAAATATATATATATTTGTAAAGAAAAATCCATGGTGAAAATAACCTTTTTTTAATTGAAAAAATGTAGTTACTAAAATGAAGACTTAGAATAAGTTAGAATGAATGTGTAAAGCGTATCAGTTGAAAAGACTATAACTTACATCAATAATGAGTGTAAAGCGTTTCTATTGAAAAGACCATAACTTATATCGATTCTTTAAAAAAACAGAGTAAAAAAGAACTACATTATGAAATTAAATCAGTACAAGGCACACTTATAGACGATACATTATGAAATATAACTCGAATTTTATATACCAAAAAAAAAACACTTGCAGTAAAAGTAGTTTCAGAATTATAGACGATATCAAATGTGATGGGGGTATTTAAGGGTAAATTCACAATTAGATAAAGACATGATGCAGCAACGAAAACTGAGAATAAACTTCTAAAAACCACAACACCATTAGAATGTATAGTTCCAACAGCTTACTATGCGAGTAATCAACTGAACCAGGAGATTTAATAATAATATAACACAAACGCTAAATTATGAAATGAGAAACTAACCAGTAAAGTAACAGAAAATGAGTTTGATAAAACAAAAACACGCATAAATATAGGTTCCAAACTTTAAAGGATAGAAGAAGCCTTGCCACCGACGATCAAGCACCCAGTTCTGCAAAAAGTCGCTCAGCGACGATGGAGAAAATTTGAAGACACGACCGAAAAGACGAACACAAAAACAAGAAGATGATATATCAATCAGAATCCAGCCATCACTGTGAATATCATGGACATGACCGCATTCACTGGAGCCAACCTCGGCTGTCCGCACCATTCACTTGCCAGACTTCTTGGCAGCAGACTTGGTGACCTTGGCGCCTGATGGATCCTTCTTCTCCACGGCTTTGATGACACCAACGGCCACGGTCTGACGCATGTCCCTCACCGCAAATCGTCCAAGTGGCGGGTACTCAGAGAAGGTTTCCACCACCATGGGCTTTGTGGGAACCATCTTAACAAACCCTGCATCACCATTCTTCAAGAACTTGGGCTCTTTCTCCAGTTCTTTACCAGATCGCCTGTCGATCTTCGTCAAAATCTCAGAAAACTTGACAGCGATGTGAGAGGTGTGGCAGTCGAGAACTGGGGCATAACCATTTCCGATTTGACCTGGATGGTTCATGATGATAACTTGGGCAGTGAAATTGGCAGCTTCCTTGGCGGGATCATCCTTGGAATTTGAGGCAACATAC
Organism: Momordica charantia; assembly: GCF_001995035.1. Next base: position 1,457,989 of record NW_019104493.1, read on the forward strand.
CCACGCTTGAGATCCTTCACGGCAACGTTCTTCACGTTGAACCCCACATTGTCACCAGGGAGAGCTTCTTGGAGAGCCTCATGATGCATCTCAACGGACTTAACTTCAGTTGTCAGTCCAGATGGGGCAAAGGTGACGACCATACCAGGCTTTAGAATGCCGGTTTCCACACGACCCACGGGGACGGTTCCAATACCTCCAATCTTGTACACGTCCTGAAGTGGAAGGCGAAGGGGCTTGTCAGACGGTCTCTTAGGCTCATGGATCAGGTCAAGGGCCTCAAGAAGGGTCGGACCCTTGTACCAGTCGAGGTTGGTGGATCTTTGAATCATGTTGTCGCCCTCAAATCCAGAGATGGGGACGAAGGGAATTTTTTCTGGGTTGTACCCAACCTTCTTAAGGTACGAGGAGACTTCCTTGACAATTTCATCGTACCTAGCTTTGGAGTACTTGGGGGTAGTGGCATCCATCTGTTATCAAAATTCAAAAGCACTGACTGAGTCATCAAAGTTCATTCGAACCAAAAACAAGATAATTGAATAAATCCAGTATTAAGCACTAAATTGAACTGAATATTCATAATACGCCATCAAAGAAACAATGAGTGTTGTGGAACACAAATAGTAGAAAAAGAATGATAATGGTCAAAATTACCTTGTTGCAGCAGCAAATCATTTGCCTGACACCAAGGGTAAAGGCAAGAAGGGCATGTTCACGGGTCTGCCCATCCTTGGAAATACCAGCTTCAAAACCTCCAGTTGTGGAGTCGATGATAAGAACAGCACAGTCAGCCTGGGAAGTACCAGTGATCATGTTCTTGATGAAGTCACGATGTCCTGGAGCATCAATAACAGTGCAGTAGTACTTGGTGGTCTCGAACTTCCACAAGGCAATGTCAATAGTGATACCACGCTCACGTTCAGCCTTCAGTTTGTCCAACACCCAGGCATACTTGAACGATCTCTTGTTCATCTCGGCAGCTTCCTTCTCAAACCTCTCAATAACACGCTTGTCAATGCCTCCAAGCTTGTAAATCAAATGGCCAGTGGTGGTCGACTTGCCAGAGTCGACATGGCCAATTACCACAATGTTAATGTGAACCTTCTCCTTACCCATTCTTGAATCTCACGAAAAAGAACTGCCAAAAAATTAAAAGTTCAATACAGCACAAGGATAGGCAAATAACACAAACAAATAGCAGACACAAGAAAAATCACTACTTTGAGTTAAACACCAAATTTTCGTTATTAAATGCCTACCTTAAAAATTAAAATTAAATTAAACATATCTGCACCAAGGACTGAGTTCAAACATCCACCACAATCGAAGTCTAATAGTTGAAAGACTTGCTAATTATGAAAACAAAGATTCTCGGAATAAGACGGAACAGATAAAACGAACAAGCACAATAAAGAACGACCAATCCATCAATTAAACATGATATAAATCCGATCTACGTGATTATAAGACCTGGAAAACAAAAACCTAATATTTACATGTAAATAACAAGGATCGGCTACGAATACATATCTATTATCAAACAGATCGACAGGAAGAATACAACAACAACAGATGAAAAAAAAATACTCCGATGCAAAAGTCCAACTCGAAATCTCAAAACAAACAACATTTGATATCGCGATCTTCACGAAAAAAGCAATAAAAGCTGTAGAAACCAACAGAATTAAGAGAAAAAACAAGACAAATAAATGGAAAAGCGAAGGAAGACGGATGGAAATCCGAACCTAATGAAGGAACTGGCTCTTAAACCCTTGCGGCGAGAGATTGTAGAATGGAAACTAGATTGGCGGGGCTAATAGGGTTTGAGGATCAATAAATAGGGTGTCTAAATTTTAAGTTGACGAAACTACCCCTAATGTAATTCTAAATCCCCAATGGCGGCCCTAATTTGAAAGTTCGTTGAAATTAAAAAATCTCCGAGGTCGGTGGGTGCGTGTCTTTATCTTTGCCTTTACAAAAATGATTTTTTTTCAGTACTCAAAAAAAAAAAAAAGAAAGAAAGAAAAACATCATTATTATAAAAAAAAATGTTACGATATCGGCGAGAAAAAAGAGAAAAAAAATATATTGGATCCTCCGAATTCCGAAACATATACGAATAAAAAAATAAAGCGTTGATTTTCAAATCACAGCTACAAAATTTGATAGTTTATATATATATATATATATATATATATATGAAAAATGGAAAAAATACCTTTTTAGCAAAATTATTTATGAAAATATAGATGTTAACACATGAAAATAATATAAAATTTAATATTATAATATTTCTAAATTTATATTTTTAGCTTTTAAATAGAATATTTAAAAAATAAAAATATACAATTTGATGACATTAAAAAATTTAATAAGAAATCACTGACCTCTGATTTTAAATTACATTTTCAAATGAGTTTATATTTTATAAATGTTAAATATTTACTGCATGATGGTTTTACCCATTAAAATAATTTCTTTTCCTATTATATTAAATACATTTATATCCAATCAAAAGATCGTGAGTTCGAATTTACACACATATATCAAAAAAATATTTATGTAGGGCGTATGAAGTATTTTGCACTAAAAGATCATGAAAGAAGGTGGTTAATTGCATAGATAATCAATGATATATTACGTTTTTTATAAAAAAAAATGGTATATTACGTTGAGTTAATTAACAATTCATTTTACAAATCGGTTGATTTACTGGTGGCAAAAATTTATTAGAATATATAATAAATAATAGAAAGGATCACATCATTATTTCCTAACTAATCATAAATCATATGAGATTGAACTAAGGATTTGTTTGGTTGGTTATATAAAATGTATTATTTGTTTGTGTGTTTAGATGTATTTGAGAGTAGATTTGTAAATATTAATATATGAGATAGTTAACAACTAAATATTTAGTTAAATCTCAAATAATACAAATTAATCCATTAACACTTTTATTCTAAATTTGTAGAATTATTATTTTGCAATATTATATAAATTATAATATATGTAATTAAAATGTTTAAATGTTGCTAAAAATGAAAACAAAATAGAATTTAACAATATAACTTCTTAATCACTCTTTTAATTACAACTAAAAGTTAAAACATAACAAAGTTTTTTTTTATCCGAAAAAAAAAGATTAATAACTAATCTTAAATGTATAGAATGCAGAAAATTCCATCCATTTCAATTGGAAAAAGATTTCTAACTATTCCAAGGAATAAATATAACAAACAAAGAACTCAGTTGACATCCGATCTAAACGAGTCAACAAGCCAAAAGCTATGAAGAATTTATTTATTATTGTTTTTTTTAGTACAATATGTGAGATCGAAGTTACAACCTCTTAGTTGGAGATGTATGTCAATCACCACTAAGTTATGCTCGTTTTGACAGTTGTGAATAGTTGTGAATCATTTTGATGATAAAATGAAAAAAAAAAGAATAAATTAGTTATAAATTAAGAAATACGTTACTGTATAGAAATCAATAGCAAAATAAATTGATATACCTATTAAGTAGGTATACAAGTTTCCCATCAATGATGTATATAAAAAAACCAGGCAGGGGCATAACAAATGTGGACAATATGTAAATTGAATATTGAACCTGCGACCTACAGGAAGATATCTGGGTGGGCAGTTTGATAATTATTTTGATTTTAATTTACTATTTTTTTAAATTATGTTTGTTTTTTTTCTGTACACTTTTATTAATAAAACTATTTTAATTTTATGGAAAAACATATTTAAAATTATAGTCAAATTTAAAAAAAAACAAAATTTTTAAAATTGTTTTTTTTAATTTGGCTTAAAATTTGAAATTATTTTTAAAAAATTATATAACAAAATAAATAAACACAAAGTAATGTTTAAAATATATAGTAAAAAATAAAATGTATATTATTAAACGGATATTAAATTACCTAAATGTTGTGGTTATTTTATTTTGACAATTATCTTTTC
>NW_019104493.1:1462059-1565536 GCF_001995035.1 Momordica charantia
AGGAAAAGTTAGATATAATAGTTGGTCATGTATATTCGCATTTAAAAATAGATATGTATATTGCTTAAAAAAAAGTAAAAAATTTAAATGATTTTTGAAAGTCATGGGATTATATGAAAGTAAATATATATTTTATTGCCTAATAAAATAAGTATATATTTTATTTATTAGAATCAATTCAAGAGAGTTAAATGAAAGGGAAAAAATAAAACTCCGACCTGCCGGATTCGAACCAGCGACCTAAGGATTCCTGGAAGCTTAGCCAACTACAGTCCTCCGCTCTACCAACTGAGCTAAGGTCGGTTGATGAATCTTGTTTTCAATTTATTATATTAACCATATTTTATTTATTAATTTGTTGCCACTTTAAAATTTTGCAGCAATTGTTTGTTTTTTGTTTTCTTTTTTCTTTTAGAATATTAGGAGGTCACCGATGGTACATTTTACAAATTTGTAAACAATTAAAAGGCTACAATTTTATAATAGAGGAATTAGATAATATTGAAGTATGCTCAAACTTTAGCCAAGAATTGGAAGATGAAAAAGGTAGGTCAGTTCAATAAAAAAGCGAGCCAGTCGAATGAGGGAGATATGTTAACTTTTTCTTAGAAGATATATTAATTATGTTACAAGTTTAGTACATATATTTGTATATTTCTATCTAATTTATATATTAATTATGTTACAAGTTTAGTACATATATTTGTATATTTCTATCTAATTTAAGCTTTGTTGTTTATGATAAACATTTATTTTTTTTTAATTCACATATTTGTTAGATATTAAATTGAAAGGTTGGCTGGAATTACGTTGGACACAAAATTTAAGTTAATGATATTTTTTTTTAGAAATTAACGACTTACTAGACAATAAAATAAAAATAATATAAGCTCATTTCATAAGTTAACCAATTATGCTTTATATATTTATTAGATATATTTAATAACGTCCAAGAATCTTTTAGACAGTTATTTCAGAAGGAGAAAAAAAAAAACTTGTAGGCATAACTTTAAATTGTAGGAGAACTTTCAAGTTTAACTAACTAAACTTGTAATCTTGTACTTTTAAAATACTATATTTTATTTAGTTGACCTCTTAATAACATAATAAATGAAAAAAAATAAAAATAATTTTTTTGTTTAATTGTTATTATTATATATAAACCTGATGACTAAAAACATATTATTTGGAAGTTTAAATATCGCAACAAAATGTGTAAAAAGTGAAAGGATGATATCATGAGTATACAATTTTATTTATTAAAATAAATAAGTTTTAAGAAAAATGAAAAGGAAAAAATTCCGACCTGCCGGATTCGAACCAGCGACCTAAGGATATCTGAAAGCACAGCAACTACAGTCCTCCGCTCTACCAACTGAGCTAAGGTCGGATGATATTATCAGAGCAAAATTAATTATAAATCTATAATATTTATTTATTTATATATTTTAATGTTGCCACATGTTTGGTGTAAGCAATTGTTTATCTGTTTGTTTATTGCTTGTACTTCAAAGCTAATTTTATTTTGTTAAATTAAAAAATAAAAATTGACATTTTCATATTTTTACTTTTAATAAAGTTGTTATTTGGATCCAAATATAATACATTACTTAATTTAATTTACCAAATAGTATTATTGGATTATAAAATAATAAGCTTCACAAAATAATAACATTATTATTAGAAATCTTTAACTTTTTTTTCAACGGATAAAAGAAAATATACATCCGTGGTTGTTATAGAAAATGAGAGAAAGAGAGTTGTTTTATAGTTTTTTGAAAGGCCAAAGTTATATTAGACACAAACTTTTTTAAGTCTTTGAATTTATAAAATAATGAATGGGTAAGAGACTTACCGAACAACAAATTGTAAATTTAAGGACTTATTAAACAACTTTAAATTTTGTTGATTAGTTCACATCTCTTAAAGTTGATTGACTTATCGGTTATCATATACATTTGAATGTTAATGACTTCTTAGACACCATTTTTTAAATTAATGGACTAAACTTGTAATTTAATATACAATATTTTATTTATTTGACCTCTTTGTCCCTTCGATCGGATTTCATTTTTTTGGTCAAATCTTCAGAGGTTTTTTTTTTGGATTCTGATACCATTTTAAAATTTCATGGAGTTCAATCTCAAAGCAAATTGACATAAGTCTTTGTAAGGTCATTTTCTTTTTATTATTTATTTTTTTCTCAAAATTTTAGATGTCTAAATAATGATGTATCAAATGCCACAATCGATCATAATTTCGATTTTACTATTATAGTCAATTAGAATAATAATAGTAAAAATCACGTTGGTATGCATAATTACTCAAAATTGGATGAATCATGTTATGGGTTACATTACACTATAAAATTACCCAAGTCGAAGCACCCAACTAGGTGAGACTAGAGTCGACTGAATCTGATCGAGTCGATTCGCCTGAACCAACTTAAGAATACTCCCTCTAGAAATAAAAGGAGAGATTGGGACGCGAGAGATGCTCTCATAACTCCACTATTATTATTATTAACGAAACATTTTACTAACTTACATATTCAAATGTGTTGGACTTAGCATCACACTAATGTCGATGTGTAAGTGTTTGTCGGAGCTATAACGTTGGAGACTAAGCCAATTTCCTACGTCAACATGCCCTATTTCTAAAAATTTTGAAAGATAAAGAATCGAATAAATCTAAATGATGAATTGTTAAAAAATTTCATTCTATATATGGTAATAGGCAAACCATCATGGGTAGCTCATTGGTGCAAATGGTCTAGGGTATTTAAGAGGGAATGAATTCAAATCCCATGATGACCACCTATCTTAAGAATTAGTAATTTCTATGGCCCGGACACTCACGGATATAAACTATATATATATATGAAAATAGGCAGATAAAAAGTCAAAGGAGCATATTTTAGTGGTAATAACATATATCTCCAACCAAGAATTAAACATACTACCCAGTTTAAATTGGTTAATAATTTTGATTTTTTTCACATAAATCAATACAAAATTTACATAATTATTTTCCATAAACTAATAACTTCTTGAAATTTAAACAAATATTTTATCATATTGGATTTTGAACTCATCTAAATTTAATGTAAACATCTTTTATTATTTTGGTTTATGTTTAGAACATAATTTAAATTTGATGGGGTGGAGAACATTGTATCTTCTAATAAAATTTATTGTAATTCAAACTCTTAGAAACTGAAATTATGGATGAAAAAAATTCAAAAGATCGAGTTGTTGACTACACGCATAACGAATTAATTTCATTTGCCATCAAAATTCAACCTTAACCCAAAAGACCATTTCCTATGAATCAATTTCTTTAGTTGTGACTATACTTCAAAATCTTTGACATTTGACTGCAATTCTTTTTCTTTTTCCCATGGTCCAAATTTACTTGGAAAAACATATCAAATATAGTATTTGAATATATATATTATATTCTATCATTTATTTATTTTAAACTAAACATTTAATTTTTTAGCCATTTGTAAGTTCGCAGTTCTTCATCCTTATTCTCGGAAGAGTATCTACCTAGAAATTATTGTGTCACGACTATACGAAATACCTCGAAGAAGTTGGGTGACATCATCAAGCTGTTTTACCGAAGTTGAAGCAGAAACATGCTTGAAGATAATGCAAAATCTATCTTTATTTTGCTATTGTAAAGTCGTTTGTCAGTTTGTAATTTTTTCTTCTGCTTTTCTAGCTTTTTAGCTTTAGCTTTACTTTATTTTTTTTCTTACTTTTCCAAAGATAAGGTTACCTCGTCGACCACGCTTGTGAGCCAGTCTTATCTTTACTTTTCATAAAGTAGATTCCAAAGAGATAAGATGTCAGTCAGGGACATCTTATGTCGGCTCCAATTCTTATCATCTTTGTCTGTATTCATTTGTCTTGGCTAGAGATTTATTGATGTTGGAAGGCACAATAAGTATACTCATAGGCCTCGACCAGTAATGGTATAAAAAAATACTAAATTTTTTAAAATTGAGACCCATGGACACAGATGTAATATATATATTCAAAAGTAGGACTTCGGGAACAAAGTTTTGTTATTAAGTTGATACTTGTTCCCCTTACTTATAGGTGTAACCTGCAATATAGGTTTAAAAATAATGTCTTTTCAATAATACTTTTTGTTTATGCAACATCGATGAGGTCAAGTTATGATTAGAGGAAGAGCTCGAACGCCTTTAGCAGAGAGAAACATACACAAGAGAGACAAACACTCAACCGCTCAAGTCAATAGAAGAAGCTCGGGTTTAATATGGAATACGAGATAAAATGCGATACCTTATATTGAAGTGAGACCTTCTATTTATAGCTAGGTTGGAGATTTAACAACTGGTTATTTGTGTCGTTTTGAAGGTCGGGCGTGTTGGGTGTCCAATGTCAAACATAGAGACAAGCACACTACATGGAAGTGTTATTGTAGTTGTTTTACACCTAAGTATGATCTTGTTCGAGATATTTTCAAGTAAGATTAACCTTCCTCTATGCTCCATGTGGCAATATTATTCTATACTCCCAACACTTTTAATTATTAATTTTTTGACAGTTTTAATTAATAATTTAGTGTCATATATAACCTATTATAATCATTATTTTTTAACAATGGTACACCTGATCAATGTACATAGTAAAGATAATGATTGGAAACTTTGAAATATATTATATAATATACCCAAAACAAGCACGACTAGTTGTTGTTGCTTTTTATTTTTTATTTTTTTTTATTATTTTTAATTGTTGATTTAATTTTAAATGACAACACAACTTATCAATTATTTGCATGCTTCCAACTAAACTCCATCTTGGTTGAAATTTGCAATATGAACACAATATTTTATTTTTAACATATTTATTATTATTATTATTATTATTATAGGTATTGCTTCGTTATTTTAACTTTTAAAATTTTTATCAATCTTTCATTATGATCAACTTTTAAAATGTGAAGAATGAAATTCATATTTTGATATTTTTAACTTTTTAAAATTTCTCAATTATACCTTACTTCTTTCAATAATTTACATAAAGAGTTTATAAAAATTATAGGGTTAAATAAAATTTAGATATAGAGTTGCATAAAATAGATAAAATTTCTTCTACAAATGGACATTAAAATTCTAGAAACTCAACGGGAAAAATAGAGAGTTGAGAAAACATTAATAAAAAAAGTAAATATACTCATGATCATATAAGCGTATTTCATAAATTTGTTCTTATTTAAATATATCAAACCTTAAAAAAATAAGTCAAACCGAGTATAACTCAACGGTAATTGGTATATATCTCCGAATTCGATCGAAAAGGTTTAAGTTTGAATTTGCACCCCATTTATTATTATTATTATTATATTTCAAATTAGACGATGACAAATATTTCACTTGTTAAAGATCAAGAGAGCCAATTTAAGTTGTGTAATAATTTTCTTTTGTAATACATTACAATATATATGAATAAGAATAGGCTACGAGAAAGTTGCCATTTTGTAATGGATATGTACCTATCACAAAGATGTATAAAATAACCGAACGAATTTCTATATATCTTTTCCACTCGATCCATAAAAAATATTGAACCTTATTCCAATTCTTCTCTATTTTAGTTAAACTATTTCTCACAAGGTAGTTGATATTGATAAATCATCGATATAGTTTGTGTGAATACAAGAATGAAATTTGTGTGAATAAAGGAGGAGTAAGTATTACTTTTTCTCTTCTTTTTCTACTTTATTTATAAGGAAAGGACAAGCATAAGAATTTTTATTTTATTTTATAGTTTTTTAATACAACAATTTATGATATAGAAGATCAAAACTCGACTTTGGGAAAGGAGTACGTGCCAATCTCATGTTAATTTTTTTTTCCTTTTTTTCCTTCCATGTAGATGGGACCAAATTAATACTTAATAATAATGAGGAAACGACAAAGGGAATAACAAATGAATGGTGGCCAAAGCCATAAATGAAATGGATTCCAAGAACCAAAGTTTTTAATAATGATAAACATTGTATTTATATTCGAATGATTCTCTCACATATATTTATCCTGAACACGAGCACGACTCAGCAGTTAAGATATATTGCTATTTTTTTTAGATATGGAAGATTTAGTCATTCATCCTCATTTGTAGTATTAAAAAAATCTATAATATTTTCAAAAGTTTCAATTTTTTTTTTTAATTTTCAATATTTTCTTTAATAATGTCTATATTGTTGACAAATTATAAATTTATTAAAATTTAGATGCGGTATTTTTTTTCCCTCTTGATCAATCAATCTATCAACCTTAGTTATATATGTTTATATATTTTTCATACGTTCAATAACATGGGTAAAACCATATGTTTTATAAAGGGGGATAAATTATAAATTTTTCACTTTTCACGAGAAAAATCTGCCAATTTTAAAGCCAGGTATACAATTTAAGAAAAAACAATTATAAAATATGAAAAAAAAGTATGTATTTTTTTTTATCACTAGTTCTTTTTTTTGCTCAAACCTCTGTTTGATATGATAAATCAAGATATTTGAATTTTCGAACTATAAAAAATTATTAATGTCTTTTAAATTGTATTAAAAACTACCAGATGCATAGCTCAACGATAATTGATATATGTGTAAAAAAAACTATTAAAACAACATATTTAGCGAGTTGGGTGGAGATGTGTTAACCCAAGTGTCTGGGTGGATAATCAGCCGTTGTCGACGAGACAAAGTTTGGTGGTTTTAAAAGGTTGCTACAAGAATAGTTCGTTTATGGATGCCCGACTTGGTTGGACTACTTGGTTTATTCGACGCAGTTTAGGGCTTCGTTGGCAGGTGGGGAACGGTGAGTTGATATCTATTTAAAATATCTTTGATGCTCTAAAGAAATTTGTAGTAAGGAAAGGACCACTAGTAAGTATTATTCAAAGTGAGGACTAAACGGTAAGAAGGAAATTAGAAATTCAACCCCAATAAAGAATTCTAATTTCTAACAAAATAATCAGAAGGTTTAAAAAAATTAGGTGAAAAAAGGAAAATAAATACCAACTAGAGAAATTGTCCCATCAGGCGAACTTGGTCTGCAATCCGCCATTTATTATATTTAAATCTTCTTCTCCGTCTGCTCTTCTAGAAGGCCCGCACAACCAATAAAATAAAATTCTCTCTCTTCTTTCTCTCTCTAGACTAATTTTGTAGCAATTCCCTATAAGAAACCAGAGAAGCAAATTTATTCAATCTACGGATCGTATATTTTTCTCTCAATCTTCAGATTGAATAATTTTTCTCTCTAGTTTTCGTCATTGATGATTTTCAACTTTAGAGTTCATCAATCGGCTTCAATTTGCATTTTATCGGAACTCAGAAAATGGTAGTGGCTGATGAATCTTACAGAGGAGAAGACGCCTCCGACGATCTCTCGGAATATCCATGTCCACACGATGCAGAAGCCGAAGAAACTCTCTCTCTGTGCGACCTTCCGATTTACAGCGATGAATCCAATCGCGATGATTACTCCAAGCAGGATTACAGCGCTTCATTCGACAACGACGGGGATAACTTCTTCGAGTTTTCCAGCGACGATTTCTCTGTTTCTAATTCGGCTTATTCCGGATCTGATAACATAATCTTCTGCGGGAAACTCATTCCCTACAAACAGCCCAGCGATTCGCAGAACACAGGAAGAATCGCATCGGACAAAATTTCAGCAAAGAATTGCCAGTTCCGAACGAAATCGCATTCGTTCAACAACAAAAAACCGTCTGCAATTGACGCAAGAGGTGCGAGAACGAGAGGAGGTAAATGCTTCGATTCATTCTCCATTTCACTGCCGAAGAATCCTGAGTACATCGAACGGAAGAGAAGCCGGAAATTGGACAAATATGACTTCCCTGCGGAGAGAGCGATGATATTGGAATCGTCGACGACGAAATCGCGCTGGTTCTTGTTTCTGTTCGGTAGCGCGAGGTTCCCGAAGGAGATGGAACTGAGTGATATGAGGACAAGGCAGCGGCGGAGCAGTCCGCCGACGATGTTCCGGCCGTCGGAGGAGAGGAAAGTGGCCAGAGGAAGCGGCGGAAAGAAGACGACGGCTCACGGGCTATGGAAGCTTCTGAGGGCTCTGATAGGCTGCAGGAGCAGTGATCGAAACGTCGCCGTAAAAGGTTCCTTCAGTCCCATTCCAGTCGCGTGAGGGAACTGGAAGTCAGTTTTTGTAGACGGTTTTTTACACGAGTATCGTCTTATACCATATTTACCCTTTACCCACTTTTTCCTTTTAATTTTTTGTTGTGCCACTAAATTATTTTACCTAAATTAATTAATATTATATAATTAAAAAAATTTTCATTTCAATAAATTAATATTGGATAATAATAATACCTAATATGATGGAGCTCGAATTGAGATATAAAAGTAAATCATGAAATTTAAAACTAGGTTCGTGTATAGATGAAATATTTATTTGGGATATAATCGATAAATAAAATCAATTAAGAAGAAATTAACTTTTCTTTTTCCAAGAAAAGTAGAAAAAAGTTTACTTTATTTTCAGGGACAAGTCTGTAAAATAAATGTAATTATTTAGTAAAATAATAGGACAATCTAAGCCTTTTAGCACCATTTAAGTTTTTAAGTCTAGTACCTCTCGAAAATTCTACCCTAAATGTCACGGGTCAATCATGAAATCATATATATATATATATCTTTTTTGGCTTTTTTCTAATTTTTTATCGATATTTTCTCATATAGGATTTATTTTCATAATAAAATATAAAATTGCTCTTTCCTAAATCGAATTTTGAGGTGCATAATAATATTAATATTTACAACTTATTCAATCACAATTTTGAAAACACAAATAAAGGCCTATTTTCCAATTTGACCGACAACCTAGATTACACTTCCGAGTTGAACTTGTACCTCATCACACTTTCAAAGTGAAGTTAATTCAAGGTTTTCACTCTATAACAGCAATTAAGAGTAAAAAACGACAAGTCAATAATAAAATTTAATTAAAAATGTATTTTTCGAAATTAGAAAAAAAAAAGTTATAAAAGTAAAAAAGTTAATACCTTTTTACTTTTATATTTTCATTTTAATCCTACTCCCAAATTTATTTCATTTTAATCCTCAACTTTAAAATGTCTATTTTAACCTTTATACTTCAAGAGAGTGACCATTTTAATCTTTTTATTTTTATTTTTATCTTTCTTTTATTTTTATCATAATTTTAGTATGACACTCTCATACTAATTTTTTGAAATGTAACATAAATTTATATTAAACAATTTTTATTGGGTATAAAATTTTACAAATAGAGACAATTTGTCGTACCAAAATATACAAAAACCAAAATAAATAAAAACTAAAAGTACATGAACCAATATCAACAAAAATTAAAAATATAAGGACCAAAATGAACAAAATATATATATATTTTTGTCATTTTACTATAACAAAATATAAAATTCTCCTTAAAGTAATACTATTCATTTAATTATATTTGGAACCGTCTGCGATCATGCCAATGCATAGGAGTGAGAAAGGAAAAAAATTAATCAAGAGAAGAAAACAAAGGAAAATAGAAGCAAGATATATAATCCAACCCAAAGAATTCCATATCTTCACGAAAACATTAAATACATTTTAATGTCAAACCGTCAATAGTTCATTGGCATTATAATACAAATATATAACAACTTATTCTACAAACATTTTATAATAAAAAAAAATTAAGGAGTCATTTAAAGCAAACACCCAATAAAAAAATATGTTCATACAACCACTTGTTCAGGTGTAAGTTCTTAATTTCTTCTCATGGAAAACTAAAATTTTCCCACGTCCTCACACATTAATCTTCACATGTTACTTGATTACAACTCTAAAGAACAAAAAATCTATAATTAAGACGATAAACATGAAGAAACAATATGTAATTAAGAAATCCGCTCATAAAATTCAAAGAGAAGTCTGCAGTCCATATCCACCAATGGCAGAGCACCAACTCAGCTGTGCTTTCTGACTATAATTTATATGGTTGTTTCTCTTAATAAACATATACATGAATATCATTGACATTAAACAAGAACAAAAAAAATCAAAATTGAAACTTGCTTCCTCTTTGGAGAACTGAACAAGCAAGAGTACTATATGAAGAAAGACTTTTGAACATTTGGCATTTTCAGTTACCCAAAAGAATTGAAATTACCCCAAAGACTGAATTTCAATGCCGTAACCAATCAAGATGACTGACTATTTTCTCAGCATTCGTCTCATTAATAGTATTCTTCCGGTGCTAAAAGTTTGGTTCTAGGATCGGATCTATCCAACTCGTAGGCTCGTGATTTATGTCATATATCAACCTCGACCTTTGAATTTACAACCCAAGAGTTTCTAGGCCTAAAAACAGTATCAAAATTTCTGGGTTTGGGGCACGCACAGACTTTCAAGGAAAGAAGAGAGAGAGAGGACTGATAAACCTGTTCCTCAGATCACAAAAATGAGCACAACAGCAAATGCGTTCTTAAGTTTTCCTCTTTTTCGCTCTTCCCTTCTCTGAATCTCCTTTGCCATTAGCAGTTGATTCGATTTGGTTATTTTTAAGCTGCCGCTTTTTCTTCTTGTTCTTGTTCACTCCAGGAAACTACAAGATGGACTTTGGTAAGCTAAATGAAAACCTAGTTGAGTATTCTTTGTTTATATTGTCCTTAAAGACATATATATACACACACAATTAGATTTAAATAGGAAAAAAAAAGAAAGGAAAAAAACAGATAGTACCTTCTTATCCAAAACCAGATTCCTGGATCCAGCTTTGTCCATTATGCTTTTGTAATATTGTATAAATGGAACGTTGCTGTTGCATTTCTCAAGCTGCAATCGCCATATAATAAAAACGGTACTTGTCAATTCCTAGAACTGTGGAAATGAAACAATTAAAAGGTAACAAGAAAAAGGAAAGGAAACCTGAAGAAATGATTCAATAGCTTGCTGATCTTTTGGTGAAAATGATACTTCATCTCTCTTTTTTTGCACGAAGTCAATATTCTGCTCAACCTGAATGTCAAACAAAAGGTCTAAGAAATGTAACGCATGTATACAGAGGCACGTAAGATGACACAATTGAAATCTTGTAAAATATTAATATGGTAGTTAGATTAAAATATTTGGTTCCAACACAAAATACAACCAAATGAAATCACCATCTCAAGTTTTCAATTCATCTAAGGATTATTTCTATACTAAATGAAGGTTGTGTTAAGTACGAAATTAATTTACAGTAAGTTAGCCAAGTTAACTGATGATTACTGAAGAAGAAACACATTTGAAGCCAAAGTTTGACTATCTAACCAGCTATGTTTGAGACATACAACTCCAAGGGTTTCTGTACTTTCAAAAGTTTAAGAAACATTTAATAAGTCTAATTTCATTCTAGCAAATGTTGACAAACCACTAACCAGCAAGCTTTCTTAAGCGACACCGGCCAACTGCATTTGACAAGAGTTTCAGAGAACCCAACAGATAAAAATGTTACAGGAAATGAACTTTTTCCACAAAAAAATCTTTCTAGACAACACCAATCTACAAGTAGCCAACCTAAAATGGTAGAACATAGGATGAAAGCTAACACACAAGAAGCATCTATGGACTTCAACTATTTTTTGAAGTACAGTCTCAGAAAAATTACAAACTCACATTTGAAAAACAACAGTGGATCCAAGCAAGATAGCTCTACCTGATCAATAAAACGCTTTACCAAGCGCTTGAGATTCTCTGTTGTTGTTGTCGCATGGAACTTCTTAAGTTGAATAAGTGGTATAGTAGCTAGCTCAGGAAAGGATATATTGTAGCTCCATTGACAAAAGTGAACTGAAAGAAGTTCAATGGAAGATAAAACACACTCCTCCACAAAGTTCTGTGACTTTAACCAATATTTCGGCAGCTGCACGAATAACTTCAACAATTACTCAACTGAACAAAATACATTGAAATGAGGTAGAATAATGGACTTTAGAGTAAAATAGAAACCATTCATTTGGACAAACAATTATCTAACTTTAAATCACATAAACAGACAATGTAATGTTGCAGAATCATGGAATACATGAACGTTCAAATATATATGTGTGTGTATGTGCGCGCGCGCGTATATATATAAAACTATAGCATAAAGATACCTGTAGGACGGACAAGTGATTGAAGACAACCCCAGGTTTCTTGGCCTCCTTGCTGATTGTATGTTCCAAAATATCCAACACCATTGATACAACAGGGATAAAAATCCCACTGGAACTGGAAAGGTGATTCAACCACTTAATGCATTTAATTCTTAAAGGTAAATATCTAGGGCCAGGAAACAACACAGCCACTCCATTTACAATCTGAATAACGTTATAAAGTGGTGCTTGGAGATCATAATCATGGAAGTTTACAGCAATGAACTTAACCCAGAGGTCAATGCAATTGATATATTGCCAACTGCATATCATCTTGATCGCTTCCTGCAAAGAAAAGTACAGGCATGGAGAAAGTTATTTAAACATAGATAGGCTTCTCAGCATGAACAACAAATACTACATTTAAATCTCACGACTCAAGGAAGTAAGATAAGGCATCCTGACAGCTTACTTTCTTCTTTGTTCGTAAACCCTGACGGAGTATCTTGGTGAGTTGCTGGATTGAAACCCTAGCCTTAGTAGTAGATCTATGGACATCAAGAGAGCATAACTCAACAAAGGAGTCTCTCAAAAATTGCATATGTTTATGCAAATTTGGCTCCGCAAATTGGCAGTCAGCAACGCAGGCCTTGTACATCTTAATCCAACAGGAGTCGAAGCAATTTGACCCAAGCATAGAACTCAAGTCTCGTATTATGAGAAATGAGAGGGATGATATTGTTCCTTCACCAGTTGCCCACAAATGTACTGCAATCTGCATAAATGAAACCCACTCTGTAGATCACACAATGATGGACTTTTTGCATAAGCGGTATAAGACACGAACAGTAAGTATATAGGTATATTAGGCTACTGGTAGTAATTAATGACTAACATGCAGGATCAAAATATGATCATCTTCAGACATGGTCAGAAAATATGATATAGACTCATAATTACTTAGTATGAGATCAATTCTGAATGAAGTTAAATGATAAGGGCAAGAAAAATAGATATGTCAATAGTTGCTTCTAATTCATCAACAACAAAAAGATTGGCAAGGTAAGAATATTCATGTAAATCATATACATACCTTGGTGAGCCTGCGCTGTAGAGATGGGAAAGCTGCAAAATATATTATGGAAGCTCTTATTCGAGCCAAGGAGAAGCTCAATATCTCAGTTTCTGAAGCCTCGTTCAAGAGAAACAAGCTACTTCTTAAATATGACTTAATTAAAGGCTTAAGCGTTTTCCATTTTGTGGTGTTTCTCAACTCTAGAATCATCTCCTTCTTACAGCTGGAGCTCAAAAGTCCTAAACGCTCCCTAAATAAATTGTCAGCCTCACGCAACATGAAAAGTAGTATCTTGGAGAAAGTTTCACCCTTTCCAATTCTACAGGACCAGATGGCATCAACATTGCTTGTAGATTCAGATCCATAGTGACATGCAGCTCGATACCCATTAATTAGACTGGTAAGAATAGACAAATCATGCGTATGCTTAACTTGATGACACCAGGAATCAACGAGAGAGCTACTCAGAAACAAGCCTTTATTAGAACTAATGCCCTGTCCCTCTCGCTTTAATACATCATTATCAATTGTTTGCTCATCAGAACTCTATTCAAGAAGAAGAGGAACCAATTAGATGGAAAGACAAGAAAAAGGCATATGAAAACACAATTAGTTAACAGTGCTAGTTTCCACAATAACATAATTAAAAATTGTAATTAATGCTAATTAATACACATTATTAGCTATTTTCCCTTTAACTGATTAAACTTTATTTGTCTTTCTTCCTATTAAATGTTGGAATGCCCACTCCATTTTCTTAAAACAGGCTCTAATCTACTTCATTCTATTTTTTCTTCTTTATTTATAGGAATATTTCCTTATGGAATAACCCCATGGAAAGACCATGAATCATATCATGATACGTTATAGGAAACATTTAGAATAGTATATTAATAGACAAGGAACAAAGGGTAAGGGAAAGTATCCATAAACAAAATCTATATCAGCAGCAAGAAACATAGCACTCTACAGAATATTACTTACAGTGTCTTCATCACTGAAACGTTCAACAGCCTTGTCATTGGTTTCCAGAAACTTCAAGAATTCTGGATCCTGAAAATCTTCCAAGTAAAGTGCTACATTAAATTATCCAGTCATTGAGTAAAAATTGGGGAATCATTAGAAGATGATATATACAAAGACACCACCCTAGCTTGAAATGATTAAAAAGTGTAAGGGAAAGTAGCGAACAGTTTCATAAAATATTAACCCTCTATAGATCACACACATCAATCAAAACTCTTGTTCCAAACCATGAGATATGACTGATTCGTTCACGAAAAGCATTAACCTTTATAGTTATTGGTGCCAAGCACCCAGTACTGGAAATAAGCCACCGATTAAAGATTTAAAGTCCAGCAATGATGCAAAGCACTAACACATTGATATAGTTTTTGGGAACATGTTTGTGTTTGAATGAAAACATGTGCTTGCTTTAAATAGCTTTCTGAATCACCATGCAAAGCATGACATCCAAGTAATTGGTAATGATAATTCAGAGAGAAAAATCAAATGATTTATAATCTCTTAGATAAGAAAATTTAAACCAATAGTTCGTAACTTCTTCAAGGAGTGTGTATACAGAACTTGCTATTATTTAACAACCCTAGCAAGGTTTAGGGCAACCTAATAATTATCGAAAATGCGAAAACACGATGCAATGGTTTGGATAAGTAAAAAGAAATCTTTTCGAACATGCTACATTTCATGAAAAACTAGGAGTCAATTGGCAAGCATTTTGAGGTCAGCGTGAAAGTGATACAGTTGCCTTAATTTTTCTTATCTAGTGGAGATGGAGGTTAAATAAAGCAAAATGTTACCTTTTCTTTCAACCTGTTCAATTTCTCTATTTTCTTTGCGAGTTCTGAGTGAATTTCTTTGTTCTGAGCTGATAAATCATTGGGATTGATCGTGCCTGCAAAAGAATACCACAAACAGAAGATGGGATCAAAGGACGTATCAGGACGAAGTTCCTGAATGTTTCCTAGATATAGCATGGGCGACTCACCAGTCCCACCTTCAGCGTTATTCTCAATTTCATTTCCAGCAGTGTTAAAAGAGCTCAAATCCTAATTTCCAAACAACATAAAAAATGTGATAAACCCACCCAAATTAATCATAATTCACATCTGAAAAAATTGTTAAAAATCTCTAGGCAAAAACATAGTAAAAACCTCCGAAATATATCCATCACTGTCTGAATCGTCTTCAAGCATATCATATTCATCTTCACTGAAAATTGCATCAAGGGAAACATAGTTGTTTCCATCAGCTTCACCATTCCTGCAAAAGGAACCCATAAAGTTTAAATAAATAACATGGATGATATAGCATGTTAATGAATTGGGGATGAAAAAGAAAGTCCCAGACATGAGAGACCATATCCGTTGTATGTGCGCGTGCGAGAGAGGGAGAATAAAAAGAACAACATACATTCATGCGTATATTTCTATGACCTTGGAAATCACAGCCAAAAATATTGTTCAGAAAGATAATGATCAGAATGAAGTTGGCATTAGCATGCCATCAAGTGAAGCGAGAGATTAAGACAAAAACGACGCTAGGAAAAAATGAACAAAATATGCCCGAATTCAAGCATTACATTCGATTAGGGAACTTCGACAAATCGTCCTTTTGATTTCCGACGCTGTCTTCCTCCTGTCCTACGACATTTGAAGAAGAACCAAATAAGAATACAGACTCCAAACAGTACATAACATATCATAAAAATAGCTGAAAACAAATTTCTTAAGCAGCTCAAGTCGATAACCAAAAAGAGTAAACAGAGAGAGATTGAACTGGAAAAACATATTGAAGAACAAAATAACTTTCAGAAATTACAGATTAGAACATGAGCATGCTTGTGTGTCGTGGAAGAAATCTTACTTGATGGAGCTTTCTTCTTGAACACAGACTTCAGCTTCCGCTTCCTTTTGAGCACAGACTGAAGATTCTTCTTCGCGAACTTCCTCGCTTTCTTCCCCAACTTCCCCATTTCGTTATCGAAGTATCAAAAGAAGATCAGCACCAAAATTCAGTTCCTCTTGCTGGAGCTCCTGATAAGCGCGTTGGTGGCTGGGAGGGAAATTTTCAGAGTAAGGGGAAGCAAAATTCGTCAGTCCGGCGGGAGGGAAGGGTTCTTGAGTCTTGGGCTGAGGTGAAAAGTAAATCGGGCTTCCTGAAAACCGATTAGAATCGGCCCAACACTTTCGAGCCCAATATGAATGGGGCCTATCATAATGAACACGGCCCACAAAGTTCATTAGGTTGTTTGAACAGTTCCATGAAACGAAAAAAATTCTCAAGACGTGAATTATCGTAATTGCCCCCACTTTATAGGCAGTTTTTCACTTTTACCTTCTTTTATTATTGGTCAATTTACAGTAAGTCCTTTTAATTATTTATTTCTTATATATCTTTAATTAGTTATACCGCTGTCTTAAAGTAAAAACTAACCACATGGAAGGAGAGTTTTTGTGTACAAAGTAAAATTGACGATTGGCAGCAAATGAAACATCATTTTAATCCTATATGGATAAACAAGATAAATTTCTTAAGCATTTAATATTTTTATATGTAAGCTCTTTATTTTGGTAAATTGGAAAAGAAAAATTATAATAACTTCAGTCATTATCAATACTATCTGGATTTTTTAAAATTCAAATTTGATTTTTGAATAGGGTTACTTTTTTATAAAAAAAAAAAGTAAAACAAATGTGGTGGTCGGTGATTAAATCTTCGAGCTCAAGTAAGATAGTTGATGTATTATCCATTAAGTCATGCTAAAATTGACAAAATTACTCTTTCCTAATTTCTTGGACTATGTTCAAATTGATTTATATTTTAACTTAAAAAGAATATATAATTGTAATAATACTGTTTCAAAATAGGAGAAAATAAGTTCAAACAATGATTTCTACTATAAGCAACCTTACAAGTTCAAGTGGCTATTAGAAAGTAAAAACCTTTAATAGACCAAACGTGAAAAATAAAAAATCCGACTTTATCAAAGTTAAACCGTACTCATGCCTACTGTTCAGACTTTTTAATTTGGTTATTGCCGTCTTAATTTGGAATCAGGATGGATAGAATCAAACACGAAGAATATTATCAAACACCTTATCGGCATTACAAAAACAATCATTCACCACTCCACGCACTTATCAAACACCCATCCTCCAAAATTCGACATTTCAGAGAGCAACGCACGAAAGCAGAAATAACCGATAAAGGATTCGACATTGGAAATGCAAAAAAATATCGAAAAAAGAGCCAAAACTAAAGCGGAAGGAATCAATTCGCAGACCTCGCAGGTAGAGCGTCGCCGGTCGCCGCACTTTCCCGGGCTTGCTGCGGCCGCTCGTTCAATACCACCCCTCACTAGCGTCGCCGGTCGTGACTCGTCGCCGTCGCCGCGATTTTCGCAAAAGAGAAGGGGGATGGTTGCAGGCTTCGTGCCGTGAGTGACTGAGTGATGAAGGGGAGGGGGCGGCGCACAACAATAGTTTTGTAGCTTAAAACAAAAATCGAAAGAATCGAACCGAAAAAATTCGGTGCGGTTCGATTCACACTTAATTTCGACCGATTTGCTCTGAACCGGGTCGATTCGGTCTGTTACACCTCAAATATTTTCTGTTGGAAACAGCATCTCGTTGTTGTGCCTATTGGGCCTAGGGAGAGCACTCCACCCCTATTTGGCAAACCATTCCCTATGCTTATGACTTAATATTCTACCAACGAGAATGACAATTAAATATAGTAGGATTAGATAGTTGTAAATTGTCCCGAACACTAATCCATAAAAAAATAAAAAAGTAAAAAGGGTTGCTTTTATTTTATATATTAGAGTTGTAACTTTGAATGAAATAAAAGGTTTTAAATGTCGATATCGATAGAAATATCGATGTCTAAATTTCATGAAAATATCATAGATGTTTTTGTAAAAAATAGAGAAATTAAAAAATCATAAAAAATATTTAAATTAACCCATAAACATTTAAACATTTTTCTATTTATAAATAAGTTAAAATGATTAATATTAATATTATATATATATTAATGATATTTTTCCTATTTTGTTGATTTTTTTGTACTATAACAGAAATATCAATTCATATCTCATGTCGATGTCGAATTCATGAATATATGGATGTGCCGACAGAAATATCACGTGTCAACAGATATTTAATACCATGTATGAAAACAAACTTGTAAAATAAGGGAATGTCTTAAAGATATTAAATTAATTGAAGATGGGGTCGGTTGTCTTTCGTGCCAAACTGTTGCAATGAATGCGTCTTATCTTGTTTGATAAGTCTACATGTCACGCTGTGGGAGGGGGATGGAGAAATTTGAGTGTGACAACTAGATACAATTGAATGTCCTTGGTTTAATTTTCAACTTTAAAATGTGAATATAAAGTGTAAAAATATGGATTTCATAATTAAGCTTTCGAACACAAACACACGTATTTACTTACGTGTGCTTATTTTGTTGATATTTCATAATTACGTGTGCTTCAAGTTGAATCAAGTATTTACTTGAGGATTCTTCTGATATTTAAATACTCTTATCTCGTTTGCTTGTAAAGATAACCTAAGCGTGCATTTGTTAATTATTACAAGTTACACAAATTTAAAAATCATGTTGAAATATTTGTTTTCTGAATTTATCTATGGTTATTCTAATCACGTGAAGTAACCCTTCAAATTATCTTCACAAACTCTAAACTATAAATGTTTTGATAGTTTTTTTTTGTAAACATGTAGGTATAGAAATGTAAATCTTCGAATTTTGATCGACGATATATATTTTCAATTGAATTATACTCAAACCGACATAAATATTTGATAGTATTGAACTTGTTAATAAACACTATTTCATGTGCGGACTCTTTCTTTTAAACGTAACTTCACAAATGTAGACAAAAATTTCAAGACTGTCACTAATATAATAACTAGTCAGGTAAGGTTCAATATTTTTACATATTCTATTTTTACCCTTTTGTGTGTTATTTATTGAAAAAAAAATGCAATTTTGGGTTAGATGGAACTAGAGGAAAAGGAAAATACAAATTTTTTATTTTTTATTTTAAGTTTGGTAGAACTAGTGGAAGTCAAGCGACTGTGAATGACAAGTTGCAATTTGTTTATAATTTATTTATTTTTATTTTTATTATGTTTTAGTACATTTATTATTATTATTATTTTTAAGTACGCTAGGGGGTGAGGTATTATAAATAATTGAATATTGATGTGAAATAATATCCAAAAATATATATAAAATACATTCGATGGATGTGAAATAAAGACTACACTTCTAGAGGAGAGTTGTAACGGAAACGCCGCCGTGTAATCAATGCGATCACTTTCGAGCTGTGATATAACCTGCAGCCATTTATCTAAAAAAACAGTACGATTTTTGGAATGCAACAATACAATAAATTGTCTCTGAATTTTTTTTTAAAAAAAACCATAGACTAAATATGAAAACATAGCAATGTTATTAAAAAAAAGATTAAAAGAAATATAGAAGTCAATAAAACAACATAATAACATAAAATATATAAATATATATTTTCTTTCATCAAAATTATTTAAATAAATTAATGTACTCACTACTGATAAACAATATTATGCAATTAAGTATATTTATATACTACATTTGCATATGAAATAAACTTCAATGATATATAACCATTAAAGATATAGACGTATGAAATTCCAAACTTACACCTTCTAAAAAACAAGCAGAAGCTAAGTTGAAAATCGAGAAATAGTCAATTAAAAAAAAATCCAGTCTAAATGTTTGTTTTGGCACTAAAAAATAAAATATATTTTTTTATTGGCTAGAGACCATACTATATAAAGAAGTATAAAAGATAGGAATAGCAATTAAGCATCTTAATTATTTATCAAGTAACAAGTTAGATAAGGACCATGGCTTAAAAAAAAGATTAGATAAGGACAATAAGTAGAGTAGTAGATAACAACCATAGTATCATCATTTTTAACTGAATATAGCTTAACAGTAATTAGATAGATTTAAGTTCGGAAGTTCTCAATTTGTTTTACTAAAAAAACAAAATTATTGTTTTACTTTTCTCTTTCTCTCAATAAAGATATCAAATAATGACCTCTGTATCCCCTCCCATTTTACCCTTTTTCTGTGCGCGACGGCCAATAATTTAATATCAAAGTAACAAAACTTTTTGGTAGTTTCGGAAACCGATAACGAAAGGCAACGTGGCGACTCATGATTGGTCAGATCATGAATCAAAACTACTCTACTTGGTGTACACGTTAAGACCACATCATGATCTCCCCTCTTGATTTTTAACAAACTTCCATCTCCTTTCAACCTTTCACTTCCCCCGTTTTTTTCCCCAAGTTTCACCGGACTACGACGGCGACCACGGCGGCGACAGCGACTTGGTTTTGTCTTTTTGTTTGCTTGCCATTGCCTTGCCGCTGATGCTGTTAGAATAATAATAAGAATCACAGAGCCCACTGGGTCTACTTTTCTTTTCCCAACGCCCTCCACTCTCCCCTCTGTCCTTTCTTCTTTTACCCATTTGTTCCCCAATTCTTTTCTTATTTTTTGTTTTTGCCCCTCTCTCTCTCACTCCCTCCCAAGATCTGGCCCCTCCCTCTCTCATGGAGGCTGCTGCGTGAGCTGCCTATCAATTTCTCTAGGATCTAAGAGAGACAAAGCTGCTGAGGTTGGTATTAGAATGGTGGATTGCTCATACCTGTCCATTTTCGTACTTCTTCTTCTTCTCCGTCTCTTTCTGGGTTTTGCCTCTAAATTTCCTGTTTCCTATGGAATCGTTTCATGGGTTGTTCTTGCAGTTTCGCCACTTTCTTGGCAGTTTTCTGTAGACAATGTTGGTATTAGATGGTGGTCAATTGGATGTTTTGGGAGCTCTTTGTTTTAGATCTGTCTTCTAAGACCTTGGATTTTGAGCTGTTTGATGCATTGTTTGAGTTCTGATCTGTTTCTTATTGTTTTCACATTCAGATGATTGGTTAGGAAATGGGGAAGAGGGGTGGCTGGTTTTCTGCTGTGAAGAAAGCATTTGCTCCTGAATCTAAGGAAAAGAAAGATCAGGTTGGGTTGGGTTCTAATTTCTATAAATTTTGTTTTTTTTCTCTCTGTTTTGTTTTTCTAGATCCTGAACTGAGAGTTTTTTATAAATTGATTTTCGTTACAAGAAATCCAACAAAACAAAGAAAAGATGGTTCGGAAAGCCAAAGAAATTGGAGATAGTGGCATCTGCGGAGCCAGCTCCACTGGATGTGTCTGTTCTACCTATTGAAGAGGTGAAACTAACAGAAGCAGAGAATGAACAGAGCAAGCATGCTTACTCTGTCGCTATTGCCACTGCCGTTGCTGCTGAGGCTGCTGTCGCAGCAGCTCAGGCTGCAGCCGAGGTTGTTCGGCTCACCACCATCCCTCGTTACTCCGGAAAATCAAAGGAGGAAATTGCAGCCATCAAGATCCAGACTGCATTCCGTGGCTATATGGTTAGTGATTTCTTTCACTATTGCAAGAATTGATGACATTTCTTTTATAAGATTGATGACACCATTTTGAAAGCTAGAGCTGTTAAAAAACTATTCACTACTTTTAAGACGGTTTCACCACTCTTGGATCAAATTCTTTTTGAAGTGACCATTAACAAGAGAATTTCTTTCCGTTTGAAGTACAATTTAAACTCCTACGGTCTAGTTCTTACGGTGTTAAAAGTCTAATGATTGTCCTGTGATTTGGTCACATCTCCCAAGATATCTCTTTGGAAGTGTCAAAAAGATTTAATGAGCTTTCAGTATAACTGTATAAGGTACGTGTAAAAGGTGTACTGAGTTGATTATAAGAGTTTTAATTGGGTACGTAATCCAAACAAAAAAAAAAAGAGCTTTAATTGGGTAAAAAATAAAGGAAATCAAGTGTGGTTTTGGGTAGGATAAGAAAATGGGTTCTGCAAAAAAAGAGTGGATTTTTTAGATTAGAGTTAAAAATGTGAAACAAGACCCACTTTTTTTCACATCCCACTTCATTTCTACTTGAAAATCTACCAATTTTCTCTATTTTCTACCCTGTATACGATCTAATACAGTTGGGTAGCTCGTCATCTTCTCTGTTACATCCAGAGACAACGTATCGTTCTAGGAGATTAATCAAATTTAGGATCTATATTAAAAGTTCTAAAATCATGAAGGACCAACTTGAAACCAAGTTTAAGCTACTAAAACAAACAATCTGTTCATAACTATTCAACAAAATTACAAGTCAAATTACCTGCTTGCCACTGACTTGAATACTTTTCCTAAGAAAGAGCGTGCCTTTTCGCATCAACTACGTGCCAAACATACACACCTAACTTCAATGCAGCTTTGAATGTGCCATTTAATAACCTACAGAGTGTTCAAAAACAGTAATTAAAAGTGATGACTTTTCTTCTGTGTAGTGACCAGTTAGGGATTTAGGAAATTAAATAGGGTACTAAGGATTCATTTTGAAATGGGTATTTTTTGGCTCAGGCAAGGAGGGCCCTGAGGGCATTAAGAGGGTTGGTGAGGCTGAAGTCATTAATTCAAGGCCAATCTGTTAAAAGACAAGCAACTACCACATTAAGATGCATGCAGACTCTAGCTCGTGTGCAGTCACAGATTCGTGCAAGAAGAATTAGAATGTCAGAAGAGAACCAGGCTCTTCAGAGGCAGCTCCAACACAAACATGAAAGAGAGCTTGAGAGATTAACTGCTTCTGTAAGTGTTCATTCTCTTCTGCAAATTCTGTGCGTCAGATTGTCCTCAATGAGCCTTTCTTTTTTAGTGATCCTGAGTGTTTGAGTTAGTTTTTGTACAACTTTGACCTTACCCGAGTAATAAAGGCATAGCTGACCTTGCGATATTTTATATTAGGAAACTTTAGGATATTAAATATTCTGAGTGGGTAGCAATGTAGTTGTTCCTCTTTCTAGTGCTACTTTGTAATGGGATTTTTTTTAATCCTTGAAGTGTTATAGTTGACTATTGAACATTTCAATCAATTTTATGATACAATGGCTTGACTCTTAACATATTTAGAATGAGTTATGAGAATACTGCAGTCTCTTTTATGAGTGTTTTTAAAATGTTTATTGTGAGGAAGTTTCTTAAGGTGTAAAAGTTACAGGAATGTGGCTTGCATAGATTGGAAAGAAAAAATGTGAAAGCCAATTAGATATATGTTATTTGCATGTGTTTCTAATCCTAGTTCGAAAAATGAATGAGGAATTAAGTTTTGATGTTTCAATTAGGCAAACAATGAATGGGATGATAGTACCAAATCAAAGGAGCAAGTTGAAGCCAGATTAGTGAACAGGCAAGAAGCAGCAACAAGAAGAGAAAGGGCGTTGGCGTATGCTTACACTCATCAGGTTCGGTTGAATTCATTTCCATTTCCCGCTGATTTGATTATTATCTCCCTACCCAGATCACTGATTCTCATTTTCATGGCCGTTTTTCCAACAGAATTCATGGAAGAATTCTTCGAAGTCTGCAAACCCTACGTTCATGGACCCGAACAATCCCCACTGGGGCTGGAGTTGGTTGGAGCGATGGATGGCCGCTCGTCCATGGGAGGCCAGAAGCACCGTCGATTACCACGATCGTGCCTCCGTCAAGAGCGCGATCAGCCATGCAACCTCAATAGGAGACATCGCTAAAGCTTACGCCCGTCGCGATCTCAACCTCGACATCAAGCCTTTTCCGAGGACGCCTACGAGCCAGAAAACCAGCCGACCGCCGAGTCGCCAATCGCCGGCGACTCCAAGGAAGGCGCAATCGTCGCTATCTGCAGGGAGGAAACTGAAGCCGGCGAGTCCGAGAGGAATCGGCTGGGGCGGAGACGAAGACTCCAGAAGCGGATTGAGTGTCAAATCGGAGCGTTACCGGCGACACAGCATCGCGGGATCATCGGCGAGGGACGACGAAAGCTTCACGAGTTCGCCGTCGGTTCCAAGCTACATGGCATCGACAGAAGCAGCTAGGGCCAGGTCCCGGTTGTCGAGTCCGATGGGAACGGAGAAGACAGCGGTGACGCCGGAGAAGGGATCGGCGGGTGGAGCAAAGAAGCGACTCTCCTACCCGGCCTCACCGGCGACGGCGACGGCGCGGAGGCACTCCGGTCCGCCGAAAATAGACGCTAGCCCGATTAAGAAAGTTGAAGGGAAAGATTATACCGGAGAGAGCAGATAGTTAAGATGGATTTGGTAGTGATTTTGATCGTCGTTTTAAGTTTTTTATTAGCTTCGAGTTTTGTTGAAGGCAGGAAAATGGCGAATAAAAGTGGATGGTAAAATCTTACTGTTCTTGTAAATGGAATTGGACTTTGTTTGGCTGCCAACTTCTTTTTCTTTTCTTTTCTTTTTTTGTTTTTAAGATCTGTGAAGTATATATAATTCGTCAGGTTCTTTTATTCTGAAGTGTTTTTTTTTTTCCTTTTTTCTTGTTTGAAAAATATTTTTGGAGAATAGAAGGTTGAAACCTAAATTATGGATGTCATTACTTAGGACTCTTGCAGCTCATTAGTATAGAATAGTTAGTATAAATTTGTGATCAGTGCAAGGTTCGAACTTGGAACCTCAAGTAAATTAAATGGTAGGTCAAGGTATTTGCCACTACTCCATTCCCAAGGGACATGTGTTCATCTTTGTGTGTTGTTTTTTATTTCCTCTTTCTTTTCTTTGGCAACCTTTGTCGGTGGCGTCATTTTGATTGATGCCATTGTCGTTTTGGAATTTCTTCTCTGTTGTTATTTAGTACAGAATTTAGACATGTGAAATATTGAACCTCCAACCTCGATAATAAGAATATATGTCTATTACTTATGTTAACTTGAAATCTCTTATCTTCTTCCCCCTTTTCTTACCAACATCGCTCTTGACGTGGAATAAGAGAAGAGCTCCCCTCCCTCTCATTCTAGGTCCAGAAGAAGGAAGAAATTGAGGCAAATATATTGTCCCTTTAATTTTATAGTATCACAATAATAATAATAATAATAATTATTATTATTATTCTTTTTTTTTTAAGTTCTAATTTTTGTTTAATTATAAAATAAACTGAAATAATCTATAATTAAAATTTCGAAATTTGAAAAGGATTTTTTAGTTAGACCTTAAATCCAAAGTTTTGGAAAAAGTACTTTTTAAATTAAATTAACAAAATTAATTAGAATTTACATTTTGAAAAGAAAAATTGTTTTCTCTAACCCATCCATGACATCATCCCTCTTCCTCCTCAGACACCCCAGCTTCCTTCCTTTCACTCTATTTCCCTCTCAGCCGCCACTCTCCCCCTTCTCCGGCGGCTCACCTACGCACTGAACCACCGAGCACGCAAACTCAGCATCTCCGGCGACGCGTGCGGCGTGGCGACGACCCGCAGCGACTCACGGCGGCGCCGAGATCCGCGTCGGTCCGAGAACGCGTGACGACCAGACCTCCGGCGAATCAAGTTCGCAGCACCGGCAGCTTGCCGCAGCGGTCTATCCCTTCTGAAGACTTTTGGCAGTGACCCGCATTCCAACGGAGCCATATCTGTGATACCCACTCCCTTCAACGCTAATACAGCCTAAACCCAAGCTGTTTCAGTAGGTAACAGCTCGTTTAGACCCCTCTCGTTTCAATTTAAGTGTTTCGAATTGGATTCTAATTCCAAAATGTTCTCTCTGTTGTTTAGGTACCTGTTA
Source organism: Momordica charantia (assembly GCF_001995035.1). The sequence goes on from NW_019104493.1 coordinate 1,488,037, forward strand.
GGAGTAGTAAGTAGTTCTGACTTGAGGATGCTTGTATGATTTTGTATGAATGGTATGAATGGTATGAATTGTTTGTTGTTGTTGTTGTTGTTTTTTTTATAATTTTTTTCATATGTTTTAATTATCCCTCTTGATATATATATATATATATATATATATATATATATTGGATATTGTTTCTTATTAATTCTTCATGGATCAGGTTAATGGTTTAGAGGATTCTGATGTGCTATGTAGCGTTGATGGATGTGTTATTGCTGGTTATGGCTGATTATGATTGCTTAAATATGTTGAATGATGTTTGATGATTATAGGGCAAAGCATGATGTATGGGTATTATGCTTGTATGGCAAAAGCATGCCAATAATGTTGAGAAATTTGGTAGATTGGAAATGTATGCTTGATGTTTGATTGAGTAAACATATTGGTTGGCTATGTTTATTGTACAACATGCTGGTGTTGTTGTGATTTAGTATGTTGGCATGAACCCGTTTAAAGCATATATGTTTTGTGTATGTAGTAGGCTAGATCGATGCGATGAGTCTAACCGGAAGGCAATTATTGGTGCTGTGGGTGAAAATGGTCAAGGCTAATATGTTGTGAAGTCATCAAGGCCTTGGATAAAAATGGTCAATTATCAATATGACTCGAAAAGTAAGTCTTGAAGGAATAGGAGAGAGTTTGAAAGAGTTGGAATCTAGTAGAATTGGTGATGTGAGGTTGGACGTGACATATAGGATGCATATGTTTAGAGTTTATTTTAAAGTATTTTGCATGTTGTTGTTGACAAACATGTTATTGTGAATATTGTGTTGTAGCATGTTGTTTGCACGCGACCCTCAAATGGGGTTACTTACTAAGTATTCACAAATATTTAATATTTGGGATATTTAGCCTCAGGTCAATATGTTAGGTTACAGCTCTTCATAAACCTAAGTTTGAACCCCTCTTCTGCAATGTATTGTATGAAAATTTTAATTTTCGGTCATTTATATTCCAAACTTTTAATATTCGTAGCCAGAAAAGAAAACATTTGGTTTATGACATAGTGTAAGTATGAAGTACAAAGTTCAAAACTTCCTTTGTAGAAAGTGTGATTACGAGTAGCTAGATTTCTCTGGGCAACAACAACCTTAACTATAAGGTATATATCAATGTACTGGTTGGTTTGTGATCTTGTTGGATACATAATGTAATCATATATATGAGAATAACTAAGGTACTTGAAATATGTGTCTCTGTGTTCATGTCGTGTAGACTTTCAATGACATCATTGTATTTGATTGGTGATCGCCACTTAATTTAATTTGCCGTTGGTGCAGCTATGGATTGACTTCAAGTTTACAGTAATACCTCCATGTTCATTATATTTAATATTGTTTTGTTCTTACAGGTAATTGGCAACAAATGGGACACTTATGAGTGACTTTAAATGCCAAGCTGCCCTTTTCAATGGACAGTTCGAGAAAGAAATATGAGAATGTCGATGAATGTCCCACTAAAAAGTGCTCTTGTTCATATTGTATGTCGTGGGTTCATGCTTCAAGCCGTCTCTCTACTATCATCTTCAACCCCTAATGGTCTTACTACCACTGTACTTAACTGCAAAAGCCCCCAAAAGGCACTTGAGTTATTCTATGCTGCACCCCAAAAGAATACTCAGCTTTACTCGGCTATGATCCATGTTTTAGTTGGATTCAAGTTATTTTCTCTAGCCAGATGTCTGCTAAGAAACCTCTTAGAAAACCTCCTCCTAAAGTCTCGCCAGCCCCACCATGTATGTCAATTGGCATTCAATGCGCTGAGACGCTTAAAAACCTCAAAATTTACTCCAAATGTGTTTGGAGAGTTAATTATTGTCTTAACTAAGATGGGTCATGTAGACGAAGCTTTGTGGGTGTACCGCAAGGTTGGGGCGTCGCTCGCAATTCAGGCTTGTAATGCTCTTTTAGATGGCTTGGTTAAAACCAGCAGGTTTGAATTGTTGTGGAGGATTTTTGGAGAAATGGTTTCTAATGGACTGTCTCCTAATGTCATAACTTATGGTACTCTGATTGATGGTTGCTGTCGCCAGGGAGATCTTTTAAGGGCACGTGAGATTTTTTATGAAATGAGAGTGAAAGGGATCGAGCCAACCGTTGTTGTCTACACCGTTCTTATTCGTGGTCTCTGCTCAGAAAGCAAAATGGAGGAAGCGGAGAGTATGCTCAGAACGATGATGGAATCTGGGGTGCTTCCAAATGTGTACACTTACAACACTTTGATGGATGGATACTGCAAGTTGGGCAATGTAAAACAGGCTCTTAGATTGTATCATGTTATGCGGGGTGAAGGTCTAGTGCCAGACATTGTTACATTTGGCATATTAGTTGATGGACTCTGCAAATTTGGTGAAGTCAAGACTGCGCGGAATTTTCTTGTGAATATGGTAAAGTTTAGTGTTACTCCAAGCATAACTGTATATAATTGTTTGATCGATGGTTACTGCGAGGCAGGGGATATTTCTGAAGCAATGGCTTTGCTTTTGGAGCTGGAAAGATTTAAAATTTTGCCGGATGTCTTTACTTACAGTATACTTGTTAGAGGTCTCTGTTCTGTGGGTAGAATTGAAGAAGCAGATGACTTACTTCAGCAAATGAATAAAGAGGGAATCCCTGCTAACTCTGTTACATATAATTCACTAATTAATGGATACTGCAAAGATGGCAACATGAAGAAGGCGTTGGAAATTTGCTCCCGAATGATCGAAAATGGTATCAAACCGAACGTGATCACCTTCTCAATGCTGATTGATGGTTATTGCAAGGTATGGAACATAGTAGCTGCTACGGGCATATACTCGGAAATGGTTATCAAAGGCCTTTCTCCTGATGTAGTTGCTTATACAGCTATTATAGATGGGCACTGCAAACATGGTAGCATGAAAGAGGCTCTTAAACTCTACAAAGATATGCTGGATAATGGCCTTACCCCAAATCGTTTCACTATCAGTTGCTTATTAGATGGACTTTGTAAAGATGGCAGAATCTCAGATGCACTCAAACTTTTCACAAAGAAGGCCGGATTTGGGACTGCCAGGTTCGCAGTTGATGAGGTTGGAAGCGGGTTTTATTTAACTAATCACGTGGTGTATACGGCTTTAATTCATGGATTGTGCGAGGATGGACAATTTTTCAAGGCATCTAAGTTGTTTTCAGACATGAGATGTTACAGTTTGCAGCCAGACGAAGTGATTTATGTAGTCATGTTACAAGGGTACTTCCAAGTTAAACACATCCTCTACGCGATGATGCTACATGCCGATATGTTAAAACTTGGCATTATGGCGAATGCAGCCATCTCCTCAATATTGTCCAAGGGATATCAGGAGAGCGGATCCCTAAAATCAGCTCTGAATTTTAGGATATGAAATTGCTCCCGTGCGATCAAGTACTTGTTGTTTTGCTGGTAGGCCACTTAAGTTAGGGTGAGCAAAAAGTAAATAAAAACGGAGACCAGGCCTGGAATTTCAAACAAGAAAACGTACTAGCGGGAGGGAGATTCTCCAGCTCCACTCCTCTCTTTCGGCTTCATTCGTTGATGTGCCATGCTTCGGTTGATTATTTTGCTTTCTCTTCCTGCACTATTGCTTGCTATCTTTGTTTAGTGAGCAGTGCGCTGTCCTTATTTTATAAAAACAACCATACTTTACTTTTTGGAAGACTTTTCCTCCCGTGGAAATCGGGTTGTGAGGTTTCGGTCCGATGCAACTTCTTGACAAAGAGTAATGTATCATGCACCAGCAGCCACGTAGGTCCCGTTGAACTCTTCCTTTTTATCCGCTTGCTCGTTTAGATGAGCAGGAGAAGCCGTTCCTGGATTGATTTTACTCAGATGAGGACGCATACGACACAAGAATTTGGGGCATCATCTCATCACCTGAGCAAGCCCTATGGGAAGTTTCCATTCTCCCTATTGGAGAGATGAAACTAGCAGACGCTCTGCTGCCATAGCCACTGTCATCGCTGCAGCTGAGGTGGTTCCCGGGTCACAACGGTTCCATTCTACTCCAAGAAATCAAAGGAGGAAGTAGCAGCCATCATAATTTCAGACTGCATTCCATGGTGTTATGTGGTAGGTGATCTCTTTCACTGTATTGCAAGAATTTCTGAGATAGTTTTAAAGCTGGGAGTTCAAATCTGTTCACTACACAAGTTTTCACACCCACAAACACACTGCTTATTTACCATTGCCTTCACTTTTTTCTTGAGAAAGAGCAAACTGCTTATTTGTTAATCAATTCGCAGCTAACTCCAATTGCATACTTCTATTGTACCCATTTTAATGGCTTAAAGAGGGTTGAAAACAGTAATTTATAGTCATTCTTTATGCTGAGATCACCTCCATGAACATTAAACTAATATTGCACAGTCCTATTACTGCATACAGGGCGGAGAAAATAAAGTTTGCTTGAGTCCTATATTAGGGAAATTATATAAAATACTTAGCATTTAAAATTTTTTCTATTTTGTCCATTTAAATTTTCAAAATTAAAAGGTTATCGGTCTGACGGGCGTAGTCATTTGATCATTAGTTAACTAACGAAAAGAATGATCCAACAAGAGTATTTGTTTTTATAATATTTTTGGTGATTAGACTCTGGGTTGCATTTCTTTTTTTTTTTTTTTCTCTTCTTTTTCCTTTTATTTTTTATTTTTTTCTTCAACAAACTTCACTGGCACTGTTGTGGGTGAAGATTTTGGGGCGCTAGTAGGGACAGTGGTGCCACCGATGCTTGCTGGAGCTGAAGAATAAGAAGGCGACTCATATAGTTCAATCTCCAAAAGAAATAATATAATGTTAATATAATTTTCAAATTCAACCATTTCAATGATCAAGTATGTATCCGTTGGACAACTAATTAATTAAGTAATTTTATGGATAATTTAGTACTATTTTTCAAATCTCATGAAATAAAAGAATTAATGGATCTACTCTCGACGCTAAAAAATGAAAAATAGTTAAGAAAATGAATGTCAGATACAAATTATCTTTGACTTCAACCTTAATTGCAATCGTTAAAATCACTTTCTTTTATATTGATAATGTTTGATAAATTAAAAAAATTGATTTTAAGAAAACTTAAGATTACTTTAAGTAAAGTTTTAAATGTTGATGTCGATAAAAATGTTGAAGTCTCAATTACATGGAAATGTCAATGTCAATGGATATTTTTAAAAAAATTATATAAATAAAAATAAAAATTTGAAAAAATATATTTAAATTAACCAATAATCGTTTCACCATTTTTAAATGTTAAAAATGATTAATATTAATATTACGAAAATGTTTGATTTATCCTCCATGTGGAACTCATGATACACCAACACTTTGACCATTATTTAATACCTTGTTTTCAATGTATCACATGGATTTTCAACTTTCTTTTTCTAAAATCACTCATTTTACTAGGGGTAAGAAGCCAAACCGAACTGCCAAATCAAATGATTCGATTTGGGTCGGTTCGGTTCGATTTCCTAAAACCGGTTTAAAAGTTACTCTACTTTTCATTTATGATATGATATTGCGCCGTCTCCTCTCTTCTCTCTCAGCAAACCCACCGGCCACCACCGTCTTCTCTCTCCCAACAATCCCACCGGCGGCGCGACTCCGACAGTAGCACGGGACGGAACTCCTTTTGGCGGTACGCGAAGTATCACAGCGATTGAAGAAGAAATCTCAATTTCTTCCCTCTCTCGCAGAAATCCCAACGGAATCCCCTCTCTTTGTGGCGAATCCGTAAAACAAGGTAAAATTAGAAATAGATTATTATAAAATCATGCCAAATCCGATTTGCTTTTTTCAGCCAAAACAAGATTTCAAATCCGATTTATATTTCTTTGAATACGAATTTGCCATTTTTCTTGAATCTCTCTGTAAATGAACAAATGGAATTAGAGCTCATTATGAACAGCTCTCAAGGACCTCGTTTCCCTAATTTGCTTGCAGCTGCGCGCCATTTCTGATCCCCGGCCTCTTTTGTTTGTTGATTATAGCTTTCCGCTTCTCTTCATCAAGTTTCTCCTTCGCTCGGGCTTATCCTTCTTCTTTTTTGGGTCTGATTTTTCCATTCTTGAATCTAGGGATTTCCTTGGCAGCTCAATTTCACTCTTTTATCATTTTAGGGGGCTTTCATGCTATTTTGCTTTGCCGTATTAGTAATAGTAAATAATTGGATTTTGAATGTTGGGCTACATCCTGCATTCCTCTTCATATATTTCTCTAGGTTACACCGCACCAATGTTCTTCTATGCAAACTACTAGTAGAATCTGAGTTCTTCTATGAATTCATACCCTAATTGATAAAGAAATCTACCCCATTTCATTTTTACAATAGAGAGAGCTAGAAAGGGGGGATAGGGGTAGATTTCATGTCCAAAGCTGTTGGAAGTTATTCTACTGATTCTCAGCATACATACCCTAATTGATTTAATCTTGCTGGTTGCTGCAAGGATGTTAAAAGGGAAGATTTATGGCAGTGATAAAAGATGTTACGAACTCGTTTATTATTTGATATCTTACATTACTTATAGATTTGAGAGGCGTAGAAAATTATCTTTCTCATGTTGTCCTTTGAACCTTCCACACTCAAAACGAAATGTAAGAAAGAAAGTTAAAATAGCAGGGGGCATAGTTCCTTCAAATTCATCTACTAAGCTTTGGTACCATTAACATTGCAACTTCTATACATATTCTCTTGCATAATGGAATCAAAGAGTTTTTGAGTGACAAAAAGAGGATTAAACTTCTTCAGAGTTGTGGAAATGAGTTCAGAAGCCCTGCAGGTAGCTCGGGTCTACCGGGAGCTTCTCAAAGCTGTGAAGAACCATATTGGAAAGGAAGAGAGCAAGAAGCATTTTGTGGACTATGTGGCCCAAAAGTTCAGGGAGAGAAGCGGGCTTTCCGAACCCCATTCTCTACAACAGAAAATTAAGCTTGCGCACGATTACGCATTGCTACTTAACAGTGTGCACCATCAAAAGGTATGTTTTACACTCACTACTCTCCTTGCAGTCACTTTCTTTTTGTAGATTAATATTTGTTTGGTTCTGTCATTTTATAATTTTCTCTCACAGTGTAGATTAATATTTGTTGTTCAATGAGGATCTGATCTGACAAATGAAGAACTTGTTAGGCCTTCTTTCATTGAATTTTTCCTTTTTTCTAAGATGGTAGAGGGCTATTTGTAAGATGGATGAATATTATTGATTCTGTTTCATTTCATTAGGTGGTGTATCAATTACTAACTAGTTGCTGGATCTGTGCTCCTAACTTTTGTTTCTCTTTGTCGCTTGCGCTCATTATTAATTGTAATTTTCGTTGGCATGCAGGATTTGCTGTTCTCTTACAACATTGCTATTGATAGATCAGAGGAAATGAAGAGAATATTAGGCAAGTCTGCGGCAAGCGTGGGGCTTAGACTTCCTGAAGCTTATCAACCCTGAATCCTGATGCCTTGTGGTGGTTTAAATTTGTGATAGCTCTTTGTGATCTCTTTCAATTGTTTGTTTTTCCCCCTAAGAAAAGGTGAATAAGCACTTTGATTAGCTGCTAGCTTCCCCAAATTAAATGAAAGAAACAAAGGGCAGATCAGAAGGTTTTATATATTATGTGATTTCTCCTCTTATTTGGACTCTCGAAAGTGAATTTGGCAGCAATCTAGTTTGTGATAATGTGAAAGTGTGCTGTTAGATTATTATTGTTAAGTACAACAACAATAAGGGTGAATCCACGACTTTTTTATTAGAAATAATATGCTTTAATTAGTTGAGTTATGTTCAGATTAAAGTAGAATGTTGTTGAATTCTCCCTCCAAAATTCACAACTCATGTACTATGTTCGGATATTATTGTTTACTGCTTTCTATGCGTAATTCGACTCGAGCATGGATACCTCATATCCCCATTGAACTTCATATTCATGTCCTCAATCGTAACATGTAGATTACCTATATATAATTTGGTTTTTGTTATCCTCAAAATTATAATTTGTAATTTAATTAATTTAGCCACTACTTTTACGCTACATCAAATTTTCATCTGGTATATTTTCTATATAAATCTAGTAAACAAACAGCTTCCACGGATAATGAAAATGAAAGAAAAATTATTTTAGAGATTCAAATAAAAAACTCTTATGATTTGTCAATGTTTCTGTCTGTTTAAATCAATCGAGTTTACCTGTTTAGCTAAGCGCTCGATTTTATGATCCACGAAACTGTTCTCATTTTCTTTGTTGCCATCATGAGATGTTTGGTGCAAGTCTAATTCAGAGTACTGCGACATGATTTTCTCTGCTTTCAAAGATTGGTTATTGCAACATTGGAGGATCCTGTTATATGACTTTGGTGTTGGACTTCTGTTACCTTTCATGGCCGAGGTAGTCACCGGTGCTCCTCCATTTTTACGAGGATCAAGCTTTCGAGACCCGGTACCGAGTTTTGTTTCCGGAGATTGAAGCTTAGTACCTCGAGTACGATGTGCAGGTGCAGCAGCACCCTTGGCGTCCGCGATAGCACTTGTTTCTGCCAACCCTCCTTTCATGGTGGCTAACTCCATCATTTTTTCCTGTTCATAGAAATAGATTCAATGTCAACCAAACAAATGTATTTGCAGCAAATAGGTTCAAATAAAGGTAAAAATGAAGGAGATATATAGAATGGAGCCCCAACCGTGTCAAAGAAACCGAGCTTCGGTGATGGCATTCGTAGGCCTGAAGGTTTCACTTCTCTTGATTCTTCACATGCTTGATTCTCCAAACGAGAACTTTGAAGACTGGAATATGGACTAGGCTTGGATCTATTAGATCTTTGAGCTGCAGAAGTTGAAGATGATTCTGAAGGCCATTCGTCAACTGAGCTCGAAGGCGATCCATACCATGAGGACGATGCTGGTGTGGACTGGCAAGAACTGTCCACTTCCACTTTCCTTGCCCTTGTCTTCATCGATGGAGTCGTTGAAACCGGACTGGCTGCGAGTGCACTCGAACTGATGGAGTTTACTTTCCTTCTCAAACTTGGAGGAGATTTTCCAATGGTAATCTCAGATGGAGGACGGGGGTAGCCATTGGATGTTATACAAGATACTGACTTATTTGTTGAAGCGGAACAGTGTGACAAAGATGATCTAAGTGACTGAGTGGAACCATGGATGGAAGAGAACGAGTCCCTTAAACATGGTTTCTTTGACTTCCCCAAACATTCTGCGGTAACAAAAAAACATCACAAGTACATCATGAATTCCATCTCAGTGAAGATAGCAAAGCTTTTTATGAGCTACATTGTTCGAGCTGATGCATACCGGATGCCGCGATCCCGGACCTGCTTCCCAGTTTTACATGATTTTTACCCAAAACTTTTACTCTTGAACCGCAGTTGGTCTGCTCTGAGGCCTTGGATGGTTTGAGGGAAAAAGATGAATGATGCTCCCTACTTTCAGCCGTATGTTTCAGCTGTAGAGATGGCACTCGTCGGTTTAATCATACACAGAAGAAATGGGCAGAGCTAAAATCCAAAAGATTTTCTAATTTTGTTTTTGATGAGTGTGTTATGATGATGATCTACCAATCAGTTAAATCGAACCTATCAAGTATGACATACCTGTATTTTTGGGGCGTTTGGCATATCTCTAGTAATCTTCTTTGATCCATGCTTGTTAATACTTTGCCTCCTGCAAGTTGGCATGGCCTTCATCTGAAATACAAGTGCAAAATATTATTTGGGAGAATTAAGATGGACTGATAATTACGATGGAGGCAAGAAATTACCATAGTTCGAGAACCATCCTGTTCGGCTGAAGCTGTAATGAAGGAAAAACAAAACCAGATTTATAATTTAAACAACTTTATCTCACATTTTTATTAATAACTAAGAAATGCTACGCTCATGGAAGTAACGAGGACAACTTCAAGAAAAACAAAAATTTACTTAGTAACTGCATGATGGATTCCAAACCTGGTCTTCCCAGTTCAAATCTTGAAGTAATTGGTTTGGGGATAGATTGTCTGATGTCTTCAAAAAGATCCATCTCAAGTCTAGTTAACGAGGAACCTTCGTTTTCTAAGGTACTGTTCGACTCCATAGACCTCCAAACTTCATCCTCCATTACGGGAAGTAGATGGCTTTCAGATTTCTTCAAACCGTTGTTAACAATGGCCAATTCCAAAGGGTTCAAAACTCCTGGAGAGTATTTGACCGAAAACATTAGCCATCATTTATATTAAAGACAGAAAAGATTAACTCGTTATACCTTCACTAGTGAAGAAGCCATTATCCCAAGCTAAGCTCTTACGGAAATTGAAGTTTTCAGATTTGATATTAGTGTCTGGTTCGAATGATTGTGAAGACAATAAGAGATACTCTTCGCTCCCCAGAATGTTTACCACATGATCGAAATTCCTTGAATTCAAGGCCGTTAACAGTTCCTCCGGTTCCAGTACTCCTGTCGATATATGAAGTCAAAATGAACTATAGGTTTGCACAGAGAATGTAAACTGAAAGTAAATTTAACAAGTGCCTATGAGTCTATAAAGCCATACCGGGGCTTGTAAAAAAGGCGCTATCCCAGGCAAGACTCAGGCGCAAGTTGTATTTGGAATCCAGTAACGCCTGTTCCTTGGAAATGGAATCTTCATTTTCGCGCCCATTAAGAACATCAACTTTCCTTCGGATATTTGAGCTTGCTGTCCAGTATGAAAAAATTCCCAAAGATGCATGATCAGTGAAAGTGGCAAAAAAAGTGGATAAGGATCAATTACAGGACAAAGATTGGTTTTAATTTATGGTGAAACCTTAAACTACAGAAGATAAGCTTTACTCGGCTATCATTTAACCCACCATCACAGAATAATTCCTCTCAGGCAAAGGAAAACAACCACAGAAAACAATCATACCCCGACGTAACGAAGCTCAACGATGAAACAATTGCACAAAAAGGAAATTAACAGGGAAGGAAGATTGAGGAGCTTGTAAGCCACATCACAATCAATGAAAAATAAATTCAAGATTCAAGTATCTGTGTCATCCGAGTACGATATACAATAACCAAAGTTCTATAACGATTAGGACGCAAGTGAAAATGAAATTCCAGACGGTCTATACGAAAATCCGAGTTTCTATGTATTCGTCGTTCTTAAGAGAAATTCCAAACAAACATCCATCTGACTTCTGTGATAACGAAACTCGACACTGAAACGATCGCACACAAAAGAAATGTTCATGGAAGCAAGATTTATGATCTTGTAAGTCGCATAATAAATTCATAATCAATGAAAAATCAGTTCAAGATTCAAGTTTTTGTGTCATCCAATTACGATGCATAATAATCAAAATTCAGTAACAATTAGGACACAAGAACAAGAGAAGATGGAATTCCAGAGGATATCTACAGAAACTAAGTATCAATACATATTCACCGCAACTTTTAAGAGAAAAAAAAAAGAAAACAAAAAGCAGAGTCAGAGAATCCACTATTCATCAAAGTGAAATAATATTATAATGAAATCACTGTTGAATTGAAAGTTAAGACGCAGCGATGATAATCAAAAATGCGAAAGATGAGGAAAAATAAAGAAATCAAAGTAGAAAGCTGCAAACAGAACAGTAAACAAAGTACCTGATAATTGAGATTCTTGGAAACCGTTCTCAGACGACATAACGACGGATCTGAGCTTTTCATTCATCATGATTCATCTTTTGGCGAGGAATCCCGAGAGAGATTGAAGGAGGAAGAGAATATTTTTTAAAATTTGGAGACGCAAATGACGAAAGTTATGAATTGATTAGAACACTAATCCCTGTTTGAATAGCGAAACGGCTGCAGTTACGCAGAGGCGGGAGCGGGACACTTGAATATTTTGAATTATAATAGCGTTAAATTACAGGTTTGATCTCTAAATTATTATAATTGTATTTAATAAATCTTTAAATTAAAAAAATATATATCTAATTATGTGTTAAATAAACTTGTAATTATGTGTTAAATAAATAAAAGTGTATAATAGATCGGAACTTTTTCAAAATTAAAAGTTATAAAAAGAGATTAGATAGGGTCAAAAGTTCAAAATCTATCAGTTACATTTAAAGTTTGGGATAAAAATATAATTTAACCTGTAATTTATTATAAATTAGAGTGAATTTAATTTCATGCTTAAACTTTCAAATATTACATTAAAAAATACACACAGTTTTTAATAGGTAAAATTATAAATCATAATTGGAGGTATATGTCAATTGTCGCTGAGTTATGTTTGTTTTGGATTTTAATCTTTAAGTTAATAAATTACATTTAAACGAGTTTAAGTTGTGCATCATATGTCAAAAAATTATAATTTTATTTGATTTTTTTTAACAAATATGACCTTATATAGATAGAGATATTTAACTTTCAATAATATATCCTAATATTTTAAAGTTAAACATTGCACAAGAAGAAAAAATTAATCTTAAAATAGAAAGATGCGTTCGACTAAAGTACACAGAAGATTAAATGGCATGTTTTAGTCTCTAAACTTATAGTTGCATCTAATTAATTTTATTTTTCGAGTATAACGAATGTGAAAGTAAAGACGTAAACTACAAAGAAAAAGAGAAAAGAAAAAAAGATGGAGATTTAAATTTTTAATCTAAAAAATGAATAGACTTGGAGTGTGTTTGGGAGTAATTTTGATAAGGTCAAAATTAATTACTTTTGTCATTATAAAAATGACTTTCTTATGGATGATCACGTAAATTAAAAATTAATTTTAGAAAAGTTTAAAATCACTTTAAATTGATTTAAAATCGAGAAATACATTATATTTAAATTTATTTTTTTTCAAAATCACTTATTTTACCGTGGTTCCAAATTTCCTTAATTATTGAGTTATGAGTCATACTCATACTACTGCATCTACTTTGAAATATTTCTAATATGTGTTTCAAATTTTTTAGCATATTTTAAAAAGTTTCAAATAAAAAATAATATTTTAAAATAATAAATAGTCAAACTGATGAGCACCATCCAAATTATGGCAATGAACTGTTACTACCCTAATATGCTAATTAATAATTACAAATATGGAAATGCATTTAATGTAAAGAAATCTGGGCATTTAATATTGAGCCATCTCTTCTAAGTTTGTAACTGAAATTTTTCTTTTAAATCTTTTATTTTCAAATTATTCAAAATTTTACCCGCTACTGACGTCTGACCTAATAATATAACTTAACGGTTATTGGTTAAAGCATCTTTACCATAGTTCCTTCTGGCATGATCAACATGTTTACTCTCATTTTGTACTATAATTAAAAAAGGAAAAAAATAAAGTAAGAAAAAGATTAAAAAAAATCCATAGTTTATTTTATTGATGTATCTTTCAAATGTTACTTTCTTTTATTACATCTTTCAAAATATTAGATTACTTGTAACTTTACAACGATATATTATTTTTTCTCTCGAACAATTATTATTATTTATTTATTGTTATTTTAAAATAAGGGAACGATTTTATTAAGAAAGGCATGCCACGCGGGGAGGAGATTTGTATCTTAATAACGCTTTGAAGCCAAAAGGGAAAATTAATAAGGCAGATGTTAGAAAGAGCGTTCTAAAGTCCATTTATTTTCTAAAAGATCAGCTACCGTACTTGTACATGATTGATCTCTCAAGGAACATGCATCAAGGATGAAGAAATGAAAGCAAGAGATTGATGATCAAAGTTGTGTATCTAAGAATGTTCATCGCTAATCGATTTTGGTCTTTTTGTTAAGGAGACTTTTCGGAACAGTTACTAATTTATCAAGGATGAAGAAATGAAAGCAAGAGATTGATGATCAAAGTTGTGTATCTAAGAATGTTCATCACTAATCGATTTTGGTCTTTTTGTTAAGAAGACTTTTCGGAACAGTTACTAATTTAAAAAATAACTATTGACTTTAACATAGAAGGGGAGATTTTCTTTTAGTTCAAGTCAGAGAGCATCTTACTCAAGTAAGAGGTCATCATTGTATGTAAACCGATAAATGTTTTTGATATGAAAACCGACTACCATTATTAAGTAAGAGGTCAAGGTCAACGAGTGTAAATACTCGGTATAGTTAATTGATTGTTGTCTTTTTCACGTTAATATCCTTAAACGCTAACTATCATATTCAATTAAAATTTTCACTTTATCAATTTAGAAAGTAAACTACTTGGTTTTGATATACAAGGAAAGATTAAGATTGCGGCTATAAAACCGTTACTAATATCTCTTGATCACAACTATTTAAGAAGAGATGAACAAGTCGTAAATGCTCGATACTAAAGATTGTCTGTTTCACATTACTATCCCTTTATAATAAATTAAACGTATTCAATTAAACTTTCACTTTACCCATTTAGAAAGTATCGATTTGTTTCGACAACAAATTATGATTGCCTCAAATAGTAATATTATTCATTCAATATATTGATTTTGTTAATTAAGAATATATTCTCAACCAAACAATCGAATGCTTGTATCTCTACTCTACGTATCGATAGTCAAAATAAGAAAGGTATTGGGTGAATACTTCTCGCTGTAAATTAAAATTATGACTGTATGGTAACTCATCTTTTAATTTTCTTTTAATTTCCTTTTTACTTAAAAAAAAGCTCGATTTTAACCAATTCTTTTCTTTTTCATACCAACTAATATTTGCTAATAACTACTTTTCGAACTTGCAACTTTTTATTAGTTAAAAAAAGGCAAATAATAATGATTAATCTATATAAAAAAAAGACTAATTCACTTTGTATTTCATTTTTTATGACAGAAATTCATTTTGTATTTTAATTTTGCCCAAATCATCTTTTGAATTGAAAAACAAAATTTGAGCTTTCCCGCCTAAATATTAGAAGACATTCAATTACAAATCTCTATAATCCCAGTATATTACAAATTTGACAATCATTTGATCTCTATAATTTTGAAATTTATATTTAAGATTTGAATTATGAAATTTAAATTTTACTATTTATTGTTTTACAATATATTTTCAAAAAAATTAAAACTTTACAAGATTTAATCATTCAAACGAAGATTTCTACTTGTTTAATTAAAAAATAATAATAAATAGAAAATAATTTTCTTCTCATGGCTCGATTTTCACCCACTCTAATAACACTCTAGTCTCGTATATCCAATAGTGTAAAATCGTCAGCCACATTATTCCAAAACACATAAAACACATAAAGTTTACTCGCCAAAACACCGAACCCAGGTAGCATGCGGCAAGTTTTCCAAATCCCAGTTTGGAAACATGTTAATGGAGTTTTGGCTTCCCTGTGAGGCGTCTATTCATTCAAATCCAAGCTTTTCATCAATGGCGTCCCTTCACTCTTCCTTAAATACCCTTCTTTCAAACCCCACTCTTTCACAAACCCTCTCTTCCAAACCCTAATCCCAAAAAATTCATTCAACACTCCGAAAAAATGGCTTCCCCGTCCCCGTCTCCGTCTTCGTCCTCGTTCTCGTCCTCCGAGTTTTACACCGTAACTCAGGAGGAATTCATCACGTTCCACACCATCGACCGGACCCTGTTCTCTCGGATGGTGTACACACTTGGGCGCGATTCCGACGAGTCGGTTCGCGTCATGGGGCTCTGGCTTTGGCTCGAGCAGAACGGCGAAGAGTTCAATTTGGTCCACAAAATGCTGTCGTTACCTGACGCGCTCGTCGACGCTCTGTCGGACGAGGCCGTCATGTCGTTGGCGTGCATAGAAAACGACAAATTCCCCTTCGAACCGGAGTCGTCGCCGTCGGTCGACATTCCGCTCATTCAGCACGTTTCGAAAACCCCGGTTTCCCTCCGGTTCTTCCACGAGAACCGCCTCAGAATCCTACGTGGCGTCTCCAAGATCATCAACGATATTTGCCTCCGCGCCTTTCACGACATTCTCCAGAATCTCGAGACCCAGCGCGTGCTCCCACGCGCCCCGTTGTACTTCGGCGCGGCGCCGGCGGCGGGTCAGTTCGTTGTGCCGAGCTTTGGGTTTGTGGGTCCGTCGGCGGCGATTAGGAGCGTGGGCGGGGAGCACCGGCGCGTGATCTTGAACGGCGAAGTGAGTGACGTGTTCAGGCGCTTACAGCTGAAGAGTGGGAAGGAAGGAGAAAAAGAAGAGGAATCGGTTCCGGCGGAGGAGAGGACAATTTTTCTTACGTTCTCCAAAGGATACCCAATCTCAGAAGACGAAGTTAGAGACTATTTTGCCAGGTTTTCGCTTTCCAATGTCTCTATATTCCTCTGCATGTCCAAAATTTTGTCATTTTTTTTTAGATTCCTGTGCCCTAGCTACTTAAATAACTATTAATTATCAACCCAAATATTTAAGTCCATTCATAGATTTTCAAACACACAAAACAAGTACACCCACGATTATCTGGTATCGTACCTTTTAGCCTTTTATCATGATTTCACTCATAAAATGTGGTAAAAAATTAAAGAAAAAACTTCCGCTCCTAAATATTTAGAAACAAAAGTTCTTTCTAAATGGATCAATCCAGATCATATAGATAAGTGAATAAATTATATAAAATAAAAAAAAAAATCTACTGGACCATGCATGAATCCTGGAGGAACTCCTAAATCTTCAAAAGAAAAGTTTTGTCCGAAAATTAATTTGTAATGGAGTTTGTAAATAGTGTTTTGTTGGTAAGGAATTAACTAATTGAAACCCTTAGGTTTCAATAGAAATTTACTATGTGTCTTTTGCTCATGATCAAATTTAATTTTTTACTGCATATTATATATAAAATGGTAGTGTATTTTGATGGTTTTGTTAAGTGAAATCATAGTACCAAATAATTTTCTCTATGCTTTACATAATCTCTCAAAGGTAAATTCCTTATGATCATGCACCCAACTCGATTATTGATAGAGTAAATAGATAATCTCTCTTCTAATTTAAAATCGTGGTGTAATATGTATCCCCTCATGTTCCGGTATTGAAATAAGTGAAATAATTACAAAAAATAGATTTGTGTTAAACCATGAAATCTTATTAGATATGGAGAATATGAGATACAATGTCAAAGATGAATAAATTATCAATCAACTCTTAAACTTAGACAGATAGATTTGATAAATTTTAGTTTAAAGATTTGATGTGTTGTGTGTTAATTAATGGTGTGTTTGGTTTTGGAGCAGAAGATATGGGAATTTCATAGAGAGCATTCACATGCAAGAGGTGCAGCCGCCGGAGCAGCCGCTGTACGCGCGGCTCGTGGTGAAGACCGAGCCATCAATAGACATCGTGCTCGAGTCCAGAACCAAGGCAAAGTTTTCCATCAACGGCAAGCACGTCTGGGCTCGAAAATATGTCCGCAAAAACAGCAACTCACGGTCGTCGCCGCTCCGGCCATCTCCGCCGCCGTCTCCGCCGCTCGATGGGATTAGGCCTTTCAACTTCCCGCCGCAGACGCCGCCCGCACCTTAAAAGTCTCCGGCCATCTGATCATACGTGGCGTTTGTGCGTTGGACGAATGAATTATATATATATATATATATATATATATATATATATGTATGTATGCTATCAAACCATAATGCAGGTTTTAGAATCTGTTTTTTTTTTTAATTATTATTATAGTTTTTACTTTTTATATTTAAGGAATAAATTAAAAATTGTGTTTTAATTTCGGTGCCACTGCCCACTGCCAACCTCAGTTCAGTGATGTTTATAGTGAGGCTGTTGGTTGGGCAAAGCAAATAATGTCTAAAATTTTATTTACAAATTTTCTCTATAATTTGCTCTTTTAAATTTGAGAACTTAAAAATAGAATATATATATATATATATATATATATATATATAAAGTGTTGTCCCTCCCTTTCAAAATATGTGCTTGGGCAAATCACGAGTTACATATTAATGTAAAAGAAAAACATATATGTATATATACTTTTTTTATTTGTTTGCTATTGCATGTTTCAACGTTCTTATTTCCATGATAGTGTTATGGCGACTAAATTGCATAAGTTGACTGATTAAGACATTACTACTTTTCTAAAATTTAGAGATTCTAATCTTCCTCTTTTCTGTTAAACTAGAAAAGGATTATCATTGTTCTTTTTAATCGGTTCTTACCATTTTTTGACGAATACAAAAGAAAGGGAGAAACATAGATATTTTTTCAGATCCATATAAATTTTGGGGTAGGGATAGGAAGTGAAATTTATGTAAAAACTCAAATTACAATAATTAAAATAATAACTTAAAAGTAGTCAATTAGAAATGTGACCCATTTAAAATTTTCTCTTCTTTTTTCGAGAACAACAAGTCATTCTCATGGAAGAGAGTTTCAATGCATATTGATTCATCCCCGACTGAATGGGAAATGCTTGCTTGAGATTGAAACTCAAGATCTTTTGGTAAAAAATAAGTAAATTTTTTTTCGAGTTCAAGAAAGGTGTGGTGATTGATTCAATTTTTTTTATTTAATGAAAAATAATTAATACACTTGAATTGACATTTAAAATTATATAAGTTAGACAAATTTGCTATATTTGTTATAAGAAAAAAAAAAGGGACACTAAAAGAGAGAAAGAAAGTTGTGGTTATTTGATGCTTCATGCTTGATAATGGTCACACCTCACCTTCACGCATATAGGTAGAAGCTTAATTGTATAAGTTACTAAGCCAGCTCTCTTTATTTGAGGCTGCTTCTCCAGCGTAACGACGTCGTTCAATGTTCCTCCTCTGCCATAATTTAACAATATATATTTTCAAGATCACAGCAAAGGCTTATAAAATCAGTGCAGAAGAAGCTTAATAATTTGGGGTTCATCTCAAAACCAATTGCAATGAGAGGAGTAACTCACTTATATTATAAACCTTTGGTTCAATATTCATAARGTTCAACCTTAAAACCAATTGGTAATGGTAGTAGTAGTCCGCTTATATTATAAACACTTGGCCGGATCCCATTTTCTGATCGGATTCTCGTTTGAGCTTTTGGGCTCCGATAACATATCAATATTCATGGGGTTCTGATCCATATCAAAACAAATGGCAATGAGAGAAGTAGCTCATGTTTATTATAAACATTATTTTATTAATATGGGATCCTAAACACTTACTATAATATCAAACATAAGATTATCTCAGCGGTAATTGACATTTGTTTCTGACAAGAAGTCGTGAGTTCGAAAAAAATAAAAAGATAAAAATTCACTCGCTACACCTTACAGTCGTTAATTTCTCCCTCTTAATTGTTAAGCATGTGGTGAGGATAAAATTTAAATTCACCGATAAGGAATGAAGCCCAACCCTAAATATCTGCGGGCATAGAGATTCCATCAACAAACTCTTTTTATATTTGACTACCTCTTGTAGTCCTAAAATAACTTATCATTGTATTAGTGCATATGTATGCCTAAAGAGAATAATAACGAAAAAGAATCGTACAAATTAAATACAAATTGATTTATAGCCCGACTCGACCGGTCGGGTCGGGTCATTTTTTTAGAAGAGTTAAAATAAATTACTGCCGGTGCCAGTAAGTCATTTAGGTTTTAATATTTCATTCTAATTTTTTTCATCTAATAAACTTTTAAACTATTTAAATATCTTTAAAAGAGCGTACTTTGACTGAAATTCTGTAGTAACATTAATTAGTTGCCAATAATACTCAATTTAAAATTTATAACATTATAATTGTATTGTTTATTCGTATTTGCCCTTTATCAAATTATACTCGTAAAAAGTTAATATAGATTCGACATTTGTTAGACGCATATCAAACACTTGTTAAGCATCAGAAATAGATCTAGATAGTAATATAGGACAAAATAATAAACTTTAAAAAGTAAAATACACTAAACTCATTTTTTCATACATAAAAATGTATAATCTTATTGGCTTTGAATGATTTTTAAAAAACGTGTTATAATGCACATATCCATACTTCTTAGAGTGAAACTGGAAGTAATAAATTCTCATCTTTAACGTTTCTAGAGATGTTATAGAACACACACTAAAGTTGTGTATTGGATAAAAATACAATTTACATTCCACTCCAAGATTGTGTTATGCCTTTGGACCCAAATTGCCGAATCCCCAAACACAAGAACTGTACAAGACAAAAGTGTCGTGCAACTTTTAGTTCAAAACAAATCATTCTTCTCATGCAATAACTAGAAACAATGCTGTTCCAGCAGACAGGGATCCATCCACACTTGCACCATATGCATACCGAAAAGTGAAGAAAGCCTCCTTTCTTCTTTTCATTGCAGACCCGACTCGTCAAACTTGCTAAAAACTGGTAAATCCACCATGGTTTTCCTCATCTGCTGAAGATCCTTGAGAGATAAGGGTATGGTTAAATTATCCCTGGCTTCCATTTCTTTTAGCACTGGGGAAAGATCGATGATCGGGATCTGTATGCAAGTCGATGATGGTTGACAAAACATTGTGATGAACTAACTCCTGTAATGGACTGGAGAGTGGTAAATTAAAACGTTCGAGGTAAACTCACTTCTTCTTCCTGCCGTAATGAACAGTCACTGACAGTATACTTACCATGCCAACTGAAATCGACGTTTAACTATCAGGGTGGGTACTTACTACTTACGATGCAGTAAACTCACTTTTTTCTACTGTAATGAACGCCACCGCCAATATACCGATGATGTGGATGACGTGGCCCACCACTCCTCCCACCAGACCCCTCCCAATTGTTCCCCCGAGTAGGGACTCTATTACCCCCTGTCTGCATCCAATTCATTGTTTGAGAGCCTAAGCCATTAAGCTCTTCCTCTTCCCGGTCATTGTACTCTAAGATTAACCTCTTAATATCTTGCTTCTCTTCTAGCTCTGCTGCTTCCTTCTGTTTTGTGCTCTGTAAAAGTGCGCAATCACGAGGGATGAACATCTTCTTCGTTTGCTGCTTGTTCCCACGCTTCACGAGAACTTTCACCTGAACCTCTTTGGTTCCACCAGCATCCTCGTCCAATGCCTCATCCCCACTCTCTCCCCCTACCCCCCTTCCATGGTGGTCCCTCGTTCCCTCAAACAAATTCATCGGTATCATCATATTCAATGTCGGTCGGCCACGTATCTCTTGCCTGCGCTGATCCATACTCTCCTGCAGTAGAATTCCAAAAAATTTAAACGCACTGATGCATTCATCAAGTCAAAATAAAACCTCGGATTTTAAAGTACAAAAATAGTTCTTGCCTGCATTACAGCCCTCAGCTCCTGCTCGAAGTTGGCTTCTTCTCGGGGGTCTACCTCAGCCACTTTCTGTCTAACATGAACCTCATCATCCTCATCCGAAGCAGGCCCACCCCCTTCTTCGTCGTCTTCATCATCCTCGCTGTCACCATCTTCATGATTCTCCAAGTCCGACTCTTCATCATCACGTCCCTCTGCCTCAATAGTGCCACTTCCTGTATCACTGTCACTATCGGCAACGTCTTCATGAGCTGCTGCACCATTTTCCCTAGAGCCATTGACCGTGTCCCTTCCGTTAGCTGAGGTGGTATTGGAAGTAGTTCTGCTGGGAGTTTTTTCAGCATCAAGGTGTTTCTCGGTATTGGGCTTATCACTTGATGAGACAGAACGCTCATGCTCGTCAAGTTCTACAAAAGCAGCATTTATTTCTTCAATGGATGAGTATCTAGTCATGTTTGGTTGCAATTCCGCAAATAAATCCTGCAAATGCAACAACTTTGTCAGCTTCTTTGACGTGTGGGAATGGAAGGTGATAAAATAAGTGAACACGCACTATTAAGCATTCAGCAAAATTTTTGAACCATCTACCTCGTTTCAAACTGACCTGTAAGTCGAACTCAACATCCAATGGAAGTGCGCCTTTGCTGAGAATATATTTCTGGAAGTGTATAAAAAACCGATCAAGTTTCCTCTTTGAAGATCCTCGATCAAAGTAGTGACCACAGGTTTGAAGAAGAGTGATAATCATCCGTATGCGGAAAGTGTCCTCGGGTGGATCCAGTACATCTTGCTAAAAGCAACAAAGATCAATCACATAAGCCTTGAAACAAAAACATCCACTTGGCCAAGCAGAACGAAACAAACATGTACTACATGAACCAGGACTCTATCCTCCACAACACTGAACGTACGTCAGGTGATGGTCTACTCCATTCATCGGACACAAACAAATTGCATATACCAAGGCTCAAGTCCTTACTATTAATTGCTTCACCCCCAGATTTTCACTCAACCACCGAGCATAAAAATAAACCAAACAAGAAAAAAGAAACAAAACAATTTCATACCTCTGATGTGCCATGGCCAAAGACAAGAATCAAATAGAGCGTATCAAAAACAACAGATGACTCTACAAGTTCATAGTTGTACAACTCCCCCAAAAACCGCATATGCGCAATGCGTTTTTGTTGCATCCCATAATCATTTACTTCAAGTCCAAGCCTAATTTCTTCCAAGACCTAGTAATCATAGAGATCAATAACAACAATCAAAGCGAATAAAATAGAGAAATCATAAATAAACAAGAGAACGTGGTCAAGCTACATTCATAATGTAGTACAACATAACTTTCACTCAATAAATTTCGAATAATCAGACCAAACAAATCTAAAAAAGTATGCTGAATTATTGCATATTCAAATGGGGAAAATATGCAGTAGATAAACTAAGAACTTAATACTAATCGAATTCTATTTTTTGAGTTCTATGGTTCAAGTGTTCAACCATCAATTCCCAAGCTTCTCTTTTGTCTATTAGATACCTGGTAGGTAGACTATATTCGTGAGTTGTTAGTTAGTTTGACAGAGAATTATGTCGTTGGCTGGGTATTTTGTTATAAACAGAGGGAAAGAATAATTAGATGTGTACATAGAGAGAAGTGGTGTTGGATCTCCACGGGCAAAACATCAAAAATCAAATGTCTTTTTTGCCTATCCACCCTACTTGTAGGGGAAAAGTTGTGTTTTCATCACCCTCCCTAGTCTCCTAACATGTCCCCTTTCCAAGAAATATCCAAGAGACTCCTCGACATTTTAATCTTGCTATGGTTTTTAAGAAACAATTACGAACAAATCTGTGTTGTTATCCTACTCTGGAACCATTAAGATTATCAAATTTTAATCACTCAAACAAGAATATAGTAAAATGGTTATTCAAGTTATCCATAATACCCTGTTCCTTTTGTGAAGAATGCAGCTCAATAACAACGATTATTAGTTATGAGAAGTTTTATGTCAAATCCACAAACAAAAGTGAGTCTCCCTAATTAGCATTAGCAAAACAAATTACTCGAAGCAGTCATTAATGGAATACATCAGTTTCAGGCTATATAGTTTCAATAGAAGTTCGGGATACCACTTTAAGAGGAATTAAGTGTCCCATGCTGGGGAAAGTTTTCAAGATAAATCTTTTTTTCTTATTAAGAATACCTTCGCAATTGTACTTCGATCAGAAGTACTGAAAAATCAATCATTCATTATTTTTATCTACTATTATTAAAATATCTTTTTATCTAATTAGAAATACTTAGGAATGACCAAAATGTATTTTTCTCACTGACAGATTGAAGGGAACGTGTTAAAAACTGTAATGTTTCCAGACTAACCGGTTCAATAATCAAATGAGAGAAAGGATGTTCAAGGAAGTTAATAGGATAAAGTATATACATATAGAATAGAATAGCTACTTATGTATTTAGAGATACTTATGAGAGAAAGTGCACCGGAGGAGGTTAAGAAAAAGAATGTGCATATAAAAAGACCCCTTAACGTGCAAAGGAGCAAGATAGAGTGGATGAAAGAGATACTGTAAGAAATAACGCCTAAAGAAGTCAGTAAGAGAAAATAGATATAGAGAGGCTAGTGAGAAGTAGAAATTGTAGTTATACACAGAAAATAATGACAAACATATGAGACAACCAATTAATAAAAAAATAATAATCATTAATTTCTGTTCTAAAAACCACTCGAAGTGTCCAAAATACATTTGTAGAAAATACAAGTACTACTAACATATAATCTGTATACTTTTCAAATCACGGAAAAGCATATTTAAATGGTTAAAAGTACCACTGAACATCCCTTTATTTGCATAAAAATGTAAAATCATATGAAATTAACATCACTAAAGCACGCTCTATAGATAATGAGATTATCAGATGATCTAAAAATTTTGAAAAGTTCTCTAAGAATTGAACATACCTCGTCAACAACAGCAACCGAGAATTCATCATGATATCGACTCAAACCAGATGTGAGAGAAGCAATCAAGTGAATCTGGCCATACTTCCCTTTGTGAACTTTCATAAAACATTTTAAAAGGTATTGTTCACATTCACTCCATGGAAGTTTCCGAAGTTGCCTCAACACGTTCTCAATGGCAGACTTGTCTAGATCTGAGAAGAGCAACTTTCTAATATACTGCAAGATACAGTGAATAACAAAAACTTAAGAAAAGTATAAAACTATACGTAGAGAAAATTTTGTGAACACAGGATGCAACCTATACCTGATGCAATGGTGGACGAACTTTTGACACTCGTGCAGATCTCTCTGGTGGCTTGCAAAGATAGTATGCATTTTCTACCAGGGTGCTATGTCGGGGATCCAAATTTTTTACATTTTTCAAACGCATCAATATCTCCAACATGTTAGCCATCCGCACTGTAGTTTCAGGAGATCGATAAAGAAAACGTCCACAAGTCTCAAGAAGATTACAAGCGACATCAATGTTGTGGTGAGTGAAATCATCTAAACACGACTGCCAAAAAGAGAAAATATGTTCATCAATTAACCATCAATTTCCAACCACAACAGAAACATCGCGTCTAGTTCATAAACTTGCATGGGCTAACTTCTCGTTCAACTTCCAGTTAGAGCTTTCTTTTGGCTTTTATGACTAGGAAAAAATAAAAGAGTCTTCAAAAACAAAGGAAAAACAAATGTCGCCTCCACTCATACCTTCAAACAGCTAAAAACAAGGCCAGCTGAAGAAATTTTGAACTTGCAGAGCTCTCCAATAAACCTAATATTTCTAATCTTCGTTTCAATGTTCATTTGGTCCTGCAGAATAAAATAGTTTGATGAAAAACGGAAACAAACAAACAAAAATGAAATTGATAGAAGATAAAACTGATAACTCCATTCCTAGCAAATGTACATGAATTAAAATGAAACCTTTTTGTTCAATAAAAAATTGAACTCCTCCTCTAACATCTGGAGGAGAATGACAGATACATCCTTCATACAAGTTGACAATGTCGCAACCATGCGTGAGTAGTACGGCAGCAACTCCAGAGATGTCCTAGGTACGTTAAACAAAGCCCTTACAAGCTTCTTTCGATTAGCCTTGGAATTCAAATAACAGAACTCTACCTGCAAGTATATAAGAATATTAACATCATATTTTTAATGAATATTCAGCCTTCCATCCCCTCTAAAAGATGTCCACAATTAAACTGAGAAAAAGAGAAGCGATTACAGTCAACTGATCAATCAGGTCACGGCTGACGCAACCAGGGAGTCTCTGTAACAAAGCATCCAAATTTGTTCCTTCAACATTTTTAAGTTTCTCTTTTTCATTTTCCATCTTTCTATCTGCATCTTTTTCTTTCCCCTTCTCCTTGTCTGTATCCTTACTCTTTTCTTTATCTTTTTCTTCCTTGTCTTTCCCTTTTTCATTAATTTTGCCATCCTGTAGCGAACAGTCAGTAGAAATCTCAACTGCCTCTAGGGAAGTCTGCTGACCTTGGTCGGCTTCAGATTCCTTTTAAAATAGAAGTCATACAAATTCTTCACCAAATAGCAAGCATTACATAAAATATATATTTTCATAGAATAGGCTAACAAGAACCACAAAGGATCAAATCTTTATCTTTAATATGATATTCAAAAGGGATAATACTTGAGGATTTGTTTTTGGGCCGTTTTGTTCACTTCCCCATCAAAAATTACAAATATCCAATTCGTCTAATTATTAACATAGTACATCTAATATCCATAACATGTTATCGATAATGATAATTTTTTATTTGAATTCAAAAAATATTCCACTCAAATACAATAGAAATTAAATTTAAACCATTATTTCCTATTAGTTTTAAATTGTATGCAAAATTATAATATAAATAATAGATATAACTCTCTTTTAAACTTCACATTAACAGTTCAATATTTTAATATTATAGCAATCTAATTAATTGAAAACAAAAATGAAAACAGATGTGATGATTTTTTGTTTCTTAATCTTTAAATAGGACCAGACGTAAGAGAAGTAAAAGAGTAGAGTGGTTCATATAAACCAGTTGAGGAAAGCTAGAAGTTTGAAAGAAAAAATTGCAAGCCTGGAAAATTACAGCCATATTTTCTGCCGGCTTTGTAGATTGATCATTTGCTTTAGGCTCCGCTTCTCCCAACAGTACCGCCGGAACAAAGGCTCTGAAAAGTTGATTCAATGAACCAAAGAACTTCAGTTTTTAAGAAATATAACTCTTATAAGGACACAATGGACTAAGCGATTAAAAAACATTAATGAGACTTGCAATTACAACATGCATGAGCATGTTGTACAAGGTTTTTTTCTTTTTTCAAAAACCGAGTATATTCATCCATATAACACACTCTTACATGTATGTGCCAGAAATATCTTTGAGTCTAGGTAATCAATAGAAGAACCCTAGATGCTCTCATCAAACTATATAATCTGACCAAGCCAAACCTGAGATCTGGTAAGCATTCATAGAAGGCCCGAGTGTCTTCATCATCCCATATGGCTTCGAGCACAGAAGAATCTTTTCCAGCAGCAGGTGATGAAACATCTTCTCCTGCAGAGACCCTGGTTGTGTGGCCATCCTCTGGCATCACTGGGGGTTGCATATCAAGTGCTTCTGCTAAGCTGTGTAACGTATAATTTCATAAATTCGCCAAGGAAAAATAGTTCATGGAATTCATTTGACTTTGTGGTGAGTTAAACAAAAAATAACATTTTCATCGCAACATCTACATAACTTTATTTCTATGAAGAAATTGACTGCCCGTCTTATTTTTCTTTAATGCATCTCAACTACCTCTGATCTCAATATGGTGCATGATACTCATCTATAAGGATTACTTCACTCATTCACGTAAAAAATACTTCCAATATTCTTTAAATGAGAAACTACTTCAGCAGAATACTACAAGGATACTGAGAAATATATTATAGGAACGAAACCAGAGTTAAGAAATAAGTCATTAGGAATCAACATTTATCAATTAGGAAACTGTGTGGTAAATATTAGATTTCGACGTGGACAATAAAAGCATTCCATATATTCATCCAGCCATCAATAGATTATCGAATGCCATATGAGGGACGTAATGTAACTTACGATGAGACATTTCGATATAAATGGTCATAAGATTTTCGCAACTTTTCATATGAAGAGACATTTTCATCATTGAGTTCCCCTTTTGCATTCAAGATCTTCGCATTTTCATGCTCCATTTGGCGAAGTGACTGCCATTTAAAAGAGTATGATAAGTGAACCATCATTACATTTCTGAGTGTAAAATATATTCTTTCATTTATCATGATGAAAGTTGATTACCAATAAAAAATATCACAAGTATAAAATATTCATGGAAAAGAAGTCATGATTGTTTTTTTAACATAATGACCAAATAAATAAACGCATCCAAATGAATTAATGACAAACAACAAAAAAATGAATCATAACATCAAATTTTAGCTCAGAAGGGCAAGACAAGAGAGGATAGGAGCGCAAGTGATAAATCAAACAAGTAGCTTCTGAGAAGATAGTGAATCTCTTACCGTATGTTCAGACTGAAGCAATTCAGACGCAGCATCATAATATGTATGGAACACCTTTCTGAAGAATTTCTTTTGGTCGGCAGTAATATTGAGGCTCTTAAAAAACTGAAATGGAATGTTACCTGATAAATTTAGAGTAAAGCAAAACTGGGAACGAGTAAATTTCATAAATTCCATATTGAGAGCAAGAAAAATGTCAACATTACAAGCACATGGAAAGTCGAAACTCGTGACTAGCAACTGCCAAATATAGAAATCCATTATTCATGAGAACCATAAACTAACTAGAATCATAAAGAAATAGTCCAAAAAATCCACACCAAACAAATACAGAAGTTACGTAAACAGTACCATCTGTCTGTAGGAAGATATGTACCTCTTCATGATCTTGTCCTGTAGGCGGTAGCCCCAAGAGGATTCTCCCTTGCCGAGCAAAGCTAGCAAGGAGTGTCAAATTTGTTAGAGTAGCATCACGATCCCTCAAATGTTCAATACTCGTAAGATCCTTAATAATATTATTGAAAATTGCACAGTCTTCTATAACTCCAACAAAAAAAAGTTCCAAAAGAAGTTTGAGAGTGCTGCGCTTCTTCATGGCCTTCAAGTTCCTATCAGCATCCAACTCGTCCCCAGACTTTCCAGGAAAAAATACTTTCAAGAGTCCTTGAATCAAGCATGGTGAGAAGTCTTTGTACCTTTGGTGAAGAAGAGAACAGATCTTTTTTTTTATGGGGAGGGGAAAGGAGACACATCAGATATAGATAAGTGACTGAACTTTTACTATTTTTCTTGTTGTTCAGCACAGCATGTGAAAGTTTGGTAATCATACTATGCCAATAATCTCACAAATCTACATTCTTAACAGATTACTTTGGTCCTGTGAATCATTAATTTAAATGAGAAAATCACTTTCACTAAGATGGATAAAAGAACAAGGAGAGGGCACACGGAAGATGAGCTAAACCAACCAAAAAGGGCTACCCGAAAAGATAAGTAGGGGGGGTGTTCAAAATGAATTCGAAAGGATGTGTGGGAGCATTGAATTTTAAGGGAGCACCCATTTGTTCCTCTCCAAATAAATATTCCACAGAAAACATAAGAAACCTGGCTACCATTTTCATTCCTCATTAAACAACGAGTAAATTTAATTTTAAGTCAATTATAGAGCTAAAAGGTAAAATAACAACGTACAATGAAGAAAATATATTTACCAATCCAAGGAAGGGGTATAGGAAAAGATAGATAAGTGGAATTAATAGAAAACTTTTGTTCAAATCATTTGAAGTGACTAAGATTCTAAACCCCACCCCTATCCCCAGCACCCAACAACAACAAAATTGAACCACAAAACGATAAAAAAAAAAACTGAAAGGAGGTTACCTGAACAGCTGCTTGAATATCAGAAGCTCTAAGCTTAGCATCACAAATAGCAGCAACGGCCTCACTAACAAATTTGCTCATATTTACATTTCGCAACTCATCCATCAGCCCTTCTCGTTGTTCTTCATTTATCTGCTTTAATTTTTTAATAATTGTTGTGTTGCGTTTAATACTAGAATCCAAAGTTCTAAGGAATCCAGAGTCTGCAGGCAAAAACAAACATTAAAATATGTCTCAAATATGTGTCAAATGATTAACATTCATCTGAACTTTGGTGAAATTAATATACATATATATACACGACATCAAATATATATGTTTTTTCACTTTCCTCAAAGTCTACAATAACTAAAAGGAAATTACACATTGTCAGGAAACATTTACAAGGAGTAATGATTTAAAAATCTGAATTTTCATAAGAGCATAACAATTAAATAATTTATTTCCCTTCATTTAACTACTTTCCTAGCTAAACAGGACAAAGTGATCAAGGCTGAGAATCAGTTCAAAGCTTTCAAGATTTTGGACGGGACTCTGCTATTTATTAAACTAAAACTACGCTAATACCTTGAAAGCCTTGAAACATTTTATATGAGATTTTTGTCGCCCCTCCCATCAAGTGAACATAACTACTATACCCAATCTCAACTCAAAATGACTTCTTCAATGTCCTTGAGTAGGCTACAACAATAATTTTTTTGCCCGACAGAACATAACCAAGAGTTCACAAATACCTATTTCAAAATCTTTAAAAATAAATAAACAAATTTTTGAAACATAAGTTTTTATTGAACATAAAGATTCAAGTTCAAAGGCCAGTCTCATAGTGGCATGAGAATATTTGTTGTTTTTTCATCATATAGGTTATATTGGACATTTCACTAGCCAGAAAAAAGTTGGAACTACCATCTAACTCAATAAATAAATGCACGATCGTTGAAATGCTGAAGATAATTCACTAACCAGGCCTCTCGGGATTCAAATTACTTTGACGAAGAGCTATTTTAGCCTCAAAGGATTTTTTAATTTCTTCCTGACGAGCAACAGTTTCCTACAATATGAGAAAAACAACCAGCAGCACACAGTTACCTACACATTCTTGGAGAACTATAAACATCCAGTATGAGAAACCAAGAGAAAATGATAAAAGAACATAATTAGATGAGTAAGCAATTATGTATGTGAAAGAATGGGCCAGAGACTTAATCATGTTGTAAAGATAGCAAGGTTGTGGGGATGAATTTTCAGACCATAGATAACCATATCCAATGATTTATGAAAAAAACCATAGTAAATGAAAGAAAGAAATAAAAGCTAATAGGAGTAAATAACAACAGTTGTACTTGTACATCGATCTCACCTCATCATCTCTCTTGGGTTGACTTTCACCCCCCAGGCGGCCATCATCTTCATGATGGTCCATGTCCTGTTTAGTGTACATGCAAAAAATTAATAGATATAAATAACTACCACATTCATGAGTTAATAAATATATAAAGCTGCCCAGTGCTCAGTTGTTACTGACAAAATTAAAACATAGCCAATTGAAAGAAAACATTGGAAAGAGCTGGATAAGAAAAATGGATAGTATGAATTGGAAGGTAAAATGATGTTCTGTAAAGGCTAATAAGATCACAATCCACCAATTCGGGTAGTTTATTCCCCTCAACCCCACCACCTCATCACGTCTATCCATTGAATTAAGTTCAACTGAGATGTATTCTCTTAAGTTCAATGGACAATAAAGACATTTTAATAGTAAAGGCAAATTCAATGAATTCCACCAAAACCCGAAATATTCAATGTTTAACAATACTTGTGCTGTCCAATTTAGTAATTGAAAATCAACATAGTAATCAGAAAAAAAAAAAAAAAACAAAACAAAAACAATACTTGTGCTGTCCAATTTAGTAATCGAAAATCAACATAACTTAAAACATAATGGGAAGTTAATTTATGATCAAAACCAAAACTCTACCAAAAAGAAAGATAATAAGAACTACGCACCATTGCACCAAGAGCTCACAAGGATAAGATTATGAATAAGTCCTTGGGCGATAGGAATGATGGTGCTTACACGAGAAAAAGAAGGCAACAGTAGAAGGGTAAACAGTTAGGGTTTAGCAGCAGCAGATTATCTACTAAATGTTACACCGGGAAGTGCAGGGAAAGTGAACGTTTGCAGTGAAGTACGACCCAATACGCGGCAGTTTGAGTCACAAGGGCGGCTCAAGAGGAGCCTCAAGCAGACATTCTTATATATATTTATTTAATAAACTCTAAATTTAGTACTTTATATGAAGCTTATTTTTATTACACGCTACGACTAGAAGAAAGTAGACACTGGTGACAAACTCGCACTGTATTTTAACATTAAACAGCAATCATAACAGCAAAATATTTAAAGAAAAACGACATACACATTCAATCACGAACAAACTTTGAAGGCAAGCAGCCAGAGTGGGTGACATTGAAGGGGAGGGACGATCGAGAGAGAGAAGTCAAGAGAGGGTGGAGCGATTCTGCCGTCAGTGAAAGAGAGAATGATTGACGTCGAGGAGGAAATGAAGAGGCGAGCTGAGGGTGAGTGAAATTTCAAGGGATTGATGAGCGGGAAGAAACAGAGGATTAAACGACCACCAAGGCTCCATCCATCAAATTAAGTCAAACGGAAGACGTATTCTCTTAATCAATAAATCAATGATCTCGAAAAAACGATGCACTCGAATGTATTGCAAAAAAAAAAAAAACCCCACGAGTATAACAACATTTCTGTCGTCCAATTCCGTAATCACAAACCCAAAATGACGTAAAACACGACGGGAAGTTAATTCATGATCAAAACCTAACCTCTACCAAAAACAAAAGAAGAAGAACCACATACCTTTGGCACCGGGATCGCGCAAGGATAAAACTGTGAAGTTAGTCCGCGGGCGACACAAATGATGGTGCTGAGAGAGAGGGCGACAATGGAAGAGTGGAGAATTAGGGTTTAGCAGCAGCGGATTGTGTAGTTACAGTTGCGCCGGAAAGTGGAGGGAAAGTGAAGGTCTACAGAGGAGCAGTGACGGAGAGACGGTGGAGATTGTGAACTGAAAACCCGAATCGAGAGATTGAGGAATTATGCGCGCGGAGGAAGGCTGGTCCGTTTTTATACCGGTTTGTTTGTTGGGCTTTGGTCTGGAACCGGGCCCAACTGGCATTGACCCGGTCGTCTGACTCGTCCCCCTACGTAGAGACTGCCTGTTGTTTCTATTTTTCCTTTTTTTTCTTTCTTTTTCTTTTTAACTATTTTTATTATGGATCTCTTTTGCGATAACTTGTGGTCATTAAAATTCAAACTCACAACTTCTTAGTCAGATATACGTATCTTAACCAGTAATAATTTCATTAGTAAGATTTTTTTAGTACAATTTTATTGATAACTTTTTCGCTATGTTTGAAAATATATTTGAATTCATAGTTAAATTTGAAAAAACAAAAACAAATTTATAAAAGCTAATATTAAAAAAAAAGAAATAAAAACTTTGACTTATATTTAGAGAATGTTTATCATGACTATATAATTAAACAAATCAATATATAGATAACAAATAATATCTATAAACTTAAATTTTAATAACATAAAATACAAAATGGTAATTAAACCGATTTTAATATTCTCTGACAAAAATATGAAGGTTTGACGTTTATACATTTTCTCCTATCAAAACCAAACATCTAGACATCCTCATTCAGCCGAGTGAATTGATGGAAAATTTTCAATACTTTAGAGGCAAAATTAAATTTTTTTTTCAGGCCATAAAGCATGAAATTGAATTATAAAAAAAAAAAAGTAATAGTATGTAAGGGGAATTGGTTTAAAATCTTTTAGTGGCTAATTTATTTATTGACTAAAAAACCATGAATTTTGCTCAGGTTAAAAAATATCCTTATAATTTCAAAATTTTAAATACCATTTAAGCATCTTTTAATATGTTTTAACGAATATTAATGTGGCCGAATCTAAATGGGCTTGACAATTAGCCTAAAAAATTACTTCAATTAAGTATAAGAGGAATAATGGAAGAAACTATTCTTTAGTAAAGGAAATTAATGAAAAATTAGATAGATAATAGAGAAGCTAATTCTCTTGATAATTGATGAAGAAGACTTTTAGCGTAAAATTGTCACGTTAGTTGTCACATTAATTATTCACTATGTTTATTCTTATTATATTTTTAAAATATATATGAAAGGCCAAAAATGGTATTGAAATCGTAACCATAGCTGTATTTTTTAAACCTAGAGCAAATTTAGGAGGTTTTTTTTTCATTTAGCCTAATTTATTTAGGGGGTTAAGGGC
The DNA here is from genome assembly GCF_001995035.1 of Momordica charantia. The sequence goes on from NW_019104493.1 coordinate 1,521,561, forward strand.
ACGTGTCTAAAGATAACTGGCTGACAAACAAGATTAGAGCTTCCCTTCCCCACGCCAATTGAAAACTCCAATTCGTACTAAAAATAAAACAAACAAAAAAAAACATGTATAACAATAATAACCCTCCAGTTTGAAACAGTTACAAAAAAATGTCAAAATTTCTCCCACCGTCAATTCCATCCCGAAGTCCCCAATATAAAGCCCTAATTATCAGAACAATAAAACCACAAATAGCTCGTCAAATTAACCATATCCTCTTTACAAATTTCACCGATCCGATCGATTTCCGGCCATGGCGGATCTCTCCAACAAATCTCAGACGAGGGCGGCGGCGCTGCTACTGGTATTTATAATTCTGTGTTCAACTCCGTCGACCGTCGTCGCCGCCGGCGAAAACGCCGTCGCACCTTCGCCGGAGGATTATAAAAATTTTAAGGTAGGAATGCCGCTGTATAGGATTAAAGAAAAAGAACAACCAGATCTCATAATTCCGGCCACCATGGTTCGGACGCTTCACGCACCTGCCGCTGCCCCGTCGCCGTCGAACGCCCGAACTTGAATCGCCGCTTTATAACTCAAAAAACAATTATTTTATTATTATTATTTTTAAATCTGCTAATTACATCTCTGTAATTTTATTTTTTTTTTTGTCTCTCCCTTTCGAGGAAATTTCAATTCTCATATGGTTTTGTAATAATGTTGTTATTATCGCTATGATTGTTGGAGTGATATAGTTATAGATTTTGTAGATAATGTGGATGTTTAAAATTAATTTCAAGAGAGGTGTAAAGTAAATTATATTTATGGGTCTTTAGTCTCAATTTGATTTGTATTGGTTGATATTTTTTCTATTTTTTTCCAGTATAATATATGGATGGAAATTCAAACTCATGAATGTAAACGTTAAAATTATCCAACTAACTATAATTAAGGCTCATTTTGATTACCAAATTTGTTTTTAGTTTTACATGTTAAAAGCCATGCTTTATTTGTTACAAATTTTATTTTATATTTACTCTTAAAATCACATCTCAATCTATGGGTTAAATTTACAAGGTTTTAGATATTTTATAGTTTACAAAAGTGAACTTGATTTTAAAAAATAAAATATAACCAAAAAAAACATATGTAGAAATAATGTGTATATTTTTTATTTAAAAAAATAGAAAAAGATATTGAATGGAACCTATGGTAGTTATTAATATTTATGGATAGATGGATGAAAGATATTAACATTTTTTATCATATTTTATGGATTTTTTTAGTACAAGATATGAGGCTCGGATTCAAAATTTTAAATATATTTTTCAGCTAGTTGCACCATGTTAATATTTACTAATTTTATAGATTTTGATATTGTAGTTATTGTGAAATGGTGATATATATATTATGTATTTATTTATTTGACAATGTACAATGACAATGTTGTTGTATAGTTTTCTTTTCCCATTTTTTCGTTATCATCGGGTATAAATTTTGATATATAATTTATTAATATCTTTAATTAGTTGAATTATATTTATTGTGAAATGATGAGTCTCCCCTACCAAAAAAGAAGAAGACAAACAAAACAAAATGGTTATATCGTTGAAATTGAATCCAATTATTTTCAAAACAGCAATAGTGTTATGAAAATTTGCTACGAAATATAAGAGAAGTAATTAAATACACTAAGAAAAAACAATTCTCCAAAACTTAATTATGTGGCTTTTTTTAAACAAATTTATCTAATATTTCATTTAGAATTTTCAAACATATCTAATTCTTGCTATTCTTTTAGATATTTTAATATTTTTATTTTGTATCTAATATATAACTAACATATTCAGCCAGTTTTAAAAAAATAATACTTACCTTCTACAACGAACATGAATACCAACACTAAAATTATACATATTATTTTGTAAAAATAAAAATTTCCTCCTTTTATCCTATCAAAAGATAATAATGTTCAATAGAAGATTTATATGTAATGCTGAATTTGGTGTCTAATAAAATTCTATCTTCCATATGCAGACGCACGAAGGCGCTAACATTTTTAAAATCACAATAAAGGACCTAAAAATGTTTAACTTTCTCGTGGTTCGAATACTCGTTATTGCTTGCTGCACGACGACAATAGTAGTTCGACTGAATATTTAATAGTGGTCAATAGAAGTTGTATAATTTTACTGCCTCCATTTGTTCGGTTTTGTTGCTTTATGAATTTGGGGTTCATAATAATTTTGGATTAAAACCCAGCTGCTGAACTGGAGAAAAAGAAAAAAAATCCCTCTCGGCTCTCTTTTTACCATTTTACCCTCACAGTGGCGAATCAAAATTTAATTTCAAGAGGGACACGACTACATATAAATATCATTGAAAATAAATGAATTTTAACCTGAGCGTTACAAGATATATTAATTTTTTACCATAAACTTTTAATTACGACACATTGTACCGTAAACTTTGATAAGTGTTGCAATCTTCACTTTAAACTTTAAAAAGTGGTTCAATTTTCACCCAATCCTAGATTTGCATTTGAAAATTTGTTATTATTATTGGTTGTGTCAAATAAATGGTAAAAATTAATAGGATTTAGAAAAAACAATGTTAATTTTTTTTTGCTATAATTTCTAAGTTTTAGAAGAGTTAGATTAATATCTTTTTTTATTTTGCGCATTAATAAAATTTGTAAAGTTGATTATCATTACATTAATAACTTTTTTTTGGAGTTTTTTAAACATTGTTTGTATTTTAGATTAATAGGTAAATCAATTTGAATTGAGGATAAAAGTTGCAATAATTATCAAACTTTAGATTTCAATTTGTTGTAATTGAAAGCTTATGAAAATTTTTTATATTACTTACCATGTTTAGGGATAAAAATGATTTTTTTCCTAATATAATTTTAAATATATTTATTATATTTAACACGTAGATTAAGTAATATTTAAAAACAAAGCCATTAGTTTGCATAGTACATATGCTAAAAGTTAGTGTAAAACAAAAAATAACGACTTTATATATACATAATTTAATATTAGTTTATTCAAAATAAAATATAATTAAATTATAAGAAAAGATAATGTATAATCAAAAGAGCAAGAAAGACAAGGAAAATAAAAATTTGTAGGTAATTTTTTATTAATTATATATTGTATCGTACAGAGAAGCGAAGGTTGAGTGGACGGGGACATCCGTCTGCGATGCAGTCTTCGAGATAACAGGCGGATGCACAGACTGAAATTATCTGAAATTAAATATATCTGGAAATTTTGTTCAAAGTATTGTTATTTGCTAGTGACGTTTATGGAAATCTTGTTCAATTCTCATCTTTGAAAGCCCAGGAAATGTCAACTGTAACGCGCAAACAAGAAGGCTCTGATCTTTGCGAATATTCGTATATATTAATAGAATTGCCCAAGATTTCCATAAATTAAAAAAAACAAAGCCAAAATACTCTTATTTTGACCATTATACCCTTAATGGAAAATGTTGGACTTTGGAATTGTTGTATGGGCTCAAGTCGACCACCATGCATGCATGCATCGTCAAAGTAGGAAGACGAAAGACTTATGAACTAATGTCCGAAGACGTTATTAGAGCGAATAAGGGAGTCTGGAAACGCTAGCAATGTGCAATCTCCATTTCAACCTGGTTGGTCTCCACTTTGTGATCTTAGCAATGCATACAATTCGAAAATGGGGCATTTAATGTCGTTAACTACGAGCACAATTTTTTAAGGATCCCTTGATTTGAGAAAAATTCTTTAGGCAGTATTTATTCTTACAGGTCATCACCACCTAAAAACGGGATGGATAAAACTCATTGATAAGTAAGTGAATCTTGACAAAAATATTTTTATTCTTATTTTGACTTGTACTGACTTGAGCATTTGAGTGCTCACCCCCTTATCTTGCAGATTCTTCTACACTTTAAGAAAGATTCGCGTGATAGTTTGGGAAAGACATTCCGTGCACAAATAGGAATTATGCTGACAAACAAAATTTTTATCTCTATTCCTCTTAACACGATGGCTCAAAAATGAAGCGATTTGGGCAATTCCCCACAAGGGCAATTTGGGAATAAGGGGATATATTCATTCACAAGGGCTGTTTTTAGCCTTTTACTACTCCAGAGGTTCTTTTTTAAAAATTTTTAATTCTTGAAAAGCCAAAGCATTCCCTTTTTTAATTTTCGAAAAGCCAACTGCATTTATCCATAGTTCATACTGAATATTATATATATATGGATCTGCTTTCCGAATCTAACTCATCAGAAACAAAACTTCCTTCTCCTATTTCAAATTTCAATCATGTGGTTTTCGCATTTTCGTACTCTCTATCATCCGGCCGTGGAAGCCGTCGCCCGAGCAAGCGCCACCGCCGCTCCGCCGCCGCACGCACGCGGCCGGAACTTGAAGAAGCTGAACATTTTCAAGCCCATGATGAATCGCGTCAAAACGGCAACTTCTGCCGCCGCTCGAGCTCTGGCTACATCTTGCTGCACCGCGGCGGCGGCGCCTCCGTCCCCGAGCCGAGTTTGAGCTCGAGATTGGAATACCCTATATATTATGTGTGTTTGGATTTGGATTGTGTAAGCTAATTGATTGTATATAAATATGTATATGCTTTTGAGTTTATGATAGTAAAAGTTGGGTGTGTAACATAGAAACAAGAGTTTTTTCTTTTTAATCAACAAATATGTCGAGAATGTAATCAAAATTCTACTCGGTTAGAAATGGAAAAATCTTAGGTATATAAGTTAGGGATACCAAGTTTATTAGGTGACACAAAAAACAAAATCACGAGGACATATGCTCAAAAGACCTTATAATAGAGATATTTTTATAAAAAAATATATTCAATCAAAAGGTCGTGAATTCCTCCAATTAACACTTACTAATCAACATTTATCATAGTGTTGATCACAGATAACAATTTGATACTTTTTAATTACAAAAATAAATAAAACATGTATTTATTTATTTCTCTCTATCTAATACAGGTACATAGAAGATGAGTTTTAATCGGTAAGGATTCAATAAATTTGATAATAACAATTGTGATAAAAGGTGTGAGTTCTTATCTAGACAAAAATTATATATGTTTTAATAATTACTTTTTCTTATATCATATTTGACATCTATTCATTACATATGTTTATTGTTATTTTCCATAGCGATAAAGTATTATATTTATTCTCATCTTATAGAAACAATTTTATATTGTTGATTAATAAAAGAGAATGATTGTTTCAGAATATGGGAATTAGTTGCTCGTATATAAAGCCCATCCCGTCAATTTTCATCACTTATTTTATCAGTAAAATTATCCAAAACCATATTTAAATCACTTGGATATCTTATCTTCATCATATTTAAATATTTAATAGTTAAGACTTAAAGTGAGATGTAAAAATATAAATTTCATTTTTGTTTCCCTAAAAGTTGTCAATATTAACACGATTGAACATCTGCGAGCAATCCCCGAAGAACTCGCGCGCGCGCTGCGCAGAGTATACAGGAATCGGCGAGGGAGAGTTGGATCATACAGATTACATCCACAGATGAAAATTTCTTACGGTGTTCAGAGATTCTCGAGGCAAGAACCAGCTGCCATTTTCGATTCATTCTCAGGCTTCTGCTTCAAGTTCCTTCTCTCGGATTCAATCTCGCCCTGATCGGTTTGTCGTCTTAAATGAAATGCTACTATAATTATCTGTATCCATTTGCCAATGTATTTTTATGTCTTCAAGAAAAATCAGGGAGGAGATTCGTATATTAGGTTCAACAACATTTCAGTTCTGTTTTCATTTCCTCAAATCGGCAATTTACTATCAATTTTTTGAGAAATCGAGCGGGGGAAGAAGGGAAGTGAATGCGTAGTTTAGATTTAGGAGACTGCGTTCTCTTCTTCCTTTATTAGAAACATGAAATTGACCATTTATTATTGTTGTTCCCTCGGTGAGGGTAGCTTCGTTTATTTATTTTTATTTACTGCCAACCAAGAACTGAAAAGAGCTTATGATGATTACAGGTTCTTCTTTCGGGATTGCATTTGACATTGATGGGGAAGGTTGTATGCGGATTCTACATCATCTGGTATCGATTTCTTCACCAAAGTGAAAATTTCAAACTATAAAAACTGAAAAATCATCAAGGTGCTGCCCTTTCACCCAAACGCGTTTTCTAAAAGTGGAAACACAGGATAGCAGTTTTCCCCCAAACAATCTTCCTGTAAGTTGATATTGGACTGAGTAATGAACAGTGAAACAACAAGAATTTACATCTACTTGATTAATCTAAATCGACATTATGTAACATATTCATCTGCATTTAATAGTTTGGGTCTATTTTGTTTTCCTTTCTTGCTCTCTACTAAATTGACTCTGTATCTTAACTGGTTTGCATTGTGTGTACCAATACCATTTTGTTTTTTCTTTTTATCGAGATCGTATATACCAATACTGAACTATATACTATACGAAATGGATAAACCAGCAGGCAGCAATATGAGGCACATGGTTGAGTGTCTTTAGATGAGGATAAATACCCTTGTTATTGCATTTGATGCATTTTTGGAACAAAAATAATTTCATTTGATGCAGAAAATCTTTTCACAACTTCGTCTTGTGATACTTATGTGTTTACCTTGGTTTTCTTTTCTTTGTCCGGGCCAGCTTAATTAGGCGCACTTCGACTAATCTCATGGGACAGCTGCCCGACCCTATAAAATTTGGTACTATAAAACACATAGGAATTAATTTATAAAGTAGGTGGACATCGTGGAGTTTGAATCCATTCCCCTCACTTTGCTCTAGCCCCCTACATCATAAAAAAAAGTTGCTAAATAATAGATTAAATGCCTTGCACCCGGAACTAAAGAGTTGGTACAAGCTAAATAGAACATTTTGGCCTTTTGTTTTTGTTTTTTTCCTTTGGTCTTGTTGATGCCAAAATCAACCTAAGTCCTGCGGCACGACTTGTGCGGACTGCATAAACTAATTCAGAGTGAGCTTATTTGGGAGACCTACAAAAACAGGTAGAGCTGACGCTCAAGTTAGTTCAGAATCCGAGCTAGCAAATCAGCTTCAAATGGATTCCTCTACTTGATTGGGTGTAATGTGAGTATATTTATAGTGACCGAATGGGTAGTTTTACGTCCTATCAATCTTAGTTCACTATTCTGAAGTTAGGTTACCTATCAAGTATTGTGGTTGTACTGGTGACTGGACCTGTTGCCTTCATGAGGTCGGCGTCGTGGTTTACTTCCGATGCTCAAGGGCCTCATCCCGACCTGTTAGCTCGAGGTGTTTCTTTTCTTATGTAACAGCTCAGCCTTCGTTAAGGGCTTAATTTGATGAGTTAAAAACTTTTATGCCGAGTCTAGCAAACAAAACATGACAATCCTTTTATTTCTAGATCTGCCTGAATAGGAGGAGCTACCAAAAACCCAAACCTTCCATTGAATTGAGTGACCTTTCAAGTAGTGGTTTTTAAAATGATTTTGAATCCATGATGCTGCTTTCTTGGAGATCTATTGATTCTGTGTTTTTAGAGTTATAGGCTTTTCTGTAGCTCGCATCCTTTAATTAACATCCTGATGCAATTTGTGCAGTGCCACTCTACTTGTAAAAGTTTGTTGAGTGCGTGTACTTTCCTAGTTTCATAGTTTTATAAAGATTAGCTTTTGGAATTCTTAAAAAATTATGCATGAATTCTTGCTTGTTGGGAGTATAATGGCTTTTTGAATGAAATCTTGTTGAATTTGAGAGTGTGCAATTATAGAATGTACTTGTGTTCTTTTTCTTCGAGATTGCCAATCGATGAATCAAAACAATTAAATAAAAAATTTGACTTTTAAATTCATTTACCTACCTAACTACTTCACTCACTAACCTCATCCTAAAAAATTGTTGAAAAATACTATCACCTAATTGATGAAGATCTATTTTTATGGTCGAATGTGACAGTTCATTATTATTATTACTATTATATTTTTTTTCTTCTTAGTTATGAGCACAACATACATCCTTAAAATATTTTCCAAAATTGTTGCTCCTACGCCTCACGAGTCACCTCCCCCTCCTCTTCTTTTGTCATCTCCCTTTTTTTTTTTTCTCTCTCCATGTATTTCCGATGGTCACTTTTTTTTTCTTTCTGTTTCTACTTCCCAACATAAAAAATACCTCTATATTCCATTGTTCGTTATTATTTATTTATTTATTTACAGTCTTTTTTAAATCAAATTTTACTATATTTTGTTCTTTATCTAAATTTACCCTATCTTTTTTGTTCGAGTTTACCATACTTTTATTTATTTGTATTTTTATCTAAATTTACTGTACATTTTCATCTCATATATTTATGTAAAAGTTAATATTTTTTTACAAAACATTTAAAAAAGTAATTACAATTTATAAATATCTAGTCACCTGTTAATCGTCATGTAATTTTTTGTTAAGTAGTCAACTAAGGTCAAATAATACTTAGAGACCATTTAAAACAAATGTTCGAATTTTAGTGACTAAAAGTGTTTATTTTGAAATTTAAAGATAAATTGACATATACGCTAAATCTTAGGAATAAAAAATGTTCATTTTGAAATTTCAGGGAAAGTGTATTTTTCTATTTTATTTATTTGTATTTTTTTTCTAAATTTACTATATATTTTCGTATCATATATATATATATATATATATATATATATTTATGTTTAAAAAAAAACAAGAAAAATGAATTATTCTAGTGCTGCGTAACTTTCATATTTCACGATTTTATTAAAAAGGCATCGTTCCAAATTAGAAATCGTTTCTTTTGGATTATGCGATGTCTTCTCGTGTTGTTATTTTGAACCTCCCAATTTAATTGAATTATTAGAAATAGATACTGTTGATGTAGATTTTTGGGCAAGGGCCACCATTAGTGTTGTGTTATGTCGAATGCACTCCGATGTTTAAATTGGAACTCAGGTTGAGAGCAAACGGGTATGAAGCAAGTAGAGGTAGAAGAGCAACAATCTCGTTGGTGAGATCCTGCTTGATATTGTGTGTCGAATTCTCACGCGGAGTGGTGTAAGGACAATTGGCTTTACCTCAATTAAGATTGTCCCTTCATTTATATGCAGTACGATGGGAAGTTTGGAGGAGGAGAGGCAAGCAGGTGGCGGATGGCCCACGCTAAGGGGTCGGGGGACCACCGACATTCTCTGTCCTCTGTGTACGGGAAAAAAAGGGTGTGGCAGTGATAACTTTCCAAAAGAGAGTTATTTGTCCAATAATTTCATATAAATTAATTAAAGATAGCCTCACTAACACCCAATCTATATTGATTTTGTACTTGTGTAAAAGATATAAATTCATCATCATCCTTATTTTTTATAATGCTGAGAGTTATGAAGAATGACCTAGTTTTGAATGTTTTGATGCAGCATTATTGATGCTGCAGCATTATTAGCATCAGAATAAAAAAAAGGCAAAAAATGACAGAGCTGACAGTGATAGCTTTTACTCGAGAAATTACTGTAGTAAAACGGAGCAATACCTGAAAGTTTGAGTTGATGCCCATTTATCGTTTGTGTTGCCCTAAAATCAATGAGGGTTATAAAAGTTTGCATTCAATGTTGCCTCCATTCATTCTTCATCAATCCATAGAGATAACAAGACAAGAGAGGAGGAAATACACTTGGAGAGGAATCCGAAGGAGACAACAAAGAGAGCTGATATAGTGAAGGGCTGTTGTTTTTCTTCATTTTCTTCTTCTTTTATACTCGTTAGTACACGAGTTTTGTATTTTCTCCTTCTCTTTTCTTGTATGGCATTGCATAGCTAAATTCATATTGTAAAGGAAGAATGTTGTGAACCGATTTTAGGCTGTAAACTTTGCTCCAGTTTTTAATGATGAATATATCAATAAAATATATATTAATTATTTAAAAAGTGGAATCGGGGATTAGATTAGGACATGTATTTCTTATTCTTGGAGCGGAGACTTGATCTTGCTGGAACTTTTGTCATCGCTAATGTAGAGACATGACAATACAAGTTTAGAAAAATGAAAATAAACTTTTGAAAGATAAATTTTAGAGTGATAAAAAATGATTTGGAAAAAAAATAATTAGTGAAAATAAAGTTAAAAAGACAAAAAAGAGAAAAATTTTGAGGGAGGAAAAGTAAAGTTGGGAGGAAAATATATGTTAAAGAAAAAAAAAGAAATTAGAGAAAAAAAGAAAAATTATAGTAAGGAAAAATTTATAGATAAAAACAAGATTCGAAATATACTTGTTAGATAAAATAAATAAATACAAAGAAAATAAATGTTATAGTGAAATTTTTTTGAAATTTTACGAGGAAAAATAGATTGGGAAGAGATAGGGAAGTTTAAAAAAAAACAGAATTTTATAGAAATTTTGGGAAAATATTAAATTTTTAGATAGAAGAATAAGATTGACATGTTAGAACAAAAAAGGAAAAAAAATAGTGATGAAAATTTTTTAGAGAGATAAAATAATAATAAATAGTTAAAATAATAATTCTTTTTAAAGAGAAAAATAAACTTTTAGAGAGATATTTGTTGAGAAAAAAAATTTAGACCGAGAAAGAAATTTATTAGAGACTAGTAACAAACACGTGCGATGCACGTAAACTTTCACAATTTTATTTCAAAGTATTTAAAACATAAAGTTTAATTAAATAGTTAAAATATAAATACAATTGGGTCATTTTCTCCCTCCCTATTTACCTCATGAACATTTTTTATTTTTTTTCTTCTTTGTATCTAATACAAAAGTGACCTTGCAATAAAATCTTATCAATCATTTATCTCTAAACAAATTTGAGAAGCAATAATGATTACTTTATATATTTCATAATTAAAATGCAACGAACAAGAATAAATAATTTAACACGTATCTATGATAGAAATGGACAAATCTTTTTTAAATTCAAAAATTTATCATATCTTTATCGGAAGATTATAAGTTTTAATTTAAATGAAAACAACAATATTAAGTTTTTTAAGGAATGCACACCTTACTTATCTTATTAAATTTTATGGCTTTTTTGAGTTTATTGAAATTTTAAATTTAAATTGGCTCTTTTAAGTTGTAATCTCCACGTAGAGTTTATAGACCCTAAGAGGAAGATGAAAGGATTAGTGAGAGGAGGAGAACTTGGTAATTGGAGCATGAGAAATAGTGATTAATTATTTTTTAAAAGTCATTATTTTTTAGAAAGAAATTTACAAAAGTTTTATCAAAACTTTTCACATTATATTCCTTATTTTTTTTCTTTATTCTAAATTAAATAAAGGAACTAAAATGACAAAAAAAAAAAACAAATATAAAATGTAGAAGAGAGAGGTTATAAAAAGAAAATAGAAATGGTTATAAAAACCACTGTTTTTTTCAAAAACTAAAAACCAGAATGAACGCGGTTATAGTTCGTTTGATTACAGTGTTGGTGTTTCCCCTTTTGGTAAATTTCCCCCCGAAGACCCCACATCGCCGCTAATACTGACTATGCACTACGCCTCTGATCTATTTATATGAATTGAGAGGGAAAAGTGAGAGAGAAGGGTATATCAGCTCCTCCTCCTCCTCCCTTTTCGATTTCAATACAGCATCGGCATCAGCATCATGTGGTGGGTTTCACATTTTCGTACCATTCGTCGTCCTCATACTCCCAGGAAAGCTGCTCCGATCCGCGCAGAAATAACTCCTTTCACTGCTCGGCGACACACCAAGTTCCGCGTTTTCAAAACTACCATTAAATGCCTCGAAAGCTTCACTTCTGCCGCCGCTCGAGCACTCGCTTGTCGCACTGCACCGCCGCCATCTCCGCCCGGATCGCAATAAAATCTTACCACACTGTCATATCGATCACGTGATTGGCAGCTTCTATCGATCACTTGTACGTGTGTGTGCTTCACTGGTTTATATTTTCGGCATGCAGATTCAAATTTCTGCAAGTTTTTCTTTTTCTTTTTTTTTTAAATTCAATAATATGTGAGAGTGAGAGCAGATTTGTCGGTTCTGATTTAGTATGTACTTTTAAATGATAAGCAACCGTGTATGTTGCTCAATTGAAGTCTCTCCACATACCGATCACGTGATTGGCAGCTTCTATCACTTGTGTGCGCTTCACTGGTTTATATTATATTTTTGGTATGCACATTCAATACAAGTTTTTTTTTTCCTTCCTTTTTTAATTCAGTAATACGTGAGATCAAGGAGTTTTGTTGGTTTGTTTGTGTTAAATCAAGTTGATTTTCGTTTCTTATTCAAGTTTGTGGTCTCTCTTACCATAAAATCGAGTTCGGGATACGATCATTGTGATCGTGTTAAGGATTTGATCTTCTTACTTGCTGGTGGGGTATTTATGACTTGCATGTTCGAAGATGATATGATTTAAATTATTTTAGGATTGGTTTCCTTTTGTGTTTGTATCCAATTATGGCTTGGATATAATTTAGGATATGATTTAAGTTTTCAATTCTTTGATTTAGGTATTTAAATTTATTTGATTTAGACGTTACTCGTTTTAATTGTATTCATCCTATTATAAATTGGGTAGGGTTGCATCATGGTTGGAATCAATAAAATTGTATGAGTTATTTTACCTATTTGATAACTTCCAAAATTTAACACACTTATTTAGTTTGTAATTTCAAATGATAAAGTAATATTGATCCAATGAAGTTTCTGTAATTGGTACCACTCCCCGATCGAGAGATCATGGGTTCTAATCTCCACGTTATAAACAAACGGAATTCCTCAAACTGCCAACACAATTTTAAACATCTGTTTAGTGTTTACCGATAAATGGAGAGAATATTCCGTAATCCAAAAATCTATTATGGACCACTCGCTTCTTATGTCGCGCCCGCGCCACTCGCAGGCAGCGGCGCTGGGTCTAGTATGAATTGGCGAAGGGCCGTTCGTTGTGTTGAATTGTCCAGAAATTACATCCACAGATGAAAATCCTTACGGTCTTCAGAGTCTCTCAAGCCAAAATTGGAGTGCCATTTTCGTTTCAATCTCAGGATTCTGCTTCTCGTTCATTCTCCCGGATTCAATCTCCACCTGAACGGTTTGCCGTCTTAACCTTACTCATAATTTTCCGTATTTTGGTTGCTTTATTCTTGATTGGCTACTCAGAAATCGTTGTAAAGGACTGTAGTATGTTTTCAAGAAAGTTCGCGGGCAGTAACAGAGATTCGCATCTTTAGTTTCGCGATTGAAACTCTGCGAGAATAGGATATTAGGAACTACATTTCAATTCCATTTTCTTTTAGGAGACTACGTACTATGCTATTTTGATCAGAAAGATGATATTTATCATTTATTATTGCTGTTCGTAGTTTCGTTTATTTATTTACTGGCAACCAAGAAGTGAAAAGAGCTTATGATGATCACAGTTCTTTCGGGATTGCATTTGACATCGATGGGGTTGTTCTACGTGGCCACACTCCTATTGGAGGGTCTCCCAAAGCTTTGAGAAGGCTGTATGCGGATTCTACATCCTCTGGTATCGATCTATCCACCGAAGTGAAATTTTCAAACTATAAAAACCAGAAAATCATCAAGGTGCTGCCCTTTTCTTGGTTTCTACAAAAATAACGTTTTCTTCAGGTGGAAACACATGAATAGCAGTTTATTTTTATTTTTCTCAACAAATCGCCTGGAAGTTGATTTTGGGGACTGCCTAATCAAGAGTGGAACAACAAGAGTTGCCATCTACTTGATTACTAAATTGATGTTATGTAACATAGTCATTTTTTCTTGTTTTGGTGTATATTGTTTTGCTTTATTGCTTTTTGGGCATGGTTCGGTAAATTGACTCTGTATCTAATACAAATGATGCTGCTGTTGTGTAGGTCCTTTGAAAGTTCCTTTTCTTTTCTTGACCAATGGTGAGTTTCTCGTCCTTTCTTCATGGTATTCAATGTTGTCTTATAGTTAATTTGTTGAAACGAACTCACAATGTATGTATACCACTGTTCAACTATTCCGTGAAATGGATTAGCCAGCAATATGAGCCAATGGTTGAGTGCATATATATGAGGGAAAAAAGCCTTATTATTGCATTTTTGCCAGCTTTTGTAATTGCATCTGATGCACAAAAAATTGTTTGACAATTTATTCTTGCGAATACTTACCATGGTTATTAGCACAACATTTTCCCCCAACCTCACCAAAAGATATGCTAGTTTCTGATGCTATTGTAAGTGTACAGCTATTTCATGACAGTTATAGAGTTCCTCGTGATCGTTTTTACTTGCTGAGCATTATATCCAATTATACATTGTGAAAGAATTATAAAAGATAGTTATTTAGCATATAAAAGATGACAATATTGTTATTCATTTTCTTGTGTAGGAGGAGGTACCCCAGAGTCCAGACGCTCCATTGAATTGAGTGACCTTTTAGGAGTGAATATATTACCTTCTCAGGTAGTTATTTCTCACATTACGATCCTCCCTTTTATACTGAATGAGATGCTGCTTTCTCAGCAATTTATTGATTTTGTCGGCTTTGTCGTAGCTCTCATTTTTTTTATATCTTGATGCAGGTTGTACAGGGCCACTCAAGTTTTAAAAGTTTGTTGAGTAGGTACCTTCATATAAATTTGGAGGGTACTTTTTCCTTAGTTAACATATTTTTTGAAGTAGGAAAAGAAGAAAAAGGAAAAAAAAATTAGTACAATGAAACTCACTATACTTCATATAAGGTTCTGCAGAAGATAAAACTAGCTTATGCAGTTGCTACTTAAAAAAGTTTTCGGAGATTTCTTCGAACAGCTTTCTCCTCTGTATATTATTAAGCGATAGGAATTTTTGTCCCCCTACTAAAAAAGAAAAGGAAAGGCCATTTGAAGGTTGTTTTTAGGTTAGCATGAATATAGTGAAAGTGAGCTAAAACTGAATCTTGGAATGACATCATGGATAAATTTTTTTAGATTACTGAAGCTTTGAAATAGATACCTTAGGGACCTGGGCAATAAGTTTGGGTCTTCTTATTTACCATGCTAAACTCACAGATTTTAGCTTATCTTATATTGTCAATGATATTTTGCATCATGTTTCTTATTATCGTCGGCATATGCTTTAAATTTTGTATTTAACTGCTTTTGTTTACCTCAGGTTTGAGAATGAACTTATCGTTGCAACTGGAAAGGGTGAGCCAGCTCTTGTTATGTCTGAGTATGGTTTCAAGTAAGCTCTTAGCCATATGTCTTGGATTATCTTTCGTCCAATGCCTTCAGAGCTAGTTGGATCACATATGATAATATTTTATTCCTCTACAGAAAAGTTTTCTCCATTGATGAGTATGCTTCCTTCTTTGAGAATATTGATCCTGTATCCCAATACAAGAACTGGACAACCAAACAAGATTTTGATTTGACTAGCAACCCTGTGAAGTTGATGAGGAGAAGGCAGAGTGTTTTCTCTGAAAGAGTGAAAGCGGCTTTTGTTGTCAGTGATCCTGTTGATTGGGGCAGGGATATCCAAGTACTCATTCTCTCTCCTTTATTCTTTGAATTTCTGAGCTGGTAGTTGTATAGTGGGTTGTAAATTTAGCTGTTAAGGCTACTTGTTCCAAACTTCCATTAGGTAAATTTTACTTCATGTCTATAAATTTGAGTTACTAACATTTGTCCAGCGACAAATAATTATTATAGGTTTTGAAATTACTTGGCTCTTCAATAGTAACATCTGTCTAGGACTTTGTATAATTTACTGGGTAATAAATTAAAAAATTTTCTCCAGTTTGATACCTCCGTAGACTTCTAATTCATTTCACTTGTAGATAAATTGTGAATCAATCGATGAAAATTTAGATTGCTAATCATCGTACACGAATATAATATATTTTATTGTAAAATATTGTTGAAGATCTATCATTTATTATTGAAATTGTGGAAATTTGATACTGCCGCCCACCTGAAAAGTTCAGATTCTTAATTGAACATTGTACATCTTTCAATCCATCCAAAAATAAATAAATAAAAAAAAAATCTTCAATAGTTTGTTGAACTTTTATGGTAGTTGAAATTGCAAGATGTTAATACCTTGTGTTACCAAAACAGAATAAAATATTGAACTATTGCAATGCTTCCCACAGTAGTAGTCTTCGCCCCATAACCTTTAACCATTTCTGATTTGCTTTCTTAGTAAATTTGAAGCTTGGTTTTCCTTTTTCCCTTTTGAGTTTCCTTGACCAGGTTTACTACTAAGATTCAGATTCAAAGAAATTAGCTTGAAATCGAACTTTGAATTCAGCCCCCTTGCTTGATGCTGACCTCTTGATAATAGCTATTTTTGCAAAAGCTTCAAACTCATTGATGAATGAATTAGGTTCTTTGTGATATTCTAAGATCTGGAGGCCTTCCAGGACAGGAGAATGGGAATCAGGTGCCTCTATATTTTGCTGCAGATGATTTTGAATATCAGGTTAGTTTCAAAGATTATGTTATGTATTACTTATGCAAATAATGCTTATCGATTGAAATAACCGCCAGCACAGGGTTACATCTCCTAATGGTGCCGTGCAATTGTTTGTCATTTCTCTTACTCTGCATCTACCTAGCCTACCATTCTCTCCATTAGTTTTTAAGGCTACAAATGCCATTGCCAGTAAAATCGAGAATGTGTCGATTGGATTTTTTGTGCAGGCTGCATTTCCGTTTAAGCGGCTTGGGATAGGTGCCTTTAAAATTGCACTGGAAAGTATATTTAATAGGTAAAGTTGCTATCTTGTGTCAAAATTTTCTCCATTTGCTGCTTAAAACTCAGGAAACATGGCAATATTTTGGCCCATGAATTGCCCCTTGGTTCCTAGGTGTTCGAGATTCTCTCTCTTTTCATTCACTTACAAGCTGTGTTAGAAGTGCTACTAATTTTGATGGTTTAAAAGCTAATTCCCTCGTGTTAGAATTATTACCACTCCAAGTATTGATTAAAACTGTTTGATCTTGAGTCGCAGGATTCACCATAGACCTCTCGAATATGTAACTTACGGGAAACCAAATCCTCTTGTGTTTAAGAATGTTGAAGTTCTGCTGAGATAAATTCTCTCATCTCACTGTGATGATCATTTTGTGAACAATCGAGATATGGAATTTACTCGTTTTAAAACACTTTATATGATCGGCGACAACCCCGCGGTAGACATCAAAGGTGCACGAGAGGTTCGTCATTTTAGCACTTGTAGTTTCATCACCTTATTGTCATTGCGAATAAATATTTCGCATTGTGAAAACCAGATTTTAATATCCAAAATCGACTTGTGATTTCAGGCAGGACGACCTTGGTTTTCTATTTTAACTAGGACAGGAGTGTACAGGGGCGAAGAAAATCACGCCGAGTTTCCTGCCGATCTTGTAAGTAGAAAGTTGATGGATAAAAATGCGTACAGAACTTACAAGTATTACAATGTAATCACATTAATGACTATAATGTCTGCCCTATTACCTTCTATATTTGAGTTTCTTTTTCGATTATTGCAGGTCGTTGATACCATTGAAGAAGCAGTGGACTATATTTTCGAAACTGAGTGCATTTCTTAATGCCTTTTGATCTCTCATTTTTCATCCTAATTCATTGTGTTATGGTGTTACAATGTTCTCCTATGTCACACATAATTATAATATCCAATGTTCTCCTTGAAAATACGAGAAAACATGATACTAAAATACCTTGTGCAAAAAAGAAAACAGAAACCGAACAAATCCGCGAGAAATCTTTTCTTTTCAGAATATAAAGCATCAGGATTTGTTCTACAAGCTGTGGGAGCAACGTTGAGTTCTATAAAGCATAGCATTTGGAAGCTTGGCATAAATGAGGGTGATAGTATGTTATCCAGGCGATATTACAATTTTTCTTTCACCGAATTGATAAGAATTGTTTAGGCTTAAAATTGAGAAGTCCATATAAGGGATGTAGCTTCCCAATTTATATTATAATCAATTGGTTCATTTCTTTGCTCGTCAGATTTATGTGGAATTTTGTTTTCTTGAATTAACTGTACGTAGGGTTTTGAGAATTTGAACCTTCAATTTTTTTAATTGAAAATATATGGTTTAACTAATTTAGTTATGTTTAGGATAGCTCTAGAAATTAAGAAAGGAGAATAGACAAAATGATACAAAAGACGTCCCCTGTTTCTTATTATTATTGATATTTGCTCATGGTACAATATTTTGGCCGAGGGGCATAGACCACAAGCATTAATAGTAGGAGACAAGTTAAAGGTAGGAAAGAAGTTTAGAAGAAGAAGAATTCAGGGGTATGGTGATTCAGAATCCTTACATGTTCTGGGCAAAGATGGATTCAACGACCCCTCGAGCAATCGGGTGATAACTCTCACGGGCTTCGGCATATATCTTCTTCGCCAAAATCTTCTCTTCTTCCCTCCCGGGGCCTTGTGTAAGAGCAGTGTACAGAGGACGGAGGTACTTAATTCTACCAACTGCCGTTAAAGTGTTCTCGACCTCAACATAGCTATCTCGATACTTCGACACAATTGCAATTTGAAGAAATGCAGCTTTGACATCATAATTCTTTGATTCTGAGAATTTATAACGGCCATCTAACGCCTGGACCTACACAATCGAACAGATGGTACGAAAACATAACTATCATATGAAGTTCACGATTGCTCATGGAAGCATCAAACTGTAGAATTGAGATCAAGAACCATCTTTGGTTCCAGAAAATATAGACTTCTTTTTTTTAATTTTTCAGAATTGATGCTGTGTAGTTTACGTTGTGGATCCCTACCATAAGAATTAAGAATTGATGCTATGTGACTTATGTTGTGTGCTTACGGTATTTTTCAAAATTGATGCTGAACAATACTATGACCAGCCAAAGGCTTAAACCAAAGATCTCATGGAAGGCACTCTATCCAAGGTCCTTGCCACTACACCATCCTCGGGGATGCACGGACTCATTCATAACTAAAGAACCTAATTTGAAAGATAAAAGTTGAAGAAGACACTCGTTTTTTGGGCAAGTGATATCAAGTCGCTGTCGTTGAGTTGAGTAGTTAAAAGCATCTCTACCTTTTCTAACAAGTCATGGGTTCGAGTTCCCTTTTCTAATAACTCATATATTCAAATTCCTACTCCAGCCTTTGTAGCATAACATTCTCAAGGAAAAAAGAGGGGTTGATCATAAAAATCAGTACCTGTGAGGCTTCAACAGATTTTGGCAGATTCTGCAAGTACAGCTCCCATTCTTGCCCTCCCCAATCAGCAGTTTCTTCGTCGGTCGGCATTTTACCGAGCTTAAATTCATTGGCGAGCGCTAGGATCGACGTGTACAAACTAGAAACTGGTTCATAAGCATCTGGAGGGATACCAGTGCCCTCAGTCCACATTACCAAATCTACCTCTTTCTCAATTCCAGGAATGGTTGCTTTCATGAAATCAAGAACGGTTTGGGTATCAATTGACTGGAACTTAAAGGTTTCAATATATTTCTTAAGAAACTCATCAAACTTAGGCCTTCCCACCTGAAGATTAAGAGGATGAACATTAGAACAAATACAAACAATGAAACAATAAAAAGGATTAATATAGTTTGAAGAAACATTATAACATACCTGGCGTTCAATACGCCAAAGGAACTGAAAACCCTTCTCGTAGGGTATTTGAGAATACACATCATCTGGATCCACGCCTTCTTGGTTGTTTTTTAGCTTTGTGAATTCCAAATTATCCTTAAATCTTTCAACATCCTCTTGCAAACCCTTCCAACCTATTCCTGTATTGAGAGTAGCTGCATCCTCCCCTTGCACAACCTCAACAATTCTCCTTTCAGCATACGTCGTAAAACCCTACCGCCATCCGTGACAAAAAATAGCATTAGAAAAAGGATAGAGAAACAAAGGCTCTCAAAAGAACAAACAAGCCTCTTCTGGGCACAATGGCATGATTGAGAGTTCTATTGCCCATAATCATAACAAGCCAAAACTAGGATCTTCCAATTATTCCATCAAGAACTGCCAGAGAAGAACAAGATTGAGATCCATTTAAGCTCATTAAGTTTGACTCTTTTCTTCCCAAATCAACCCATCCACACACACACTAACACTAGAAGAGAGTGGAAAAGAAAATTAATTTGCACAAAAACCTCAGCAAGAAATCAAGGCAAGAGTTTGCACAACTTTTTAAAAATGAAAACCAAACTTTAGTTTGGACCGTTGAAAGAATACAGAAAAAAGGCCACTACAAAACAGCCTGCACAAAAAGACAAAGCTAACAGTAGCAAAAAAATCTAGAGAACAAGGGATAAAACTGTTGTTATAAATCAATGAGGACCCCAATTAGGCTCGCACGATACTTGAACCAGAAACTGAAGTCAAACACAACTCACTTCTCGCTAGAATCATTGATTTAGCATAGAACAGAACAAACCCGAGTGATTTGATTTAATTTGGGTAAAAAGTTCCCCGGAAACCCTAGTTATATCTAAATGAAATAGCAACCAATCAATTGGAATGAAGACAAAAAGGAAAAAAAGTACCTCGTTCAACCAAAAATGTTCGTTGTTTTTGTTAGTGATGAGGTTCCCAGTCCAGCTATGAGCAAGCTCATGAGCAACCACATGCGCACCCGTAGCATCCCCCTTTATCACCGTCGGCGTCAAGAACACCATCTTCGGATTTTCCATCCCACCGTAAGGAAAGCTCGGAGGTAGCACCAGAAGATCAAATCGGTCCCAAACGTACGGTCCATATAACTTCTCGGCATGCTCCACCATCTCCTCTGTCCCTGAAAATTCAATCGCTGCAGCGTCGAGCTGCGAGGGCGCCGCTTCCCCATAAACCCTAGTCCGCGGCCCCACTTCCCTGAAATCGATCTCTCCCACGGCAAACGCGAACAAGTACGGCGGGATCGTCTGCTCCATCACGAACTCTTCCACCACTCTCCCTTTGCCGCTCCACAGCGAAGCAGCCCCTCCGGCCAACATCGAACCCTCGCCAGCAACTGGTGAGCGGCGCTCCACACTTCGCGCGGCCATCACCGCCGAGAGCTCCCCAGGGATATTCAGACGCGCAGAATAACGCACCCGCGCCGCCGGAGTGTCCTGGCAGGGAAAAATCGAACGAGCGTGAATAGCCTGGCACTGCGTGTACACAAACGGATGCGTCTTGTTGTAAGTCTGGGCAGGAGTCAGCCATTGCAGAGCCGAGGCCGTAGGAGCAGTGCTGAAAATCACGAGGAAAGAGGACTGGCCGGAGAGCGAAACGGAGAGAAGAGAGCCTTTGATTTTGTCGGGAGGAGCGAGTGAAAACGGTATCGGAGCACGGGATTGAGGATCAACAATCGAATGGATGGTGAGAGAACGAGTATCGAGAGACAAAGAACCAGAGTACGAACTCGCGAGAGAAATTAGGGCAGAACCATGAATGATCGTGGAAGAAAAATCGAAGAAGAGAGAGAGGGAAATGTGATCAGTGAATGGATGGGTAGAATCTGTGTAAGAGTGTGGGTCCACAGGCGCCATTGTTGAAGTCTTGAAGCTCAAGAACTGAAAATTGGTCCGTGAATTCAGAGAGTGGAGTTGCAGAGCCCTTTTATAATGGCGGACACGGCCCACGTGGCGCGGACGAACCCCATCGGCTATCCCATCCTCTGTAATAAATAATATATAAATGATAAATTATATATTTTTTATTTTTTATGGTTTCTATTTATTGGGTCTGGATTAATTCGAAGTTCCTATTGGTTCTTCAGATTTTTTAACTCAGGTGTTGTAAGATTTTGAATCTGTCGCTGTTGTTAACTTTGTTTGTTTCGATTTGTGCCACAAAATATTTAAACATGTTGAGAATTCGTGATGATTGAAGAGTAGCAGCGGCGTTATATGTTGAGAATGCGTAACTTTGTTTGACGACGTATTAAAGCAGTTTAAAATACAATAATCGAATAAACACGACTTTAAGAGCTTATGGATCTAATAAAAAATTTAATAGTATAAAGTATGAATAAACATAATTCTATTTATCAACTCGAGAATAGCCTATATTTTCCTAAATAAAAGATCGTGAGTTCAAATTTTTATTCCCTCAAATTGTACCCAAATAAAAATAACTCTACTTACACTATAGATTGAAAAATATTATATAGTTAATAAATTCTACAAGACCATTGAATTGAGACTCTTTGATCATTGGTGGATAATACTTATAAAGATTGTCTCGTATTTTATTTAACCAATCAATTATATATAAAAATTTAATAAATTAATATAATTTTTTTTAATTCAACAATACGTGGGAGTGAATGTTCTAATTACCAACAAAGATTGATGATGCAGGAAATATGTATGAACAATTTTAAAGGGTAAGAATTTAAATCAATTTCGAAATAAAATAAATATATTTGTGTAAGACAATTATGCTGACGTGTGTTTAGAAGCTGTTTGAAATTAAATATTTAAAAGCCATTTTCATGGTGGTGTATTTTATGGTAGTACTTGTAGGTGTAATAAGTCCACTTTTAATTTTGATATCATTAAGAAAACACACACAAAGAATAAAGGATAGTGCCTGCTTTATGCTCTCTCTCCAACCTTCCCAATAGCCATCCTCCGTTATTACATTCTGTGTACTTTATTCTGTTGCACTAATGAGATTAAGGTGTAAACAATAGATTGGTTATATATATATATATATATATATATATATATATATATATATATATATATATATTCATCTACTTTTAAGATATGTATTTTGTTTTTTTAGTGGAACGAATAGGAGTGGATTATTCGAATCTATTATTAATTATTGTTGAGGTAAGCTCATGTCGACTTAAAACTATCTATTTTGATTTAAGTACTTTTAATTTTGGTTCATTTTAGCCAAACCGAACACAGCTTAAATGGTTAATACACCCCCTTGTTTGAAAAATAGAAAAATTGCTCTAAGGCTTAGCATCGGTCAGTTAGAGTCGGTTTTTTGTCGACTTTGATACCATCTATTTCCAAATATGGAAATTGACGAGTTACCTGCAAAGCTTGGCGTCGACCGAACCAACTGTCAGTTTAGTAGGTCGGTTTGTTGAAAAAAGGGCGATGTTATTTTTTTGTTCAATTCCATTTTTTAATTTATTCCCATCTTTTTGGTAACCTAAGGTCTAAAAACATAAAAATAAAACAAAAAAAAAATTAATAGACATATTATTGTCGGTCGGTCGATCAGAATGTGAGGGTGCATAACCACCGACTTGACCGATTTATTGATTATGATCAAAACCGACCGACTAAAAAACCGATCGACCGACGTAGGTTCGATCGATTCGATTTTTCGTGTCTATTTGCTCACCCCTTGTTCAAAGTTCAAACCTATATCCCAAAATGGTTTGTTTGTACTCAAATGAAAAATAAATAAATAAATAAAATAATAATAATAAAGTTATTATTTGAAATAGTTGGGCAAAGGCCCAGAGCCCAAACGATGAAAGAGGAATGGCCCAGATACGAAGGAAACTGGCTAACCTCCAATGGAGCCCATGCTTCCATCAACAGTGAAGATCACGATTCATTTCCACGCTCTTCGCTGCGCTTCGATCTTCCATTTCTGCTCCCTTTCATGCCCACGATCCTGTAGTTGTTGATGCTGTCACGCGCCTTCACGCACAGCAGCAGAGCACGGGAACCGGCGGAGCGAGCGGCGGAGTGAGCAGCGAAGCGGAAGCCTGGGGAGTGGTCAAAGATGGACGATTATACGAGAGAGATGATGGACTTGAAGACCCTTGTCACTCGCACTCTCGAGAAGAAGGGCGTCCTCGCAAAGATCCGTGTAATTTTCTTTTGTTTTTCCTTCGCTTTTTTTCCAATTTTGACGCTGTTTCGATCGGATTCCCCCCCCCCTTCCGGCCTCTGCAGATCTTATACTCGATTTCTTCCTGCTTGATTTCTTGGAATTCCGGGGTTATTATGGGCGAGCAGTACGGAATGTGGTAGATTAGAGCTAGGGTTTTGTTTCTACTTGCTGCTTTGAGAGGAATTAGGATGGAGGAGAGTGAATCCTTGTCTCTCTCTCTCCTTTTTAGTGTTAAGCTGGTTGGAACCAGAATGCAGTTACTTCGAAAATTGAGCCACTGTCCTAAGCTTTCAGCGATATCGTATGAAATGAGTTTAGGGTTTCTGTGCCTTTGGTGTCTGGGCAACTGGGTGGACTTGGCCTCTCGTTATTCATGGGTGTTATAGAGCTATTGGATCTTACACTGGTTGAGAAGAAAATTTTAATGTCAATCCCCTGATATAATGGAAGCTTCGTTGTGTCGTGGCCTTCAACTTGTTCTCATTGGAGAAAGTCCTTGAGAAGTGCATTTTGACACATTGAAAGAATACTTAGACCACTTCTCGTATCCTTCATAGATTATTATTTTTGAGTTGTATTGAGCTTTGACATCGATCTGATGGTAGGGGTCTTTAGAAGACACTACCTTTGAAGAGATATTCAGTCTAAGGCAGTGCCTTGAAATTGTGGGGTCTTTCTTGAATTCTCACTTACACTTTTTCCCCAGTTGTCCTGCCACTAATTGCCCTCCTGTTCCATAGAACAAATTATTCACCTCTTTATTTTTTTTTCCTTTGGGTTACATACCAGGCTGAACTTAGGGCTAGTGTATTCGAGGCAATTGAAGAAGAGGATCGTGTTATTGAGAAAGATGAAGGGTTGCCACCTGCATTACTTGGTAGTTGCAATGATCGAGCCAAGCAGCTTCACGCTTCACCATCAGGTTCGATTACACATAATTTTCTCCTCGCTTGAATGTTACAAAATTAAAAATAATTTATTTTGTCCATCTTGACAAAATGTGCCTTAAGAACTTTTGATAATGGGATTTTTAACGTGCATTATATTTCTTTACAGATAATTAAAGTCATAGAATCTACAGTGTGAATAGGGCGAACTCAATTATTTCAAACTTTTGATGTAGTTATTCACTCTTAAGTAATCTATCTATCGTTACTTTGGTATTTGAATTGCAGGGAGGCTGCTTACTGCTCTAATTTGTGAATACTTAGATTGGGCTCAGCTAAACCACACTCTAAAAGTTTATCTCCCGGAGTGCAATATGGTAATTGAGTAAATTGTTGCTTCATGTATACCAAGTTCTCCAATGCACCCACGAACAAAAAAAGAGAAAAATAGCAGACCAAAAGAATAAAAGGATATAAAAAGTTATACGAAATCTAATGGTCTTTTAATTATGCAGCAAAAAGATTCTTGGAAAGCTGAATTGAAGGAATTTAGTAGTAAAAATGGATATGATCTTAACAGAAATGGAGATAGTGGACCTTTGCTCTTGGATGTGCTTGAAGGATTCTTGAAATTTGAGGTTGGTTAGAATAGATCTTATTATAGATTTTGTTGAATTTGAATTCTTCGTGGTGTATATTTGCTTACTATTGTATAGTATTGTTGAAGGATAGTTATTTTCTTCAAAATTTACGGTAGATGTAATTTCCACAGGGTGCTCTAGTCTAGACCCAAAGCTCCAAGTTGAAAACTTAATAGCTTAAAACCTTGTTATCTTCTGGAGCTGTCCTTGGCTTGGTTGAAGTCTTATTGGGATTAGTGGGGTTGAGTCATGAGCATAATAGTAGTAGGCAACTAATTTCGGCCTCACAAATCTAAATGTTTGTTTTTGTACTTTGATGGTTTATTCTTGCCCCCATCAATATGCGACAGTTCTTGTAATATTCCAGTTTGGTCTTTGAGATGCAATCTTTCTCAAATAAACCTGCTGGGTTCTACTGCAAAGTGCAAACTCAATTAGGTGTGTATTTTTCCTTTGCACTGGGTATCGCAAGTCAATAACAGTCAATGATAAAAATATGGAGAATTAACTGTGTTACTTCGAAGAATAAATTAATAGACAGATGTTCAAATTGTCTTTCCCTGTTACCTTACCTGTGGCCTTGGGAATCTATCTTTGTTCTCTGTTCTTTTCTTTTCCTTTTTACTGGCAACTTATTGATCTTGTTCATTTCTTTGATAACAAATCAGAATTTATCTCAAACAAGGGGTGCTGGAAGGAGAATAACCACTTCAGAATCTGATTCAATGTCCAGTCATGAGTCTCGAAACAGTAGGAGACCTTCTTCATCTGTTTCAGGGGGTTTACCTCCTCTAGGAAGGTAAACACATGCCTGAACTAATAATATAGCTTCATTTCGTTCCCTTACCTAATTGTTGCTACATTCCTTTTTGCCTTCCCTAACTTTGTTGTATATTTATTCAGGTCTGGTGCTGGTTCACAGTCATCCGGTAAGTCATGTAGTTATTTATTAAATGCTTCTACGCTTGCTCTTCACTATTCATGTGATGATTTAAGCTTTCAGATAGGAGGGGAGGATCTTCAATGTCTGGTTACCGAAAAGATGAATACAGTTGGAGATACGATGGCAATGAGCTTCCAGAGGATGTAATCAGAGCCTCAACTGCTTTGGAAAACCTGCAACTGGATCGAAAAGCTAGAAATCTAACTTCATCATGGCGGTTTGTTCTGACCCTGAACAATAAAATCTACTATTTATTAGTAAAGAATGACCTTTTATTGTGTGCATATATAATGTTTTCCTTTGTGTCTTTCCAAAGAAAATTATGACTGTTTAATTGTGTGTTTATATATGACATCCTTGTCTCTTTCCTAAGAAACGTTTTGATTGAAAGACCTCTTCTATTCATATGAAATATGAATGAGAGCAGAAAAACCTTGGGCCACCCAAAGGAATGTCGAGGATGTAAAAAAAATAAGATTATCCTCATTAGAATTACTGCACAACAACCACCAACTAGGCTGACACATGCTGGAAAGGCTCTAAATAGCATCGATGGTGTCAAGTTGTGCGTGAACTCTTCCCTTTTGAGGGCTTTATACTGGTTTAGAAATATGTCTCCCTCTGGAACGAATACTCTTATATCCAAAATCAGAGAAGTTTTGTGGATGAGATTTTCTCCCTTTTGTACCGTTTCAACTTTCATTTGATCAATGAAATTGTTTCTATACAAATAAGAAAAAGGAAGCCAAGTTAGCCAGTTCTTTTATCAAGAAATTGCGTCTAAGCCTACAAATCAAAAGAAGGGGAATCAACCTAGGATTCAAGAGACAGATTTTATAGGTGAGGAAAAGCAGTAAAGAGAGGCCTATATCAAGGGGAAAGACCGACTGAATTAGGGTGAGTTTGCTCCTCTGAGAAGGAAGTCTTCTTCTAGGAAGAAAGATACTTTTGAACCTTCTCAACAATCGAACAACCAAATCTTGAGGCCGACCTAGCAAGTTTTGGCTGACTGCTGTTGATGTAAGCCAACGGGCGTTTAGTCGTATTGATAGCCCTTACAGGGGATTGAAGTGCACTATTGATGCCCAAAACATACTAATCCTTCTCAGAACAAAAGAAAATAAAGTCATCTCTGATCTAAAGGAATGCGAGATGCACCCAAGTATCACCCTTCTTAACTTCATATGTGAGATGCACCCGAGTATTAAACAACTCAAGTCCTCATTAATCTCCTCATCTTTCTTTTCTTTGAAACTCTGCAGAGTATCACCCCTCTTAACTTCAAATGCGGTTCTAACTCTTTTTCTTCTCTATTTCCTTAATTCAACTTATTTACTGTTTGTCATTCTTAAGCTGGAACCGTAAAATCGAAATTGTGGATGTTGTTGCAGACATGGGGGAGATGGCATCGGCGAGGATGATAGCAGAGGTGAACATATGTGACATGGAGGTCGTGTACTCTGTGCACAATGATCAAGCGAGGGTAGTGCTGATGTTAAAAGATTATGTAACTTGACGTGTTTAAAATGTTCTATTTGAGCTTTTTTTAGTTACCCCTCTGTTACTATCAACCCCTTTTGAATTCTCTTGACCAACTCTGAAGCCATGCTGTAGTTTTTATGTATTTTGAGTGAAAAGAGAATGAAAAAGGAGGCATTCGTCAATCATTTGTGAGATCATAAAATTAGCGTTATATGCTCGTGCTTGGTTTCATAATTTCAGTGCCTCCTTTTATCATGTACTCAATTGATGGTATTTTATAGACCTCAGTCCTGGTTTTTATGGACCTATATTTGACTAATTTTACAACTTATTCTAGAGTGGGCTATTTT
Source organism: Momordica charantia (assembly GCF_001995035.1). The sequence continues at coordinate 1,549,683 of NW_019104493.1, forward strand.
TTCAATTCCACTGGCCTCCAACCATTCTATTTGCAATAATACTGGGTGCTTATCGGACTGTTGAGCACCATAAAATTTTTATATTTTTACGGCGTCATGATCTTGGGACACGCTTTTTTATGGATGATCGGTATACATACATTCGTACGAACACAAATATTTGTTTACATGCATTCGTGAAAGATTTGAACGATTGAGGTCGAGACAACGTGTCCACCTAATGCTGAAACTAGAGTCCGAGTCAGAATCAAAGGCCATATGATCCTAGCGAAATATTTGAAGAAGAATCCCAACCTGTAGACTCCAAAAGGAGTTGTTAAGAAACAAGGTAGCAGATTTCAAAATGTGCTATTGATATGTTCCAGGCAAGTGGACACTGCATGAGCCACTTAATTTGCTCATTGTTCCTGAAGAAAGTTAGGTCTGATAAGTTTGCCCGTTCTAATTCTGTTTACGCTCCATGTTTCTTCAGTTTGATGCTTTGATAATCACAGCCACTCTATCATTCTCTATCTATTTATTTACCACTCAATTTCTGCTAGTTACAATAACGCATCACATTTTCATTTTCAAGCTCTACACTTCGAATAACCAAAACAAAAAGAAAAAGGGTGGAGAAGACTCAATTTCAAAAAGAGACAAAACGAAAATTGAGAGGCAAGTTGAACAGCACCTTAAAAATATGACTATGAACAGTGAGATGATCCAATCAATGGCAAGCCTGGTTTTCTGGTTCATCGAATGAGAAATTCGTCTGTAGATTCAATGTTACCAAGAAGGTCAAAAGATTTGTTTCTCATGGTGTCTTTGAGGATTGTGATCTGACCTTCCCTGAGAAGTATGTCTTCCTCGAGGACTTCTATCTTCTTTTTCAATAGATTAACCTCCGAATTAAGTAACATATTTTTTTCACTGTATTGTTTCACTTGGTCCCACATGATATCCCTCTCCTCAGAAATCTTTGGCACAGTTCCCCTAATGATCGCCAATTCTGTAGTAGATTCTTCAAGGTCATTTTGCAGCCGGTTCACATTCTCATCCTTTTTCAAGATCTGTAAATGATGAAGGACGTTTTCATATTTGAATTCTTCTTAAACCCGAGGATTAAATCACGAATCTATTTCAGTTTGAGACATGAAAATATGGAGGAATTACCTGGAGTTCTAGATCCTTTAGCTTGTGAGAAATGCAGGATGTGTTGTCTTGTGCATTTTGCACTTCACATCTAAGAATATGGTTTGCTCTAGCTGCCGTTGCAATTTCAGCTTGGAGCTGCTCAATTTCCAGCTCCTTAGAGAAAAGTTTCTCTCTCAACAGACAAGTCAGTAACCTTTCTGCTTTGAGCTCAGATTTTAGAACATGCTGCAAGAGAGAAATAAGATATAAAATGAATGCCCTTATCAAACTTCATAAATCCAGTCATGATTTAGAATACAATAAATTGACATTAGGGATGCTTGTACTAGATTCAGAGACTACCTCTGCAGCATCACAATTTAATTGCATTGACCCATCTGCATTTGCACACTGAGAATGGACTTCCGAAGCAGCTAGGTTAAATTTCTTATGCAACAATGAAGATACTATCTGTAAACTCCGTTTTAAGCTTTCAGTTCCACGCTTCAATCCCTGAACTTTCACCTCAGATTCAATCAAATATAGCCCATCCAAATTGTTCTTCACGCCTTCCATTCCCTGCATACTTTCTGAACGACAGTGAACTTTCTCTTTGATGAACTCAAGTAAGTCTGCACATAACTGGGAGCTCTCATTCAACAATGTTTGCCCTTTATGTTGTAGACAATCAACACGTGCTAACATTTCCTCATCCAGCTTGATGGTTAAAGCACCATTATCTTTCCCACTATCTTTTAAGCGGTTGAATATGTTTATGTTTTCATGCCGAAGGGAATCAATTTCAAACCTGCAAGATTCTAATTCCCTTCTCAATGCCAGTTCTACTCCAGTTAACCTTAATTGCTCCATCTGCATTTTTGCCACATGCTTATCAAACCTTTCAATTTCTTGGTTCTTCCCTAATTCTTGAGTAAATATTTCCTGCAATCCATTTATTGTTTTCTGCTGGTCACAGCAAGTCCTCGTTAACCTTGTTGTTGATTTATACAACTCCTTGCATTCCTTATCCTTCTCCTCAAAATGTCTCTTAAAGGATTCTCTATCTTCTTTAGCAGTTCTGTACTTATCTTGCAATTCGGAGACATTCTGCATCAATACTTGGTTTTCATCCCTTAATTTGTCCATCATTATGGTCAGGTCCGTAATTTTTTGCTCCGAATTTGATATTATGTTTCTATTCTCTGTGTCCCTCTCATTAAAAAGAGAAACTTCCCTTTGTAAAGATACATTCTGTTCTGCTAGCTCCCGAACTCTTTCACGAAGTCTCCGTTCTTCGAATTGGTACTTTTCTAGCTTTAATGACCATTCATTCGACCTTCTGTCCAGCTCTTTCTCCAATTCTGACTGCAACTCGTTCTTTTCTTTATTGAGCTTCTTAGTCTGAGAATCCAATTTTTCCTTTGCGAGTCTCAGCTCTTCCCTTGCAGAAACCCTTTCAGTAATTTGGGACTGTAGAAGACTTGAAACCTCAAGTGCCAAGCTTATTTTCTCCTCAGTAATATGTCTAACTGTCTGAATCAAACCTGGAACTCCTGTCCTCTGTTGAAGAAAGCTCTCCCGGTCACGTTCTTCTCTGAAGAGCACGACTCTTTCCTCTGCCTCCTTGGTCCTCCTCTGCAGTTCTGCATCCATATCCTCTTCAGTCTCAACAAGGTTTAACAATTCACTATGATTTATAATGTTCTGTCTATCGAAACCAGAGCACTCCATATTATTTCTATTAATAGCTTGGGAAGGTTGACGTACTGAACAAAATTTCTGGGGAACTGCATCTAAGTTGGAATCATACCATCCATTTGAGGATCTATCATGTATAATATCCCCTATGGTGATTGGTATACTTTTGTCAAATCCCTTTGGACTTGTTTTAGGAATGCCATGAGACTGGGAGAGTCTCTCGATAACATTCTTCGCAATGGTCCTTGGAGATTCATGTCCTAACCCATTTTTAGCATACTTCCCAGAGAAGAAGTGATAATTTGAACCTGGAAATTCTTCAGACGGATGACTTGTTGGCTCACCATCAACAACAAATTTTGGCGAAGTAGGTGCTGTACATCGACTTCGTGGGGGCCGCCTCCCACTACCACTTTCAGGGTAATTTCTGGGAGGAATATTGTTTTGGGGTCTTCTTGATTCATCCTGTTGCTCTCCATCATCAATATATCGATCCAAGATTTTGGTTGAGACATTACTAGAGGAAGTAGAAGAGTTTCCTGAAGAATCACAATAACTTTGGGATGAAACAGCAGAAGAGGGCCTCTCCGTTACAGCTCCATAAGTATTATGTGCTGTCTCAAATTGCTTTGCCCTACACTGTCTTCCAAATGGTGGTGTTTGACAGCTAGCAATACCACAGGCAAGATTATTCAGTTTTAAGCATTAAATATTTGATCAAGAAGGATTAAGTGACTTGCATAATATAGCACCAATTTTATGGAAACACTAGGCAACAAAGTCTCATCATGTTCTTAGACAACTGGTCTAAACCTTACCGATCTGAACGTTCACATTGCTGATCTGAAATGCCAATGAAGTTACTGGATAGAGACCCATTTTTATCTTTTAACCTAGAAGAACTCTTATCCTTCCCGCCATCAAGAAATGATGCTGAAGACAATGATCGACTTCTTCTAAGACCAGCACCTGCATTCAAGTAGTCAAATATCAGGTTTGCTCTTTCATCAATTGGTCTTGAAACTACCTGCAACGTTGTTCAATTTACCTTCAAATGGATGCTCCATGCAATCTTCTTTTTCTGTTCTTGATGAAGAAACCACGGTACTACTGTTGCTAGGCGCTGAAGATCTGAAGAAGAACAACTTCTTCATGTATAATCTCGATACTGGATTTACTCTAGCTTGTGACTTTCTACGGATCCTTGTCCCCTGCTCTTCGCTACCAAGCCTTCTACAAATGGAAAAGAATTTGGATTTTTAATTGGAACAAAGAGCCACGGAAGTAAAGCATTCATCATATACACTGCTTAATATGTGAGAGAAATAAATATGTAACTATACAAGGATAAGAAGCATAGATATAACTGCAACGAAAATAAATAAATAGATAAATGATTGCAAGAGGGAACTAAGTTAGTTATTCATCCAGAAAAAAAACTAACCGATACGAAAGCGTTGAGAAGTAAACTGAACAGATGAGAAAGATCCAAATACTGAAAAGACAGTTTTCGACAGTACTCTTTAGTGACTGAAAATCCAAAAAAGAGAGAAAATTTCAATGAATTAGTCAATCACCATTATGCCACCAATGTGATTTTCCAAGAATTAAGGAAAATATGAATTACAGTCGAAAATACGCAGAAAATTCATAATCATTAATTTTCCCGACCTTTGTTCGTTGATATAAATTCGATAGGAAAAAAAAGGCTAATGACCTACTGAGCTCGGTCAAAAGGAAAAACAACCAGCCTTCGGGCTAAGCAAAGTTTTATGCTGAAAATAATGAACTACAGAAAATTATTCTGTCCCCCCCCAAACCCCAGTTTTGGATATCATCTCAGCGCATTTCACGGAAACCAAGCGCCACGTATACAATTCTTACTCGGATCCTTTCCTTCTCCTCAATCGTAAAGTACCAACATCAACTATCAATCAATCCGCTCCACTACTCTTTGCCGATCAACATTCAATAACAGAAAGTTAAATGCAAAATAATCAATCGTCGTTAATTCAACAGAATAACAAGAATCAGTGACTTACCAAGAGAAGACAAGTAAGATTCTATTCAGAAATGAAATTCCAAGAGAATACTCTGCTCGAAGCTCCAAATTCGCCGGGCAAGGGTTTGGGAAAGCGCCGGTGAGTAGAGGAGTTGAGGCCGGAAAGTATCCGGCGACGGCGGCCGGAGAGCAGAGCGGGAAGCAGAGAGAGAGAAGCAGCGGACTTTGGAGGAGCGAGGGAATAATCAAGTAAAAGGAAGCATGTTCTTTTTCGCTTTTTTGAAAATGGGAAGGGTAATTATGTCCAATCAGAATAATTCAAAAGTTTCAGTTACGATGATACATACATATATAGCGGCGTGCCCGTTTATGTGGAGATAATCACCTGCTCTCGATCTCATTTTAACTTCTCATTTATTTATTTATTTTAAATATCATTTTGATCTAAAACTTTCAATACGTTCCATGTGGTTCTCCAATTTTTAAAAAATTCATTTTCGACATTTAATTTTTTCTTTTCTTTTTAAGTATAATATATGTGGTAGAAGATCGAACTTATAACCTGCTAGTTTAAGTTAACTTATAACCAACATGATTTATATAAATAATAATAATAATTTAAATCAATTTGAAACAAAAATTATCCCCCATTACCAAACAAATAGGGAAGTTTCCACTCATCTCCAAGAGTGTGATTTTGCCATCCCACCGGTGCTCTCCATAGTACTAAATTTTTGCATGTTTATATTGGGTTTGATATCGACATTAAGGATGAATCAAGATTTCCATAACATCGTAAAAAATTGACAAAATATAAAAGATATCAAACAATAGATATCATGAATATGAACTTAAAAATAATAAGTGGCAATGCTATGCATCATTGAGGGTGGTGTAAGGCTTTGGTTAAATATTAAAATTATACAACTGTTGAAGATCCAAGGAGGGTGTTGTTATTTATTTCTCTATTTATAATTATTTATTGATTTTATACATTTGGTCCAATGTTGTTGCTATTATTACGCTTCCTGTTGATGTTCAATCTTTTTAGTTGTAAAATGAAATTATTTTTAATAAAAGATGTATAGTTTATTTTATCTATTTTTAATTTAATATTTTAAATTATTATTCAACTTTTGATTTGACATATGTTAATTAATTATAATTAAATTGTTAATATGAGCTTAACTTAACGGTATTGATACATAATGACACATATTTTAATGTGTACTAAAAAACAATAAATAAATACAAGCTAAAACAATGGTTGATATTTTGTGTTCCTAATTTTATATATAAAATTAAAGTCTATAGGTGAGCCACTTCTTTATTTTATCATTCTTATGTTTTTTAAGATTTGATTCCAAATTATAAAATTAAATATTTATTTTATGTTTCTTATGTTTTGTCAGATTTTAGTCCAAATTTTAAAATTAAATATTTAAGAACACTTTTTGAAATATATGGCTCTCTCAATTGGGTAGGATTCTCAAAATATTATTAGATACATAGTTAAAGAGATAGTTAATAAATAAGTTTAAATTTTAAAAACACAAAAGTTGGAAACAAATTAATTAATTGATTATTGAATGGCATTGATCATTTGGATGATAAAATTATGGAGTTGTGGCTTATTTAGTATTTATAATAGTTGGAAACATATTGAAAATTATTGATATTTCAAAAGTTTAAGAAACCGAGATAAAAATAACTCTAAATATTTAAGGATCAAAATTGATATTTTAAATATCAAGGGACAAAAATAAACCAATCCCGAAAATCTAAGAATAAAATATGATTTAATTTTTTTTTTTTTTGAGACAAAAGGCAAAGTGAAAAGTCGAGCAAGAAAAAACCAGAGGAACGTCTCCTTTTGAACAAGAGCAAAAATATCAGGAGGACAATTTTCTAACCAAAGCTGAGATTGATTTCCCCATGAGAGCCCACAAAGCCTTTGAGTTATCGGAGAACATCGCCTAAGCAAGAGTCATCTTCAACCTCTGACGAAAGTAGCTTGAAAACACGGCTTGAGTCGACTTCCAATACGATCTGATGAATCCCCATTTCTGAAGCTAATCGGACGCCTTCCATAGCTGCGAAACCTTCTGCAAGATCAGACTAAAAAATGAAAGGAATCGATTTGTACGAGGTAAGCATAATTTCGCCTTTGAAATTTCGAATAACAATCCCCAACCCCGCACACATAAGGTTACTGGCCATAGCTGCGTCTGTGTTAACTTTGTATAAAGGAGGGGTAGGAGGAATCCATTTGTTTTGTAAACTGACAGATGAGGTAGGAACCACACAAGTCTGCTTTCTATTCACATCACGGTATATCTGGAGATAGTTTATAGCCCAACTCCATATATATTTAGCCGATTTGAGACCTCTCCCATGAATCTGATTGTTTCGGTTATTCCAAATGGTCCAGGAAATGGTCACAATTTCTTCCATATCAGCCCAGGAAATGTTCTCCTTCCAATCTAGCGCCAACTCGAAAAAACTAGGGCCAAAATAATTAGGAGCCAAGAAAGTAAGGTGAGTATGCCGCCACACTTTCTTGGGAAACTTACAATTCCACAGAACATGAATAATGTCTTCGCCCTGAACTCCACAAGCTTTGCATAAGTTATCGTCCTCAACACCCCGCTTACTAAGATTTGAAAGAGTAGGCAACAGATCATTACAAACTCGCCATAAGAAAAATTTGAGCTTGCTTGGAAGCCCCAATTTCCACACACCTGTCCACCAAGCTTTCCGTTCACTATATGAAGAAGATGATGGGAGGCCTTGAAAGCTTAAGGATTGGGCTAGTCTATATCCACTTTTCACTGAGTAACACCCCTGCTTTTCATCCTGCATATTCATACAAGACCCGAGTAGGCGGGTTGAGGTCTTACGAGGTACCCACTTTACCAAGTCCCCCTATTGGTAGGCCAAGGATGCTCCACGCTTCATTTTCAAGAAAGTTCTCTGACTTTCCTCTCATTCCACTGATCTGATTCACTTATCAAATCTGCCACTGTACTAGTAGGGGAAAGAAAGCGGGGCGGACTAATTTTGAGGGAAAATTCAATCGGGATCCATCTGTCTTCATATATTGAAATTTTCTGCCCGTTTCCAATCTTCCAGCGAAGACCTTTTAGTGAGAAGCTTTTTTCCCCACATTAAGCTTTTCCAGATAAAAGAAGAAGATCCCTCAGCTTTAGCGTTAAACAAACAACCATCCTTAAAGTATCTATGCTTAAGAACTTGAGTAAGAAGCGCATATGGGTTTTATATAGCCTCCAACATTATTTAGCAAGAAGTGCTTTATTGAAATGCTCGAGGTCTCGAAAACCCGAACCCCCTAAACTTTTTGGTTTACACAAATGGGCCCAACTCGCCCAATGTATTTTCCTTTCCTCACCATTGGAGCCTCACCAGAAGCGAGCCATCAATCTATTTAAATCATAGACAAGACTTTCAGGCAAGCGAGAACAGTGCATTGTGTAGCAAGGAATAGCTTGCACAATAGCTTTAATAAGAACTTCTTTTCCACCAATTGAAAACAACTCGTTTTTCCAACCTTGAAGAAGTTTCCAAATTCTATCCTTTAGGAAATGAAAGGTGTTAACCTTATTCCTTGGCATAAACACAAGAAGACCCAAATAACGTTGGTGATGTGAAACAATTATGACACCCAAGATCTGGCCAAGATAGTTTTTCAAAGAGACATTTGCATTAGGGCTAAAGGAGAGATCTGACTTCTCAAAATTAATGGGTTGGCCCGAAACCCTCGCATAAGAATCAAGAAGCATACGGACTATGTGGCACTCTTGAGCAGTCGCTTTGAAAAAGAGAATACTATCATTAGCAAAAAAGAGACGGGTAATCGGTGGTCCACCTTTAGAAAGAGAGAATTTACTGATCTGTTTACTATGTTCTGCCCTTTGAATTAAATGAGACAAACCCTCAGCACAAAAAATAAATAAATAAGGAGAAAGAGAGTCACCTTGTCTTAGACCTCTGTCGGGAATAACTCTTCCAACTCGATCACCATTAATGTTGAAACTATATGAAACTGTTGTAACACACATCATGATTTTATCAACCCATTCCTTAGCAAAGCCTAATTTCAAAATAATTCTTTCTAGAAAGAGCCATTCAACTCTATCGTAGACCTTGCTCATATCAAGTTTTAGTACTGCCCAACTGGTCTTTCCTTGCCTTTTGTTTTTAATGGTATGAAGGCTTTCATATCCAAGAATGGCATTATCAACAACACACTGTTTAGGAATAAAAGCACTCTGATTCGGGGATATGATGGCATCAAGAATAGGTTTTAAATGATTTACCAGGGCCTTCGATACCAATTTATATACTGTGTTACATAGGGAAATAGGCCTGTAATCTGAGACCCGCACATGATCTTTGATTTTAGGAATAAGAGTAATAACCGTTTCATTAATGCGTTTAGGCGAGAGACGATCGTTCAAAATCTTGAGACATCAGGTTGTCACATCCCTACCCACAATATGGCAATAGGTTTTATAAAAAGACCCATTGAAACCATCCGGTCCAGGGACTTTATTGGGACTAATTTGCTTTAGAGCATTATAGATTTTATCCACAGTAAAAGGTCTCTGCAGTAAGCGATTCATATTATCTTCAACTCCGCATTCTAAACCATTAAGAACAGAATCAATCAAGGCAGATCAGGCATAGATGAGGAGAAAATATGTGAAAAATACTGCGAAATGGCATCAGTTACCTCCTCTTTGCTCTCTCGCCATATGCCATTCACATCTTCAAGTCCTTGAATGTAGTTTAGTTTCTTTCGATATGAAGCTTTAGAGTGAAACCATCTGGTACTTTTATCCCCTCCCCTCAGCCACTCATCTTTAGTGACGCCAATATGTCTCTTCCTCTTCAAGGATATGCTCTAAATTTCTCTCAGCCACAAGAATAGAATGTGCATAATCCGTACCGCCGGCATAGTGATTGCTCTCTGGAGATCACACACTGAGTCTTTTGAATCCTCTGTCTATAATTACCTTTTTTATTAAAACCCCAAGCAATCAATTTAGAAGCACAACTAGAAGAAGCTTTAATCAATTGATGGGTATCCATATCTGATGAACAAGCAGGCCAACCAATCCTTACAATATCTTCACATCCTTCAAACTGAAGCCAAACATTCTCAAATATGAAAGGTCTAAATTTCAGAATACATTGATCTTTTGGGGCAGAACGAACTTGGAGAGAAATAGGGCAATGGTCCGAGAAAGAGAACTCCAGATGTCTAACTTCAGAGAAAGAGAAAAGATTCTTCCAAGCAAGATTGCAAAGAACTCGATCAAGTCTTTCTTTAATGAGACTTGTCTCCTATCTCCTATTAATCCAAGTAAATTTATAGCCACAATATCCCAGATCCATAAGGCCACAATAGTCAATGGTATCTCGAAACATAGATATGAGGCTCGCAGGTTTTGGTCGACCTCCTTCCTTCTCATGTTCATGTAGAATATCGTTAAAGTTGCCTCCAACTACCCAAGGAATATAATCGTCAGACTTTAGATGTTTAAGAAGACTCCAAGAGGTAGATTTCCCCTCCTCTTTTGGGCTACCATAAAACCCAGTAATGTGCCAATACAGATTGTTATTCTGCACATAACCATCAATGTGGTGATCTGAAAACGACGACATGTTGAAAGAAACATCATCCTTCCATACAAGGCAACTCCTATCAAACTTGTTATGCTCTTCATTTTGGCGCTTGAAGCACGTTTGATAGGAGTTGCTCTAAGCCAGTCACCATATTGGTATCTTAGCCTAGTATTCTGAGGGTCCACAAACATGTCACAATCTCTATTAGTATGACCAATCAACCCACAAATATAACAAAAGTCAGGCAACCATTCATACATTATTGGACACCAAATCTTGCTCCCCGAATCAATTTCAATCTGAAAACCACGTCGAAGTGGTTTAGTAAGGTTTATAGCAACTCGAACTCTAAGAAAAGGACCACTCCAATTATCCTCCCACACATCGTCAACTTCTACAGTTGCCTCTAAACAAGATCCAAGCTTTCGAGCCACATCCTTAGTCGTAAACTTAAAAGGAATATTATGAATTTGAATCCAGAAGGGGTCTTGAGAAAAATCCATGCTTTCTGGTTGGTCTGATGCCGTAGGAGATGAGAGGACTAAAGGAGATTTCTTAAAGAACCAGGTCCACCCATAAGAACTCGTTTTTTCTCAAAAAAAGATTTGAATTGTATAACAAAAAGATTTGAGCCCGCTACTTCAAAGCGAGTATCTCCCGAAACACCCCAAACATTTTTCATCGTTGAGCAAAAGGCTTCAAAATTAACAAATTTACTAGATAGAATTTTGCCAACTAGATACAATTGAATATTCTCATGTGAAAGAATACTTTTGCCATCTATATCACGTATAATGTCTTCTTCTTCTGCTGTTAACGAAAGAGACTTCGATCGTTCAGTAATTTCGTCCATTGATTTACAAGAGACTAAGAAACAACAATTCAACTTATAACCAGAACTAGACAGAAGGAAAGAAAACAATGAGCAGTGCCAAGGAAGGTCGCACGCCCCAAGCCCTTATGTCGAGTGAAACCCTGTACCCTAGACAAGATGATTCTTCCTAGGTTAAATTCTTATTAATAAATTTGTGGCATAGAGATATATTAAATACAATATATATTTATTTTATAAATAATAAATAAAGCGCTATCTAAATATTAGAAGTACATATTTTTTATGTCAAGGGAGAAGGATATCATTGCTGAACTGCATGAGCTTCAATGGTGATATCGCCAAGCACCACCAGTTTCTCCTCCAGCTACTTCAAGCATGCTCCAAGGCCCCTTCCCTCAAAGCAACAAGACCTCTTCATGCTATCACAATTACAATGGGTCCTGTTCCGAACCAGGCCATTTTTGTCCATAATAATCTCATCTTCCAATACTCTTCTTTTGGGATGTTATCGGTGGCACGCAACCTGTTCGACAAAATGCCCCACCGAAATGCTGTGTCTTATAACACGGTAATCAGTGCTTATAGTCGATGTGGGTTTGTAAATGAAGCATGGGGTTTGTTTTCAGAGATGAGAGATTGTGGTTTTGTGTCGACCCAATTCACATTTGGTGGGTTATTGTCGGCGGAGTTATTGGATTTTTGGCAGGGTGTTCAATTGCAGGCGTTATCAGTTAAGAATGGACTGTTTGATGCTGATGCTATTGTGGGAACGGCCTTGATGTGGCTGTACGGTAGGCATGGATGCTTTCAGGAAGCTCTGTGCGTTTTTGGAGATATGAATTGGAAAAGTTTGGTGACGTGGAATTTGATATTGGCATTACTGGGTCGTAATCAACTTGTGGAAGAATGTAAGTCTCTGTTTTGTGAGCTTATGAGTGGAGGGATGGGACTGTCCAAGTTCTCTTTTGTGGGTGTTTTGTCTTGTTTTTCTTGTGAAGAGGACTTGAAATTTGGGCAACAGTTACATGGTATTGTGATTAAAATTGGGTTTTATAATGAAGTTCTGGTGGTAAATTCTCTGATGAACATGTATTTACAATGTGGAGGCTTTTTCTTAGCTGAGAAACTGTTTTATGAGGTGCCTATACGGGATGTTGTGACATATAATTCAATCATTGGGGCGTGGGAAAAGGTCAAGAAACCTGAAATAGCATTAGAGCTCTTTTACGATATGTCAATGGATGGACTAATTCCTACCCAGGCATCATTTGTAAACGTTGTCTACTCTTGTAGTTGTTTGGAAAGTTCCATTTATGGAGAATATTTTCATTCTAAAATAATTCGTTTTGCTTTGGAGTCTGATGTATATGTGGGCACTTCTTTGGTTGGTTTTTACGCTAAGTTCAGAAAAATGGAGGAAGCCCGTTATTGCTTTGATGAGATAGCTGAGAAGAATTTGGTTTCCTGGAACACTTTGATTTTGGGTCACTCAACTGATTGCTATACTTCGTCTATTTATCTGCTGCTAGAAATGCTCCGTTTTGGTTATCGACCTAATGAGTTTACATTTTCAGCCATTATAAGAACACTATTGGCTTCGGAATTACTTCAGATTCATTGTTTGATTATAAGAATGGGCTATGAGGAGAATGATTATGTATCAAGCTCTCTTGCTTCTTCCTATGCCAAACATGGTCTCATATCTGATTTCCTGACTTATGTATCTGATTCTAACAAACAGCCTTCTGTTGTACTCTCTAACATAATTGCTGGATATCACAATAGAGTTGGCCGATATGGCGAGACACGAAAGTTGCTTTATCTACTTGAGGAACCAGACATTGTATCGTGGAATATTTTGATTGAAGCTTGTGCTAAAACAAGCAATTACATCAAAGCTCTGGTTCTTTTCAAATGCATGCTCATGCTCCAAATCTATCCAGACAATTATACATTCATCTCCCTTTTGAGTGTTTGTGCTAAATTGTGCAACCTTGCTCTTGGCAGTTCGGTTCATGGCATTATCATAAAGACCAGTCCCAGTTGTCGTGATACATTTATGTGCAATCTGCTAATTGACATGTATGGAAAATGTGGAAGCATTGGATGTGCTTTGAAAATATTTGACAAAGTGGAAGACAGAAACTTAATCACATGGACAATTCTGATCTCCATCCTGGGGTTACATGGCGACGCTTATGAAGCGTTGGAAAGGTTTGCAGAAATGGAGTTATCGGGGTTTAGGCCTGACGAGGTAGCTCTTGGTGCAGTGCTTACAGCTTGCAAGCACGGTGGGCTTGTTAAAGAAGGAATGGAGTTGTTTAGCAAGATGAAAGTGAAATACGGAATCGAACCAGAAATGAATCATTATCAATGTCTGGTTGACTTGCTTTCTTCACATGGACATGCTGCGGGAGTGGAGAAGTTGATTGTCACCATGCCTTTTCCTCCTGATGCTTTTCTATGGCGTAGCTTCCTAGAAGGCTGCAAAAGACAAAGGACCTTATAGACCAGGTGATGCAAACATGACCGTGCCAAAGAATCCCTTTCGTGCTGAAACCGAAAGAAATACCGATGGCTCATATTCCTTCAGAGCACGACTTCAGAGATTAAAGGGAAACATGAATCACCATGTTTCTTTCTTGATGATGAGGGACACTTCTGGCCACCCAACGAAGAAAGTAAACCAGTGGATGCCTGCCAAAACCTTCACTTAATGTCAAGGTACTAATGAATATCGACACGTTCCCAACAGTGTTTCGTTCTTCATAAAATCGAGTACTCATCCACCGTTAAGGCCTCCCGTCCTGTACTCTGCACAGATTGGAAAAATTGCAGACTTTAAGGTGGATGACACAGCCGCCTTACACCACCAAATCTAAACCTCAAGCAATGCAGCCTACAGCACCATGCCCTTCTTGAGGGGTCCCTGTCCTTACAATTATTTCCTTTACCCATTTTTTCAAACTTGAATATACATCAGTACGACTGGGTGAAATACAAGTTTCGAAACAAGAACTTACACAGTCCATAAATTTGTGTTATAGTATCTATATTTTATACTGTTTTTTAAGTCGTAACTGTGAGACTATGAGAGAAGTTTTGGAGTCTGCTTTATAAACTTTGATCAGTTTGCAGTTCTGTATTCAGTGGCTTCTTCCACTCTCCAATTGGTTCAGAAAATGAAGTGAATTTTGATCAAACGGGCTCTATTATATTGCAGGGAAAGCTGGTAAGCTGATTTACCATAATTATTAATTAGGTCCAAGATTCATATTGTTGTTAAGCTGGGTAACTGCCATTCTATTTGTCTTGTTTTTTACTTTTATTAATGCTTTGAAAATTTAGCTCATTTTAAAAAAACAGTAATAAAGTTTTTTAAAATTAGTCTAAGATAATTTGAATTAGACAATATTTATAGGAGATTTTGATTTTCATCCTTGTCCCATTCTTCTCTGATCTTGGAGAGTGGGGTGGGTGCTGGATAACTTTCTGGGTTTCGGATCTTGTATTAGTGAAAAGTAAACCATTTTTAGGCTAGTTTTAATTTTTTTGTTGGTGTATACCATGATTTTAAATATCCGTCGTCCATGGACATGTCCATGTATCCATGGGTTCGATATCGATTTTATTACAAAAAAAATCGACAAACTATAAAAAATATCAACAAAATTTCACTAATATAGACATAATATTAATATTAATCATTTTTAACTTGTTTAGAAATGGTTAAACGACTATTTGTTAATTAATTTTTTTTTTAGTTTTTTATTTTTATAATTTTTCCAGAAACATTCATCAACATCGACATTGTATCGATATTTCCATGAAATTGAGACATTTAAAACTTTGGTGCACACCAATATGATTTATAGAAATAATAATAATAATTTAAATCAATTTGAAAACAAAAATTATTCTCATTTCGAAACAAATAGGGAAATTCCCACTCATCTCCAAGAGAATGTGATTTTGCCATAGTACTTAGTACTAAATTTTGGCATGTCTATATGAATTTTCATATGTATATGGGTTCAATATCAACATGAACGATGAATCGAGATTTCCATAGCATTATAAAAAATTAACAAAATATAAAAGATATCAACAAAATATATCACGAATATGAACATAATATTAATATTTAATAAATTTTTATTGAGGTACAACTTTATTTGTTAATTTAAATATTTATTATGAATTTTTCTTTTGTAATTTTTTTAGAAATATTCATCGACGTCGACATTTTATCGGTATTTTCATAAAATTAAGACGTCATATTTTCATCTACATCAACATTTAAAATTTTGCTTATTCTACCTGCGAAATTTAAATTTAAAGAAACAAAAAGGCTCCATTTTGTTAAACATGTTGCACAGAGTTAAAAATAAAAATAATAATCATATCCATTTCTACTTTTCATTTACGTTACAGTGAGCAAAAGATTTGATTGAATTTGAAACTAATAAAAATTTTAGTAGTTTATGCATTTGGTTTTCTTTAAGTTTTTTTTTTTATATATATAGAAAAGTAAGCAATTGTTCTTATTTGATC
>NW_019104493.1:1566476-1618750 GCF_001995035.1 Momordica charantia
AAGCAGGGCTTTTAGGGTTTTGAGTTGTTGAGCAGGGAAAGGTTATTGAAGTACTCGAATGTTTTCTGACTATTAAATCGGGAGGGATTTCAAGGTTTGGTTGGTCAAACGCGGGATTTACTATACAAAGACGAAAAAATTGATTGAAGATCGAAAAATCTATAAAGCTTTTGAGGTATTGGAATCATGGTTGCTCCCGAAACTGAAGAGGTGTTTCACGATTTCTTGTTGTTTTCTGGAATTAGAAGATCATGCACATTTCTTCTTGTGTGGTCATAATTTTCTCGGTATATATTCATTTGGCAGGTTGGGTTTAAGCACACTGTCATGTCAGCTAGTGATTATAATGTAATTGTGCCTATCAAGAAGAGGAGATTTACTATAGTCCAATCTTCTCCATCGTCTCCACACAAAGAATTATCTTCTCTTTCACTAGATGATAACTTAGTAAAAGTAGCAGAACCCGGTATATCTGATGGTATAACAGTTTCGAGTTCTGTTACAATCACAACTTCTGAATTATCTGAAAAGAAGGAGATTTCTTTTTCCGAGGAAAGTGAACGAAAAGTTGATTTATGCAATTCAAATAGGGTCCAGAGCAATATTGAACCCTCCGGAGTCAGGTTTCAGGAAGATGATGCTTGTTTTAATCATCAAGTGGAAAATAAAGCTATGAATGTAGAGAATGAAAAGCATGCACTTCATCTGCTTGAGAAACCTGAGTTAAAGTTACCAACATCTGATCCTAATTCTAAACTTGGACTTTGTGCTAATAAGAAAAGAGTTGGAATTGACAGAAAAGAACTTGAAAAGTGCAAATCTTTAACTTCTCTAGTTAAAACAGAAGCTGAATTATCAGTAGGCTTGAATGAACGTCTCGTTCCAGACTTGGTTGTAAAAGGGAGTGACAGGAAGTGGCAAAAGCAGAATAATTTAGAACCAGTGTCACTGAACCTAAGCTTAAGCAAGCAAGGAAGTTATACCCAGTGTCTCACTAGCAATGTAGGGTCTGATTATGATGGTTCTCTTCAGCAGTCAAATAGGGGAAATTGGGATCTCAATACCTCAATGGAATCATGGGAAGGCTGTGCAAGTGATGATCCTTCAGTGCAGGTTCCAGTTGTTCAGACAAACACAATTGTCACTACACATAGATGCTCAACTGAAATGGTTAGAGCAGATATTTCGTCAGGAAAACCAACCCCTTTAGATCAAAGTGATTATCTTCATCTAAGTCTCAATTCATCTGATCTTAGGCCTGTAACGAAGCAAGAACAAATTTCATCTGTTAAACTAGACTTTAGGAGTACTGATTCTTCTTTAAGCTCACCAGGCAATATGCAGTTTGATGATCTTAATGTTGCACTTAAAGTTGTAAAGGCAGAACCATTTGTTAAGGGCTCCGAACTGGAGTCTAAAAGCAATGAAGTTAAAGGATTGGGATTATCAGGCGATGCTTTAATGAATGGTGAATTAGATGATCAATGCAATCTTGAACTCCCCAAGGCTTCAAATATTTGTAGTCCGATGAACATAGTCAAGGCTAAATCTTTTAAATCTGAACCAGTATATGAAAGCAAAAAGGAAGCACTTGAGATGTTAGGGGGTAGATTAAATTTGATATCTAAGCAAGTTCTTCCGGATGTAGATAATTCTTGTCCTATAGCGGTGCCTGTAGTGGCAGAGATGTCGGAGGCAGCCAGAAATCCTTCTTGTTCAACTTATTTGGCTACAGATGGTGACATGTTGAACCATTCAGAATTGCCAACTCCTACTAAAGGAAATCTTAATGAATGTGGTGGTGGACTTGTCAACTCAGAAAAGACTGATATAACTAAGGATCCGGGTTTGGGAGATTCAAGTATTTCTATTGCAAAACCATTCAATGCTGAAGATGAGAATCAGAATAATCCTAAGTGGTGTCTTTTGAAACTCTCGAATGAGCAGTGCTCTGGTTTACAGGGAGGTGAGGAAAGTTCTGTAAGTGATGAGGAAAAGATTAGTTTATCAGCTGATATATTAGAAGAATATCCTTATAGTTCTGAATATGAATCAGATGGCAAGCAGGATGTAGATGGGGCCATGGCTGAAGTTCATAATGATATCGAAGAAGATTATGAAGATGGGGAGGTTCGGGAACCATTATTAAAGACTCAAGTAGAAAGCAGCGTATGTGTGAAAAGAGAAGTTGAAAACTTTGATCATGGTGATTTTAGTAAGGATAAGAAGATTAATTCTGTCGGATTGCCTGGTACTGATTTTTCCACTCTGATTTCTGTTAAGCAGGAAAATAAATTAGAAAGTCACGATGTTAGACAAGAAGACAAATTTCATAGTGTAACTACCAATCAATCTTCTGAGCAAGAAAAAGATGAAGCTTCTTACTTGAAAGAAATACTTGTTGAAGAGAATGCCTCTAACAAGGTTATAAAAGCCACAGGTAGAAGGCAATTGTTTCATTGTGAGGAAAGAGACGCCTTAGAGGACCAGAACTCTTCTGACAAAGCCACAGATGGAATTGAAGAACCAATTGTGACAGTTTCTCAGGGTGATGCAGAGAATGTTAAAACAGTAGATTTTGTGCGAAACAATGATCCAGTTTTGCCAAATGTTAAAGAGCCTGTAAATAATGATGATGCAACTGATGATTTTATTCATGGCAGCAGACATATTAATCCGTGTCATGGTTCTACTTCTTCATCTCCTAGTAAAACAAGATCTAATTCATTGAGGTCAGTTTTAACACGAACTGACAGAGAACAAATACTCGACGTAGCGCTGGAAGGGGGAAAATTACAACCTCAAGGAAGGTGCTCGATGGTCACTGCTTTTTTTATCTTTAAAAATATAAATGTTAATCAAGCTAATGCAATGCTGATTTCTTCTTATTTTCTAGAGATGACAGATACAGTGGCGTTTCCCAGAAAATTTATGTGAATAGACACCAGAATCTGTCACCCCAAACGAATTTTCATAGAAGAGAGAGATTCACTATCCGGACAGACTCTCTACAAGGTGAATGGGATTTTAATCCAACAGTTTCTCCAGGAATTTACAGTGATCAAATACCATACGATGCCCCCAGACGTAAATACTTGTCTGCTGTTTCTGACGATGACATCGATCAAAACCATTATAAAATCAAACCCAATGGCCCGTTTCGTAGTGCTGGTCGTCAAGGTAGACAAATATTAGATGACGAAGGCCCCCCCTACTGCCATATACCCTCTAGGAGGAAGTCACCTGGTATAAGAGATGGTCCTCCAGTACGAGGTGTTAAAATGGTACACAGAATGCCTAGAAATATTAGTCCAAGTGGATGCATTCGCGAAGCTGGTTCCGAATTGGTTGGACCACGACATGGTGAAAAGTTTATGAGAACTTTTGAAGACGAGACCATGGATCCAATCTATGCACACCCTCAACCTCCATACGAAGTAGATCGGCCTCCTTTTATCCGAGAACGAAGGAACTTTACTATCCAAAGAAAAACTTTTCCCAGAATTGATTCTAAATCTCCAGGAAGGTCTAGAGGACGCTCTCCTGGCCAATGGGTTCCAGGCAAAAGAAAGTCTTATAGATTTTGTGGGCATTTAGGAATGACACGTCGAAGTTCACCAGGTTATAGGGGGGACAGGATGAGATCTCCTGATCAGCCTCCTCCTATCCATGGAGATATGCCAGTTCGTAGACATGGTTTCCCTTTTTCTCCACTGCCATCCAGTGATTTGAGGGATATGCGTTCTGCTCCGGACCAAGGCCATATGAGATCAGATATTCGATGTAGGAATCGATCTGACCGATTGTCCTTTAGAAACAGGAGGTTTGAAATTATGGATCCTCGAGATAGGATAGAGAGCAGTGAGTACTTTGATGGGCCTAGTCAATTGAACGAACTGTCCGGTGATGGCAACGATGACGACCGAAGAAGGTTTTCTGACAGACATGAACATCTTCACTCATTCAGACCTCAATATAATGATTCTGATGGTGAGAATTATCATAACAATGCGGAGGATAGCCGCAGGCCTTTCAGATTCTGTGCAGAGGACGGACCTCCAGAGTTTCATGAAAGAGGTAACATGAGGGAGAGGGAGTTCAATAGACGTGTAAAGAACCAACCAGGAAATCTAACTAGACGAACTGGGGTGGTAATCGAAGAGCATGAAGTAGAAGATTACAGGCATGGTCGGCAGATGTGGAATGATCATGGCTTTGAAGATATCTCACGAATGAAAAGAAAAAGATTTTGAATTCGCCTCTGGTTATAATCTGCTGGTTTATAGTTCTAAACTCATTAGATTTGTGCAATTCTGAAGCCAGGTGAATGGTGATTCACTTACTTTCTGATAAGTTAGTTCTTATTGGAAAGGTGATTTCTTCTGCAGTTTCGGTGAAGTTGCTTCTGCTTGGATTATGGTCATTGGTCACTTCAATATATGGCTGCTTCACATTTTGACTTTCTCCACCCACAAATTATAAAATATTATATTTTTATATTAAAGGCGTACATGTAGTGATTTTGGCCTGACTTTTATCATTGCCGAAATTACTCATGTTTAGCAAATTAGATTTTAGAAAAGTTTAAAATCATTTTAAATTGGTTTTTAAGGTATCGTTGTGATTTTGAAAAATCAATTATACTTGAATCTATGTTTTTCAAAAACACTAATTTTACTATTAAACACACACAATTAAGTTCTTGAAAGAATAAGAAGAATTTAAAAACACACTTTTCTTTACATCATTTTTTTGAAAATTGTGATGGCACAACTTTGTAAAACTTAAATGTTTTCATAGATGCTAACATGAACTTTGATCAACGATAATTGACACATGTGGTCATGAGTTTGAATTACACTTCTATTTGTACTAAAAAAAAGTTTTCATAGACATTGAAATCACCATATTTGATGTTTATAGAAACTAAATGACATTCGTGATTGATCAGCACGATCTTTCAACGAAAATTTACGTCAGACTGGAAAAAGTGTGCGTGAATAAATCAAGATAAAAAGAGATGTTATGTGTTGGTTTTTTTGTTTTTTGTTTTTTAATAATACATATTGTAGATAATTATGACAAACAAATTATTTGACAAAGAATTTGAAATCATGTTGACAGGTGCCTATTACGTTATTAATAATATAATTCCTACAAAATAAATAATATAATTCCTACAAAATATTAAGATCATATTAGTAAAAGGTTATACTTACTCTAATTTTAATTTCAATAATTTATATTAAATTTTATTCCAAACGTAATTAGAAATTAGAAATTATTTTCATTATTTAAAATATTAGAAATTTGAAACCAGTTTCTTACCGATTTCAAAAGTATTAGGAATCTGAACTAAATTTGTACAAATTTAACGAATAATTAACCGTTTACTACGTTCACTGTTTTAATTTTATTAAAAAAAAAAGTTCTTAAAATCTGTCCCAAAAGGAGGGCAACAAATTATCTATAAAAATCGGCAGAAGAATGACGCCAAAATGTAATTAATAAAATTTAAATTATTTCAGAATTAATATTCCCGGGAAGCTATTACTTTTAAAACGGAAATTGATCTGAACTGGTCAAAGTGTTTTGACCGGATTTCGACAATTTATTAAATAAGTTTAATTTTACAGCGTCTTTGCCACGCAGCCTTGTTTTTCTATAAAACGATGGTTTGGGGCTCACTCTTCTTCGGAACGAAGCGAGTTTCTCCCGATTTTCAGACTCATTCATTTGTGGAGTTCAAGTTTCTTCAGACGCTGAGATTTTTGGACGACTCATTTCATCGTTATAATCATCGCCTTCGAGTTCCAGGCTTCAGCTTTTGGAACTGTTCCGATCAAAACTCATCGCTTGCATTGCACTCGTCTTCTTTTCTCTCGGCTTCGGCGGTGGAAATGAAGGTAATCACACTACTTGCCGTCTTGATTTGCTTAAAGTAATCGCACCGCCATTGTTGCCGTAACCCCGAGCAGCATACTATACTGTAACGAATGAACTTCACTATTTACATTAACGAAAATGTATTAGGTACGGCTTAACGAGAATTGATCTCCAGAACGATTGGACTATGGAAAACCTAACTCCTTTGTTTCTCGGTCTAGAATAATTTGATTTCTGGTGCGAATCGAAACCCTAAGCCTAATAGCGATGAATTCTCTACTCTGGAAGAGACGAATAGGGCGTAGGCGTCACCTGAGTAGCGACGATGTTCGATCATGGACAGGGGCGTTTCGTAATTGGTTTTTTTTCCCTTATTCTTTAATTCTTTTTTTATTGATAAAATAACATAAGTGAGCTTGATAACAATTTATCGTTCTTTAAAATTGATTATATGAAATTAATTTTTATAATCGAATGTTCTAAATTTTTATGTTACAAAATAACGCTTTTACTTTTGTTTTGAAAAACATTGAAAGCGAAAATAAAAAATAAGAAAGTTGATTTTGTTTTTAGAAATTCTACAAGAACAAAAAAATATGAACAGTTGGTAACTTTTTGTTTTTTATTTCTAATTTCTTCTTCTACAAAAAAAAAAAAAAAGAACGGCTTTTCGTAAGTTTTTAAAATGAAAATAATTATAATTATTATTGTATTTTCAACGAAAATAATTATTAACTTTAGAACGAAAAGAAATCCAGATTGGTCAAAGCATTTGGCCGGATTTTGGTGTTTTATTAATTAAATTTTAATTTTACGGCGTCTTTACCACGTCACTCGTTTTTCCTATAAATGGATGGTTCCACTCCGTCTTCTTCATTTGCATAAACTCATTCTTCTGCTGAACTAAGTTCTTTCAGATGCTTAAATGTTGATTGTTGGAAGTGGAGTGTGGACGATTCCCTTCAACCTCGACAGCCGAGAGACGCTGTTTTCTAACCCTAACCCTAAAATTGAAATCGGAGGAAGGCGTCAAGGAATAATTCATGGTTCCACGTTTGTTTCATTACTTTAATTAATGGTGAGATTCAAGTCTCGTTTTTCAACTCTGTATCTCTATCTCTCTCACTTCTTCGATTCATTCTAATGGCAATGTGTCGATGCCTCTCTCTCTTGATGCAAGTTTTCATCCTTCGGACATGAAAGTAGTCGGTGATTGAAGGTTGTTCGTGAACTCTTGTCACGCCTACTGCTGTGAATCATCCGAAAATTAAGTAATGGTGAGCTTAATCTATTTAGAAGAAAAGAATAATCTTTGGATGTTTTCATCTTATAAAGACGAACCAATTTGCAGGATCGAAAAGGAAAATCCCTAATTTGAAATAGAACCACATATGTCTCACAGCTTCAGTAATTGGACTCCTCGGCATAGTCAAGTGGCATTCAGTTCATAATAACAAGAAGACATAACAGACTCCACGGCGTCAGGTATCTAAAATTGATTATTATTCAAAAGTAATAATTACGTTAAACAACTTGGATCAAGTTGAGAGTGTAATCTACATCTTTTTTTCAAGCTACATGATATAATATTGGACTGCTATTGGGAAGCAATACCTCCCGGACTTTATGACTTGGGGGAGACCCATTCTGGAAATTTCTTGCATAACATCGACCGTACGGGGGCAGATGACAAAATTATAAAGGCATTGCTAGAATTTTAGTTTGCGTAACTCTCTTCCTCTTCGACCTTTTTGGACTCGTCGTAGCAAGACATATTTAGGTTTTCCGTGTTCTGCATAGTACGAGGTTATCCTAATCCACATTTGAAATCAAATTTGGTGACTAATTATTTTCATTTGGAATAAAATTGGTGATTACCCATTATTTTGAGACTTGTGTGTTACGTTTAGATATAACTTGTGATGTTAAAAGTATTAGTACTAATTTAAGTTTAACAGAGCAGTTGGAACTATCGAGAGCTCTGATATGCTATTGGGTACTCGATTCACCAATATATGGCGATGGGGGACGTCTACATCAATTTCTAGTTCTCATGCTCTCCGCTTCATTAGGCACTTCTCATCCTCTTCTCAACCAGAGGTATTGTTGTTGCCTTTGATGTTAAGCATGAACGGGAAATCTTGACAGCTTCACAATCTCATTCTAAGATTTTAGTTTGTATTAAACTCTAACCATGATTTACTTATCAGGAGTTGCATTCATTTAATGAGGATGAGGATACTGATGGGGCATTTTTACCATGGTTGGAGCGAAAAGCAGAGATGAAGATCTCATCAGTGCTTTCTATCGGGAAGTCTTCCATTGGCAGGTTGCTTCTTTGACTTCAGCCATTACCTTTATATGAGGTTTACATAATTTAATCCATCACTCCCTTTGCTGAGTTCAGGTTTCTGTTTGCTTCTGAGACTATAAGAGCTGGAGATTGTATTTTAAAGGTTCCTTTCAATGTGGTATGTTATCCTTTGTGAATAGCTTCATAAAGTATCTTAAATAGTGATACTGTGATAGATTGATATCTTTCGTTTCTCTTTGCAGCAAATCTCATCTGATATTCTTCCTTCACCTATTAGACATCTGTTAGGCAATGAGATTGGAAATGTTGCCAAGCTCGCTCTTGGAATTCTACTTGAGCAGAAACTCAGTTTGGTAAGGTTTAAGTTATGTTGGTTACATTAAAGATGAGAATGATGTTTGCATTCAACTGTGCTATGAGATTACCTCGAATTTGAAAATCAATTGAGAGTTGGATTTTGATATACTAATTTGTTATTTTCATGGTAGGATTCTGAATGGGCTCCTTATGTTACCCGACTTCCTCAACCATGGGAGATGCATAACACAGTTAGTATTTTGTCTTTTCATTTGATTCGTGAAAAAATTTCATGTAGTTGTGCATTTAGCATGCTGTGTGCATGAGCAACCTTATATATGTATGAATCGTATGTGTTATTTTATTCTAGACTAAATGAGTGACTCGTGAAATAAATTCTGTCAATAATCCAACATTTTCTTGAGACGTGGCAAGGCTATAAATGATCTACAGATGTTGTGGCTCAGACACTGTTGTTTCTTTCTACTTGGAAATACATTTTTTGTGGCGAATGTGACTGCAGCAAGGATAGGCCTATCTTATGAATTTATCTTTACCTACATGCTAAAAGTTATAATTAGAACATCAAATCATTAATATTATTACTCTATTATTGGTTGCTCTGTAAGTACATAAAACTTGAAAGGTTACATTACAATAGATCGGCAAATATTGGTCATCATTTTCGCAAGTGAGCCCTCATTTTCTTATTTTTCATTCAAAGACCTTTTTCTATTTTGAAAATAGTTGATGAAACTTCCAAGTTTTCAATTTTACGATGTCTGAAGATGTTTAGAAATAACAATTAGTTCCTGACTAACTTTTCCCTTATTAGAGACTTTGTAGATATTTTGGTGCGAAAGTGAGTTGCAGATGATTCGTAAAAGCTCTTTGTATGAGGAATCACTTAATCAAAGATTACAAATTGAAAGGGAATTTGTGGCAATCAGGCAAGTAAGTGCTTTGCTTCAGCTACAACTTGGCATTTTCTTTGATCTGGTAAGCATTTGCTACCAATATCTTGTTATCCAAATATCATGCTTTGTATTGGTGCGGACTTTCAATATCATTTTTCACTACATTCCTTTTAAAATTAATTCAAATTGGAGTGGATTTTTTTAACTCTGGAAGAGTGCTTAATGCATCTTGTTGTTAGGATCCCGATTATAAGAAAGTGTCAATGTAACTATATTACCATATCAAAGATGAAATTACAATATTAATGGCCTTTGGAGAGGCTATCTCTCTCCCAAGAACTATGCCACGTTCCTCACCTTAGACTATTCCCAAAATTATACTCCCTTCTCTACATACTACCTCTATTTATATCCTAACTTACCCCTAACTAATTACCATAACGCCCCTAACTAATGTACTAATACTATTTCCAAACTATCCCTATTAGTACTTTCACTCTTGTAAGTGGTAGCGGCTTGTAACATCTAATCTCCCAGTCCCAGCCATTACTTAGGTTATAATTCTAATGGTAAATGGAGATATTATATACATTAGAGCATTTAATTTGATCATGTTTGTTAAAAATATTTATTCCATAATTCATTTGAGATAAGTTTCACTGATTTTCCTGATGTTGTGGGTACATTATATGTTCTTAGGCCCTGGAAACCTTCCCTGAGATAATTGATAGCTTCAACTACCAGCATTTCATGTATGCTTATGCTCTTGGTAGGTAAATTCAGTTGAGAAGGAAGATATATTAGTGGGGATGTTTTCCCTTTCTAATTTCCACACGTAGGGGAACAGTTTGACTTTCTATTAGTTTGCGATTCTTCGAAAATTTTAAAGTTGTAAATTTTGTTCTTTTAGTACAGATATATTCATTGCTTTACTATATTGAATTTGACAGTTACTTCTAGAGCATGGGGAAGTGCAAAGGGTGTCTCTATGGTATTCTTTTGTGACATTTCTTTTTCTCTTCTTTGTATTACAATTTACATCTAAAGCACAAACAAGTTTCATAGTACAATAAAGAACTCTATTCGAGTCATATTTGTACAATTTAATTTTTCGACAGATTCCATTTGCAGATTTTTTGAATCATGATGGAACTTTAGAAGCAGTGATACTAAATGATGACGACAACCAGCTCTCCGAGGTCCTACTCACCCTTTCTTACCACATATCTTATTTCCAAGGAAATATTAAATTGTAACTTTGATTTTTTTTTTTAATTTATTTTAGTCCATTTATGGAACTTGGACATTTTTCTTTCTTTCTCTATTTTTTGTCAACTGAATTTCCTTTTTGGTTTTCAAGTATCTGAATTTCTATGTCAGGTCATTGCTGATCGTGACTATGCTCCAGGCGAACATGTGAGTCTTCATTTTCATTCATTATCTGAAGCTGAAAGGCCAAGTAGTCGGCTTTAGTTTTTCTTCATCCGTTTGTGAAGAAAATTCCCATAATTTGTACTTGTCCATCCTCTTTTTAAAGACGGACATTCCTTGCTCATTATCAGACAATCACTTATTCACAAACCTCGTGTGGGGACCTTTAAACTGTGTGGGGTCATTTCTGTGCATTTTGTTTTGGTGTCTCCCTTCTTGGGGGGTGATGGAAGAAGTTTTACTTTGATTTCTTTTAAATATCTTTCTTATATTAATAAGTTATGGTTGTATGCTTATATGACATAAAGTTTTGACAATTTTTTTATTTTTTATTTTCTAAACCTTGGATATGTACACACTTATTATTGTTAACTACATGTATTTGTGAAATGTATGTGGACAAGAGAAGTTGGAATTAATCCCAGATTTCACACGTGTCTATTGATATCATTTGTTGAAAGTTTTTTATTTGAGCTCCTAAGTGCCAATTCATTGTCTGCTTATTGTTTTTGGTTTTATCTAATCATCATGATAATAAGAAGCGGATGTATTTTTTTATGTACATGCTCTATTGGGTACTTTTGTGCTTGTATTTTATGGAATTGCAAGCCAGAATGATCCATTTTCCATTATGAAGTACTTTGATTTGTTACCATACTATTCACTAAAACTATTTTGTACAGGTGCTAATAAGTTATGGCAAATATTCAAATGCTACGTTGATGTTGGACTTTGGGTTTGCACTTCCATACAACATGCACGATCAGGTTTGTATGTCAATTTTGAAGGGAGCGATTGATACAATGGAGAAATAATATTATTGAATATAGTTATTCATATTCCAAAAATTCTATTATGGTGATACTTCCAATCAATTAAGATTAAGATCTCCCTTTATGATATAGTGTGGTCTAAATTTGATCCTTACATTTGATATACTACAAATCCCTAGCAATCTTCTTTAGGTTCTCTTAGTTCCTCTATCTTGCATCATGCAGTGTTCTTGTCTCCAACTTTGTTCTACCCTTAATCTTTAGGATAAGAAGTGGATACGTTGGACATAATTATATAGTTTGTTAATGCTATTTATCATTTATATTTACTTTTATGTCTACAGAAGAAGCGGTAGTTCTTTATGTTATGTTATTGATGCTTGTTTTGATGTTAAATTTTCCATGTTTCCATGGAAATATGGCATGCTCAGGTTCAGGTGCAGGTTGTAGCGACTGGAAATGATCCCTTGGCGAGAATAAAGTTGGAACTTTGGCAAAGAAGTTGCACATCAAATACTAAATATTTTAATGGCGTTTACTCACCCAAGAATTCTTTCACAATCAGGTTAGTATCATATCAAAAAAACAGTTGCATTTATTTTGATCCATGGTGCTATAAGTTGTGGAAACGGGATACTAAGATATGATGTAGACCAGCAACATGTTACTTCTGGAAAGATAGGACATGGGTTTATTGAAATAATTTTACCAATGATTCAAGCTGAGAAGTTTATGTTTTATACATGAGACGAAAAATGATAGTCTATGAGGACTTGGATAAACTGGCTGCATTATGTGTTTTTCATTTGATTTTGTTTAAAAGAATGATATACTACAAGAGTCTGTGTTTAATCGGTTTCGTATATGAACAAGTCATTCTAATTGAATTATCCATGTTTTTGTAGGTTATATGGGGATAGAATCTAGTTTTCAGTTTTATGATTAGTCTCCTGTGGATTATGAGCTTGCCTTCAATGTGTATTATGGAACATATCTTTTTTAGGAGGAGAATGGTGATAATTTTCGGAGGAGGCTTAGCTTGAAGAAAACGTTGGATTTTAAGTTCTATACAATTATGTTATGCTGATAATAATTATACGAGTAAAATGTTTATTTTGTTAAGCCGAGCTCGGTAGTGCGAGCTTGTAACCCAAGCGAGGGCAGGGCATTAAAGTGGCTGGATGTTTGTTCAGCCAACCGCGTTGGATTTTTTGATAATAGAATGTTTAATCATGTTATGACTTTTCCGTCAGCAACAGATTTTGGGAAGAATTTACATTCTCCACTTAGTTTTTGTTTGTTACTCCATGTTTGTGTAACTGTGTAATAGTTAGATTATGTTTACCATAAGTATTACAACTTCGGTAACTTTTACATACCATTAGGGAAGTGAGATCCGCTACTGGGAAAGGGAGAGGTCTTCCCCAATCACTTCGTGCATTTGCTCGTATTTTATCTTGCAGTCATCCCCAAGGTTTTTATCTCCCTCTTCCTGAATTCTGAGTTAGTTATTTCTGCATTGTCATGGCTCGAGTTTGATATTTTCTTGGTGCTTGTTGAATATAGAGTTAAATGACTTAATTACTGAAGCAACTAATGGCGATGGTCGGTTGGCTCGAATTCCACTAAAGAACGTCAATAGAGAGGTTGAAGCACATCAGATCTTGCTCTCTCAATTCAAACGATTAGTTGAGGAGTATAATGAATCTATTGAGGTACCCACACTCCAACATCAACTTATTTAATTGAAAGTTGTTTATATAAATTCCATTCCTTCGTATCCATCTAATTATTTGCTTTGATGTGTAGCACATGTATCGTACAGCATTTTTATTTTCCTGTTAGAACATTGGCAGAATTATTCAACCAGTATTCTAGTGGTACTTTTCACAAGCGTGCAGCGCTTTAGCTCTTAGCTTTATTTGCGGGCATGATCGTTATATTTTCGAGTTCTCATTCGTTTCACAATGTATTGTTGTTTTAAATGCTACGCCTTATGTGCAGTGGCAAAGCTAAAATTTTTAAATTTTTCTATGCAACCTCTTGAATGTGACCAAGTTGGAGCAACTGCCCTATTTTTTAAATTTTTATTTGTCTCTGTTACGTAACTAGTCCATTAGCATTACTATTTTCAGTGCCTAAGTGAGCTAAATATTTAAGGTTAAAATACTTAGTTTGGTCCTTCAACTTTCATTTTGGTTCATTTTGATATATGCTTGGTTCATTTTAGTCCATATACTTTAACCTATATTTAATATAGATTTTTTTAATTGCTCATAGTCTTACATAAATATTCTTGTATCCGCCATCCAGTCACTAGGGTTGGTTGATTCTCCCTTTCTATGCAAAAAGTTGGCACAACGGAAGCTAATGGCCCGACATCTTCTCAATGGTGAGCTTTGTATCCTCAATTCTGCTCTTACTTGGCTGGAGAATTATTGTGATACCTTTAAAATATTATAGGACTTCATCAGACTTTTATGAATACTCGTTGTACAATACTTCATTTATTTCGTGTTCATTAACTATTCTATTATATGTTTTCAAATGCTTTAATTAAAAACAAGTCATTTGAAACACATTAAATCAATGTTAAACTTATTATTAAATCATGTGTTCTTTGGTCTTGCAACTTTTGGAAGGTTTAATTTTAAAAAATTATCATTTCAATCTGTGAGCCAATATTCGCCTACTCTTAAACTAACCTATGTGGCTTACAAGCTTGGGTTAACATATAATAAACTCGAGAGTTTGAAAACTATAATGTAAATCAAAATGGAATAGCGTGAATATTGGGGGATTAACATTCATGAAAATATTATAACAAACTTGAGTATTGTGTCATATCATGATATTTCAACAGCCTTACGGATCTTTAAAAATGTTTAATATGCAAGAGACTTATTAACGGAAAGTTTGGGATGTATTAGATACAAAATGAAAATTATAAAAATATATTAGACATTTTTTTGTGTAAAGGTCTATTTGATATAAAATTGAAAGTTTTTTTGAGCCTATTCGTTATTATAATAAAAATATAAATTAAGTTTATTTGTATATGATGTCTAATAACAATATTTTATTTTAACAAATTAAATCACAAATATAGATAATTAAAATTAAATAGTTAACCAATGAAATAGAAAATTTTGATTTCATTAAAAAAAATCACGTGTACTGAAAAAAGATTAGCCACTGCTAGCATTCTTGGTAATTAACACCACTTTTCTTTCACACCATTTTTCTAGGCATGCTTAATTTCGTTGCTTCCTCGGATATCACTGCACTTTTCTTCCATACCATTTTTCTAGTCATTTATATAAATGGAATAAAATAAAATGTACTCTTTCAAAGGTAGTTTGAAAGTTTGCAATTTTGTAAACAAAATAAATAAATAATAGCATAATCAAAATTTAACTTAAACATAAATATATGTTAATGTAAAGCAAGATTAAAGACCATATAAATTTTGACAAATGGGTCACTCCAACCAAGAACCAAGGCTGGCTCAACCCGTGGATCAACTAGTTGCCCCATTTGAGTTAACTGCAAGGTCAACCAATCCTTGGTTTGTTTGCTAGTTGGCTTGACCACTACAAAGTCGACCAGTTCGGTGTTGGTTGGCTCATCCAAAGCTCCATTCTTAGAGCTCTAGCGTCCGAGCTCGAAGTTAGGTCGAGGTCGAGTAGCTTTGTGGCTGACCGACCTAATAGTTTGGCTGGTTTGTCTAGTTTAATTTTCAATTTCTATTTCAATCCATAAAATGTCAATGCTCTACATATCCAATTAAAAATGTTCAGAAAGTCCAATTATACGAAAAGAAGAGGATATCTTAAAGAGAAGAACTAAAAAAAGAGATTCGGGAGATTTGAGGAAAAAAGGTCCCTATATAGTTAGGATTTATCCTCTATAAAGGGAGGAAATATAATCCTACTTAAAAGCTAAGCTTCACACAAAACTCCATTGTAACTTAGGCATCAGAATATGTGTGGTTGACATCATACCGATGGCATCAACAAAACATATTAAGAAAAATAATTATTCAATAGTCGCGGATATAAAAGTGTTTTAAAAACAAATATTTATTGTAAATATACCAATAAAATTCACTCTTTATTCCTAGTTGAAAAGTTTGGGAGAAAAAAAAATTCTCACATGATGTAAAAATTATAATTTTTCTTTCTGCATAAAAATCGACAAATGGAAAAAAAGGATATCAATATGGAAATTATAATTGTTCTCACATCAATTCAATCTTTATTCACAGTCATTTACGTTTCCACCCATTTCTTTTTCCTTTGAGAGTCAAACAAGCAAAATCGGTATCAATATGGAATATTTCAGTACCTTAATAAATTATTGCCATAAAATTTTAATTTTTAAAAAATATATTTTAAAATCAGGTAAAATATCAATAGATCTCAAATAAGAAGACGCTTGATTGAACTCTTACAAGTTACAAGCATTCTACAAGACTAGATACGTATAAATTTCAATTAATACGACACTTGAATTAAAAAAAACCAAAAACATAAATAAATAGTTTTTTTTTGAATTAAATTTGATATCCATAATTATTTAAATAGAATATTCATGTTCTCTCAGTCTCAGTCAACCGGCAACCGAATCTGAGAATTATTTTAAGCGCTAGTTCATTAAATGGGGCCGCCTATTCAAATAATAATAACAATAAAAAAAAATAATTAAACAATGGCGATAATTCCATTTAACCGGTAAAGTTCGCGGCAGCCAACCACTGAAATGAGTAGTACGACGAAGAACAGTGGAGTTGGAAGAAAATAAACATTTTATTTAATTTTATCAAAAAAATAAACGGAAATGTTTTCTTTTTCCTTCGGCTTAATTTCCATGCGCTTTCCTCTGGTCTCCTTTTTTCCTCGCCGATTGTTTTTTTCTGATTTCTTTTTTCCCTATTTTATCAGAAGCCATATCTCGATTCTCTACTAGCTTCGCAGCCACAATCTGAGCTCTCTCATCGGCTATTAAAGCTTTGGAAGAAGCTGATCTGCTAGGTTTTTGTCGCTTCTCATCCAAAGATGGGTAGTTCTTCAGCTCAAGGTAGCTTTGCTCTTTTGGATTTTGTTGTTTTTCTTTGTTTGTGATTTGAAATCTGTAGCGGGGAACGATTTTTCTGTTTTTTTGATTTGCAGTGGCGGTGGATGTCGATGGAGGTTTAGAGAAGGGGATTTTGACTGTAGCATCGAATCAAAACCCTTTGGCTGAGCCCTCGCCGACGCCGTCTCCGTCGTCAACTGCGACGGCTCCGGCTCTTGTCCTGTCCAATTCAGGGAAGCGGATGGACCAAGCGGGGAAGAAGAAGTACGTGAAGCAAGTAACCGGACGGCACAACGACACCGAGCTTCATCTGGCGGCGCAGCGGGGAGATCTGGCCGCCGTGAAACAGATTCTCGATGATATAGATTCACAGATGGTGCGGAACCTCAGTGGCGCCGACTTCGATGCGGAGGTTGCGGAGGTTCGATCGTTAGTAGTGAACGAGGTCAACGAATTGGGGGAGACGGCTCTGTTCACTGCCGCAGAAAGAGGGCACATAGAGGTCGTCAAGGAGCTGTTGAAGTATTCCAATAAGGAGACTCTCACAACGAAGAACAGGTCTGCTTTCGATCCGCTGCATATTGCTGCAAGTCAAGGACACCATGGTAATGATCTCGATCTCATCTTCTCTTTCATAACGAATGCCCTAGGGCTAGATCTCATCTTCTTCACTTCGAAAATTGGGGGAAATAGTAATCATTGTGTTTCTTGAATTGTAGAAATTGTCCGGGTGCTTCTTGATCATGAACCTTCACTGAGCAAAACGATTGGACAATCGAATGCCACTCCACTCATAACTGCTGCAGCACGGGGCCATACAGCCGTAGTAGAGGAATTGCTTAACAAAGATCGCAGTCTGCTAGAGATTTGTAGATCTAACGGTAAAAACGCACTGCATTTTGCTGTGCGCCCAGGACATACTGAAATTGTAAAACTATTACTCAGCAAAGATCCACAGTTAGCACGAAGAAATGACAAGAAGGGCCAAACTGCACTGCACATGGCTGTCAAAGGGCAGAGCCGTGATGTGGTGAAGTTGCTTCTTGACGCAGATGCTGCCATTGTAATGCTTCCTGATAAATTTGGTAACACTGCACTGCACGTTGCCACAAGGAAGAAGCGTGTGGAGGTAATTTAATTCAATCACTGCTCCGTAGTTTATTGAGTTATGAATCACCTTTGTGGATGTTGGCTTATTTATCTTCTTAGTTACTGGTAATCTTGGACATCTTTTGAAACTCTCGTATACAAACATTTTAAGGGTCATTTGGTATGCTGGCATTGAAACGAAAAGTTTAGAAACAGAAATGTCGGGAAATAAGATCGTTGGGAATGAGACTAGTATGTTGTGAGTGTGCAGTACTAATGGGTTTCATATACATGAAAAAGGAAGATGTAATATTTGGTATGTGGTAATAAGTATTGTAGGATGAATAATATATTAATTTATATCAATTAGTTTCTTAATTTTGAGTTAATTAGTTTGATTAGTTTGTTAATTAGTGTTTCTTTAAGTAATTTTTTGGTTTCCTGTAGATTTGTAACAGTGGGCTTTTGACGTATTATTGAATGGTAAAGGCTTAAGAGAGGGTTTTCTCTCCTCTTTGGGTGTTTTCTCCTTGTTATTAGGATGAATTTCCTCATTGCTCTTGGCCATTGACATCATTCATTAAATCTGCTGCATCAATAAGAGAGATATTAGGAAGGTCTCTTTTTAAACTCTGGTATTAAAATAAAAGTTTAGGGCTTGTTTGATAACCATTTTATTTTTGGTCTTTTATTTGTGAAAACTAATTTTGTAACACTCTTTTCTCCCATGTATTTGTTTGTTATTTTAGAAACGTTTTCAAAAAGAAAATGTTTATCAAACGGGACTTTTAGAAATGAAAATTTTGGAAATGAGATTGTTGAGAATGAGATTCTTGTGTTCCGAGTATACATTACTAACCTGTGTTTGCAGATCAACCGTCCCTTTCAATAAATTATAGTTTTGTGCTCGATAAATTCTGTAACTAAAACATGGCATTTTTTTCTATGTAGTGTTTATATAGAAGAACCCTCGTATTACTCAAACTCATTCCTTTTCTTCAATTTTGCAGATAGTGCAGGAGCTTCTGCTCCTTCCAGATACCAATGTGAATGCACTAACCAGAGACCACAAAACTGCTCTTGACATAGCTGAGGACCTTCCTCTCTCAGAAGAATCATCAGAAATCAAGGACTGTCTTTCTCGTTACGGAGCTGTCAGAGCCAACGAACTGAACCAACCGAGAGATGAATTGCGGAACACGGTGACCCAAATTAAGAAAGATGTCCATACCCAACTCGAACAAACCAGAAAAACAAACAAAAATGTACATAATATCTCTAAAGAGCTCAGAAAGCTGCACAGGGAAGGAATCAACAACGCAACCAATTCAGTCACGGTGGTGGCTGTGCTCTTCGCAACGGTTGCTTTTGCAGCCATCTTTACCGTGCCCGGTGGCGACAACGACGACGGAACAGCCGTTGTGGTGGGCTCTGGTTCTTTCAAAATCTTCTTCATCTTCAACGCAATTGCCTTGTTTACGTCGTTGGCAGTCGTGGTGGTGCAGATTACATTGGTCAGAGGTGAGACGAAGGCGGAAAGACGAGTCGTGGAGATCATAAACAAACTCATGTGGCTGGCTTCTGTTTGTACTTCGGTCGCATTCATGGCATCGTCCTACATCGTGGTTGGCCGCAAATATCAATGGGCTGCAATATTGATTACCGTAGTTGGAGGTGTGATAATGGCGGGTGTTCTTGGCACCATGACTTACTATGTTGTGAAATCTAAGAGAACTCGATCCATCAGGAAGAAAGAAAAGAGTGCGAGGAGGAGCGGCTCCAACTCATGGCATCACTCTGACTACTCAAATTCAGAAGTTGATCGAATTTACGCTCTTTAGAATTAGACAAGACTTGCAAATTTTCAAGTTATTTGGTGTTGACTGTTGAGCAAATGTTTGTATGTATGTGTATGCGTACAAAGTCAATTCTCTCTTTCAATAAGTTTGATAACTTATTGAAACCAATTTACATGAAGGATGCAAGTAAATCAACTTCTAGGAGTGTGGATATAATTGAGAAAATAAAACCGGATCGAGAGGTTTGGTTAGACCACGGTTGGGAGTGGATACAGCTGAGAAAATCAAACCGAATCGAGTCGTTGGGTTGGGGTTTTTATGCTCATTCGGTTCTCCCAGTTTCAAAGGTGAGAGGGTTGAAAAGTTCTGGTTCTGTTGGTTTGGGGGTGGGGAATATGAAATATGGTCATTTATAATTTGACTCAGAAATTCATTTGGAATTTTTTTAGTACGGATGGGGATTTGAGAATATATATATATAATCCGATAAGGGGCTTTGGCTTTTTTCATAAAACCCTAGTCATAGTATTCAGGAATATATATATATACACACGCACGCAGTATAAGTGTGTGAATATATATACACACACATGCGTGACCGAGAATATATATGTGTGAAGACCGAGAATATATATGTGTGAATATTTGCCTATAAATTTTTGTTAGATTCAAAAGGAAAAAAAAAAATTGTACATGAATGACCCACTATTAAGTCAATTTTTGGTCAAAATTGGTCCACTGCTCTGAGTCAGAGTTAGGTGTATTTGATTCATAAGGCTCCCAAGATATAAGAAAAATTACTAACTTTTATTTTTTTCAGGGTAAGTAAAGAAAGTAATTTGTAGATTATTTATTAAACTATATTTATTAATTTAAAAAATAAAATAAAACAGTGATTATTTATTATAATTAGACTGGGATGAACTTAGTTCACTAAAAATGTCACGAGTTAAACTCTGTACTAAAAAAAATATTATTATTATTTAGAAAATAAAACCGGTTTTATTGTTAAAAGTAAAGCAGACAGATTTTAAAGTTTAGCGGGCTTGGGCACCGCTATTTATACCTACCACCAAGGACGGTCCGAGCCAGCAGAGACGTGGACGTGCTTGTTCCACGTGCTGACGCACGTGACCGCTTGAATGCGAAGTCTGCCCCCACTTACGCGGCACCACCGCTCTCCCTTCTCTCTATAAATGCCTCCAATTCCCTCCCAAACTCCTCAATCGAGAAACTGACAATGGCGCCGGTGGCTGATCTCGGCGGAGTTCAGGTTGAGAACGTCCCGTTTCCACCCCAAATAAAGCCTCCAGCCTCCGCCAAGACTCTCTTCCTCGGCGGCGCAGGTCAGATTCCTCCGCCGCGCGCCGATTCAACTTTGAACTCTGTTTTCCTTTTCCTTTTTCTTTTTCCCCGATTTCATTGAATGTGCTTGTGGAGAAACTGCGCAGGAGTTAGGGCTTTGGAGATCGGAGGAAACTCCGTAAAATTTACTGCGATTGGCGTCTACTTGGAGGAGGACGCTGTGGCGCCGCTCGCCGGTAAGTGGAGCGGAAAGAGTGCGGAGGAGTTGATGGATTCCGTCGAGTTCTTCAGAGACGTCGTCACTGGTTAGTAACTGATTATCGCTTTTAATGTGTTATCGTCTAAATTTAATAGATGACTGCTAGATTTCAGCCGTGCCGGCCGCCGGACGTTACCGGTGATCCGGTGACTCGACTATCTGGCTTGCCAGGCTGTCGCTTCTGTTGAAACAAATTTGTTAATTGGACGAATAAAATCAAACTAGGTTTGCGTGAAGTTCCATATTGTGAGATCAAATAGTTCCGACAGTTAGCCTGCTACACGGCCCAAATCTTATTGAATTGGTTCAAGAAGAGTACAACTGGTTTGGTTCATTTCTAATATAATTTTACAGTAATTCAAATCTTCAGTAGATTAGAGATTAACGAACAGCTAATTTGATCTATGGAATTTTAAGTTTGAGTGATTCCATGAATGATTAGAAGTAATAGACTAAATATATAGTTTTTTTTTTTTTTTGTCTCCCTTTTGAATACTATACTGAAAACACAGTTTTGATTTCTAAATTCTATACAATTATTTTAACTTCTTCGCTAAAACTTTAAAAATGTCAAGTGGCCTATCATGCAACTAATTTTATGACAAAGTTTGATGTTAAGGTATCTAAACTCTTTAACCCCATGTTTGGAACCTCATATTTTGGAAAGATTTTGAAATCATTTGCGTTATTTGGTTTAAAAAAAAATGAAATTAGGAAGGATTTGAAATCACGGTTTGGTGATTCCAAATAGTTTGGATTTGGCGGGATTTTAAACTAAAGCTCGACAAATTTCAATTTTACCCTGTTTGAAATAGTTTGACTTTCAGTTTTTTGTTTCTTTTTAATATTTGAATTGTGACATGTGCAAGTTTTTTTGTTTTATCTTCTAAGGATGATATTTGCAAGTTTTAATCTTGTTAACTTGATTTGATTAAATTATTTCTTTCTTTTCATGATTATATATAAAAAAAAATTCAATGATTTGATTTAAAATCAATTTGGTTCCAATATAAAATTCAAAATTATTTCAATGATTTAAGATCCTAGAATTTAAAATCATTTTTAACTGAAAATGAATTTTCACCATTTTTTTAATATCAAACAAATCCCCTCCCCCACATTTTTAAACCCAAAAAAAAAATTAAACGAATAATCATAACCAATTCAACATTTAACTAGAATGTTTGGCCTGGATGAACTTATAATATGAAGTTATGAACTAATAAGCTGGGACTGATAACCTCTCCTCTATTTATCTGTTACGAACACCCCATATGGAATCTGAATAGATCTCATTAGTGAAAAGTGAAAATTTTTATTGGTTCATTGGTTGTGAAATGGATTTTTTCAGGCCCTTTCGAGAAGTTCACAAATGTAACTTTGATATTGCCACTGACGGGTGAGCAATACGCTGAGAAAGTTGCAGAAAACTGTGCTGCAGCTTGGAAATCTATGGGAATCTATACCGATGAAGGAGCCGAAGCCATTCAGAAGTTCATTGATGCCTTCAAGAATGAAACTTTCCCTCCTGGCTCTTCAATTCTTTTCACCCATCTACCTCCCAACTCTTTATCGGTTAGTACCACTTTCACTTAAATATATAATAATCAATGTATCTTTTCACTTTATGTAGAAAAAGAATGGTAAATATGGCTAAAAAAATTAAATGTACATCAGTTAGAGATTACTCTGATTAAGTTAGTAGTGTACTAATTACTAATTACTGTTATCAGATCAATTAGATGATGGATGACATTTTGCCGAACTCTTAAATTTTTGTGAAAATGCACGTTGCCAAAATAGTGACACCTGCTAACATAGCTATCTAGTTCTATCTCCCAACAAAACATAGTAAAATAAATTTGAATAGATTACCCATCTACCTGTTTGTCGTACTAAAAATAAATAAACCAACCACCCAAATTCCCTTGCTCTACATATATGGAAATGCATGACTAATGAAGAAACTTTCTTGCATGATAATGTGAATTTTGTATCTAATTAACTTTATTTTTTTTAATTTGGTGTTAAATGAGTTATTGAATTTTATAAAGTATACCATAGGTTTGACTTGTTAGGTTTTTTTTAGTACAACTACTCATTTTGCTTTTAAATTTTTTAGTCACCTTCATTTCCTGTTAGAAAATTATGATAAAAAGAAATTAGTTAGGAAAATGAAGAATCACTTTTTAAAAAGTTGAAAGACTGGAACTAAATAAAACAAACGTTTGTACTAATTAAGAAATGGAAGATATAATTGTGATGTAATTGGTGGAGTTTGCAGATTAGCTTCTCAAAAGATGGAAGCATTCCTGAAAAAGGGAGGGCGACGATAGAGAACAAGCTGCTGAGTGAATCTGTGTTGGAATCAATCATCGGTAAGAATGGGGTTTCACCAGCTGCAAGGCTTAGTTTGGCCACCAGATTCTCCCAATTAATGTTGCAAAATTAAACCCAACACTCACAAAATTTCTCTGCCAAACAAGACATCATCTCAACAACCCAAACCCATGTGGATGTTGATTGTTAATGTTGGTGAGAAAAAATCAGCCCCCTCCTTTTCCCACTCCCACTCTCTTGGTTTACTTTTCTTCTTTTTTACGTTGCTTTCTCTTCCGGAATAAGACACAAAACGACATCGTTTCATTTCTTTCCGTACTTTTTTGTATGACTTCGAGTCGGCGTATATAGTTCAAAACGCAAACTAAATAATTTTTTTTTCCTAAACAAGAAGTTCGAAACGCAAAATAAATGGTTTTTTTTCCTAAACAAGAAGTTGGAAATTTTAAAAGCAATCATCACAGCAATGAATTCTCACATACATTGTACAAGAGCTATTGCAATGTGCAATTTGCTCTAAAATATCGATGATAATCCTTCCCTTCAAAGCAAATATAAGCACATTGTTTGATCTTTTGGTTATTTTGAAAGAAATAAAAAAACGCAGACTAATTTAAAAGTCAGAGTGAATTTGGATGATGAATCTGAACAATATGATGAATTTGAACAATATGTGTACTTCAAGGTCTCATTTTAAGCAACATGAACATAATTCGAACTCCTTGTATTATTTATTGAACTAAAAACACTTGAACTTTAGTCTTTAGATGTAACTTTTTCACGTCACCGTGAAAATTATAATTAAAAAATAAGAATATAATGGAGATTAACAGTTTCAGAGCCTTAAAATGGGATGGCTTAATTTGAAATTTAAAAAAAAAAATACATAAACGCTCCAACCAAACAAATGAAATAACATTCGTGATTTTGGCCTCCATTGATCTGATCTTTCGTTGCTGCTCAGTTCATCTTCTCTTGTTCTTGCTTCCAATCAGGAGCGAAAAGTAAAACAGAATCCTGAACAAGAATCCCCAAGCGACGGTCACCAGCAAGCAATGCCACTTACTCAAATCCGTTATTCCTTGCTGTTGCAGAATGTCAGATCCCGTCGTCAAGCAAGTGGAGCTCGTTATCTTCATCCCCAAAGTGCTGCTCAGATTCTCTAGAAGCTTCAATTTCATGGCGGACGGGACGATTCCCAGAGGAGTGTTGTCGAAAATCTGCACGCCTCTCACGAAGCATTTCGTCGGGTTGTCGAATTCGTTCTGTAGAACGGCTTCGTACGGATACTTCACCAGGGAGATGTAATGGAACCAGATCCAGTAGCCTGGAATTCGATCGCGAGTGATGAAGAAGCCGCTGAAGAGAAGGAAATAGGCCAAAATTGCTACGACGATGGTGTAGCCAAGCATCACATGAGGCACTACTCCCGAAAGGAAAGTGACGAATGAACTCCCCGCCCAGAACGCAGCAAAAATTATCAGAAAGTAGAACAAGAAACCTGTAATCCCGCCGTCCAATCCCACCGCCCAAAACGTCGTCGCTGCGAAGGCCAGCGATAGGAAAATCAGCGCCGGCAAGGCCACCAGAGAGTGCGAGAGAACGTAGGAGGATCTTCGATATGCATTGTAGGCTGTTTCTCGCATGAAAATGTACCGTTCTTGGAGAAACACCGGAAGAGCATCGGCGCATGTATAGAAGGTCGTGGACATGGCGAAAGCGAAGAATCCCAATCGTTCTTGAACTCCTTTTGGCGAGTTGTCCAGTTGCCAGAACATGGTGGCGAGGATGAATCCGGTGACCAGAACGGCGCCGAGTCGGATTCCGAATAGCTCTGGCATTCGGCGGGAATTTAGAATCGATCGTTTCGATAGAACCGCCATTTCGATCCAGAATGGATTGGCGAAGGTCGGAACCATGGAGTTGGGGCTTGCGTCGTTGTTGGTAGCACCGGAGACTAATTTGCCTCTGGAAATGCTTGCGCTGATTGCTTCTTTTAACGACATACTCTGGCGATCCGACTCTGGTTTTGGAGTGTTGTTCTTCATGCTCTGCCATGATTTGTTGAATTCAACTAAGCTCTTGGTTCCTCCCGGAGAGCCTTCGAGCTCTCGAATCCGATCGAGCGCGAACTCAGTCCGGTTCTCATTTTCCGGTATCGGATGGCCGAACTCCGCGAAATACAGAGGAAGATTTGCAGGGGAGCCACTGTAAACGGTTTGTCCACGAGACAGAAACAACAGCCGATCCAGCAATCCGAGAATCCGATAACTCGGCTGGTGTACGGACATCACGACGATGCTACCACTCTGAGCAATCCTCTGCAGAACTTTCACCACCATGAACGCGCTAGTCGAATCGAGTCCCGATGTCGGCTCGTCGAGGAACAGGATGATCGGATCGTGAATTATATCGATTCCGATCGAGACTCGCCGCCGCTCTCCGCCGGAGACTCCTCGGTGTCCTTCATCGCCGATGACGGTCTTCGCCGCGTTCCGGAGCCCTAACTGGTCTATCAATGCTTGAACTCGCATCTTCTTCTTAGATTTCGAAAGCGTTCGAGGCAATCGGAACTCGGCGGAGAACATCAGAGTTTCTTCCACCGTGAGCATCGGGAAGAGCAGATCATCTTGCATCACATAAGCAGAAATCACTTTCAACAATCTCGATTCCAACACCTCTCCGTTCAATGTCACCCTTCCTTTCAAGCTTCCTTTCGCGATTCGGTTAGCCAGTGCATCAATCAGCGTTGATTTACCTGAGCCACTCGCTCCGAGAACGGCCAGAATCTCGCCCTCTCGCGCCTCGCCGGAGATGTTGTTCAACAGAGTCTTCGTTTTCGTGAATAAGCGGTCGCCGACAACTGTCTCGTCCGCCGTAGCGCCGCCGAGTCTGTTTCCTCGGCGATGAAAAACCGATGAGAAACTAATTTTACGGCGAACCTTAACGCTGTATGTGAGATTGCTAAAGGATAGCACGAAAGGCAGTGACCGCGGCTCCAAGCTTGCGCCGGTCAAGTCGAGCACCTGATGGACCTGTCAAATATTAATTAAATTAATTAAATATAACCTAACATATAAGTTTAAGTTTTTCTTTTTTAAATAATATTTTGGTCCTGACCTAAGTTCTAGAATAACATATCTCATGGGTGAAGGATTGGGTTTAGGTGGATTGAGATTTGGCTTAAGATGTTTTTTTTTGCGCAACCATTTGGAGATATGGAGGATCGAAATTCGATTTCGATGGAAGAAAAACATATCAATTACTGTTGAACTATGTTCATATTTGATGTTGAACTCATTGTTTGTTTGTTAGATTTATTAAGCGTGAAGGTTATCTAATGTTTCACCAGCAACTTAAACCTCACTCTCTCACACCGTACTTAATTTAGAGTTCACAAACTAAATTTAACATTCTTAGGTGTAAATGTGAACTTGTACGTCTAAAACATCTTCAGCTTCATTATCAAGCTCACATGTGAGATGTGTGTCGTGAGGGGAGTGTTAAGAGCACCGTGCTTTTAAGTGTTTATCGACCACCACCCATTTCTCTAAGTACCTAGCTATTAAATATTTTAGTACCGCTCTTTATTTAAAATAGAACACAAAAATATTATCTTTTATGCACTCGTCACTGTATTTATATAGTAATTTAATTAATGGTGGTCAACAAGAAAGTGCTATCCGATGAGCATAAATATTATTCAATACCAAAACAAAAATATAAACAATATCCAATACTTTAAAGTTAGGAATTTAGTAGTAGCTTAACATTACCGGCGTCTCGCTGCCATCTCCGTT
Source organism: Momordica charantia (assembly GCF_001995035.1). The sequence continues at coordinate 1,593,763 of NW_019104493.1, forward strand.
TGCCTCGCTCCGCACGTCCCCGACTCGCTTCAAAAGCTGGCCAAGCGTAGAGAACGAGCGCGGGCGATCATGAAGCTCCATATGGTTGAAAAACGCCACCGTATCTCTCGCCGGCGACATATCCTCCCCCATGGCCCCGGTAAGAAAATTAAGCACTTATAATTAATATGTGTACTGGCCGTATAGCAGAACTACGGAAAAATGAAGATCACAAAGAAAGAGAAGAAGAAGAAAAGAGAAAGCACTTTCTGGGAGAAGCGATTTTTTAAGAAACTGCTTTTTTGAAAAGCCCCATAAATACAATAAAGCTGAGAGCAGAAGAAAGGAGAGTTTGGTTACACAGTTAGGTTAGAGTTGGAACAGTTTCATGGGGAAGAAAATATGAGAAGAGGTAACCTAAAACTCCTAACTTCCTTGCATTTGTATAAGAGAAGCCATCCCCATGAGATGCAATGGGATTGCGCCACGTGTCATTGTTAATATTTGGGGTTTCATATTGTTCACACTTTATGGTTCTGAATTTAGGTTGGATGTTGATCTACTCTCTCTGTGGAGTTTGAATAATAAAGGATTCAGCACGGGTCGCCCCTGTTTTGATTTGATGCAACAAAAAGAAAAAAAAAAAGATTTCTTGGAAGTTAGAATGTAGCAGGTGAGTTCTATTGATGAAACTTTGTAATTGATTAATTAATTAAAAAGAAACAAACTTTTTTATTATTTTAGTTATGTATAATATATATATATAGATGTATGTTGATTAAGGTGATAAGGTAGAATTCCATGCTTTTGGTTTTTTATTGAAGGGTAATAAAAAAACAGGTACGATTGGTGGTGATTTATTGACTCGGTTGCTATTTCAATGTATTTCTTTATGTTTTAATATATATATATATATATATAGTAGTAAAGATTGAAGTTGATTCGTGATAAACTTATCTAATATAATATTTAGAGGGTTGGTTGTAACTTTAATTAGAATTTTAAAAATAAAAATTTTTCTAAACTTTTAAGAAAGTTTGGCAAAAAATTTCTAAATTTCTTCAACTTCCTAAAATTGAAAACTCTTGATAATGTAAGCTATTAAATTGAAATTTTTAGACCATATATAGATTGGAAAATACACATTGGTTTAATGACAATTTAGTTTTGAAAATGGTGCTTGTTTGCCCACAGTATTTTCCATATGCTTTTACTTTTCTTAAAAAACACATATATGCATTCCATTTTTTATTTTTTATTTTTATAATTTGGTTTAGATTTCAAAAATCGTTTTTAAAAAGTACGTACCAAAAGTTTAAAAAAATAACATAGGTAGAAATAATATTTTCAAAAGCTTAATTTTTAATAACGTAAAATGAAAAAACAAAATTAAGGAATCAAACTTTTAATCATTTACAGATATTTTTTGGTTAGTAAATTATCTAGTGATGGACGTTGATACCTTGATAGTAGTGTTAAAGTGTAAAAAACAAAATAATAAATAATAATAATAATAATAATAATAAAGGATGGCAATGAGAAAACAAGTATTTTTTTTTTCTTTTTTGCAAAAAAGTCAATAAAAAGTCTTTATTGTATTTATTGTACTTTCTTTTATTTTTTTTGCAAAAAAGTATTTATTTATTGTATTTATGGTTAATAGTATTTATTGTATTGCTCTTGCGTTTTGGATTCGTGTAAAGTTGGTTGATGTAGGTGGGCTACCGTAGGCGAGGCCGGCAATGTAAATTGAAGAAAGCCAAAGTCAACACCAAACAAAAGCGACGACGTTTTCCTTTCCTCTTACTGGATCTCGCACGTGCTTTCCCCCACGTTGTCCGTTGTCTGTCCACGTCAATTTTTCTTTTTAGGAAATTTTCAGTTTTTATTTACGCCGAATTTGGTGACCTGTATATTTTTAGTTTTTACTACTCTCTTTTTCTTCTTTTAATTTCCCTCTCTCTTATTATTTTTCCTTTTTTTTTCCTAAACAACCCTGAAGTTTTTGTTTCAAGGATTAATTATATCTATTTTATAAAGTCGTGGACTAAATTAATAGAAACTTAATCTATGATCAAAAGTGTAATGTAGCACTATTTCAATAAAATATTACGAGAACGACAGCTACAACATAATTAAATTTTTTTGTAAAAATTATAGCATATGACATTGGTGTTTACAAATATTGTAAAAAATGTATGCTAAAAAAATGTCGACGTTAAATTTTTCTCAAATATAGAATAAGTTTAATATTTTTTATGTGTGTTTTATATTACATTTGAGTTTGAGTTTGATTTCTCCTCGGACGATTGTTAAATTAAAAAATATATATATATATATTTGATTTCAATTTCAATTTCAATTTTGCAATTTTTGTACTGTATTTGAAAATACAAATTTATTTTTGTGTTAATTATGTAAATATCTCATTGATTTGTGAAAGTCGATTAAAGATTTTTCAAAAAAGTAAAAGCTATTTCATTAAAACTGAAACAGTGCCATAATGGCTATAATTAATGATTATTATTTATTTTATTTTGAATAAATTATGCCTACAATTAATTTAGTATGTTGTAATAAGAGACTTTATTTAAAATGGTGGACTTTCGATCTACGTAAATGAAAGGATCAGAAGGTAAAATATATCATACCACGTGGACCGAAGACGTGAGTCCACAATTGATCTAATAGCACCAATCTGTAGAGCTTAGTGGACGACACTTAGAGCCTCAAATAGGGTGAAGTTACCTTATCTCGCCACTGTTCGAGCTAAAAATCTGCCAGCATTGAGAAACCGCTTGAAACTGCGTAACAACCTTAATAACTAAATAACGACTATCGTAACATAATGATTCTCGTTACCTCTAATAAATATGTCATCATTCTCCTTCAAAGGTATGCAATTAATCTGGAACCGACCTACTAGCTCGAGCTTTAAATTGACTTGAGTATCGACTATTTGTTAATTGAACACATAACTCATTCCCACAGCTTGATCGGTTAGCTTGCCATAGATTTCTAACCCTCCAAAAATCAGCATAAACAAATAGGATATCATATAAATCACAAGCAAATCAATTGATGGCCCACAAAGTTATCATTTCAATCCATATGTGATCTGATTGTAACTTTTTGTTTTATTAGTTATGATTATAGTTAATGCATAGATTGTACTAAAAAAAAACTATATTTATATGTAATAATATTTGGTTTAAAAACGTATATATTGTTTCAACTTGAACGATTTAGTTATTGGGCCCGCATTCGAGTGGGCCATGTTAATGGGCTCAACACGGAGTCTCGTCCCGATTGGGCCAGATCCACTTCTACTGGGCTTGCCGAATTCATTAGATTTGCGCAATTCTGAAGCCAGGTGATTCATCTTCTGCAATTTCGATGAAGTTGCTTGTTCAGTTGTTCTTGGGTAATGTTTGATTAATACATATTATTTCAATGCAAATTCGAGTTCAGATAAACAATAATGTTACTTAATAACTCAAACATTGCTTCAATGTTAACAACGGAAAAAGGAAAAAAAAAAAAAACTTGAAGGGTTTGAAACACTGATCGAACGCTAATTTTTCACTTCCTCCGGCGGCCAAACACTAACCTTCTCCTTCTCGAATTTAACATACACAGCAGCAACCGCCGCTACGAAGTACACCTGAATCAGAATTATCGCCGGCGTGTGGTAATTTATGACGCCTTTTCCGGTAGCCAGTTCCACCAGCACCAGAGCCGAGATTCCGAGGATCGCAATCCATCCATTTATCCTCTCGCTGAACGGACTGAAGCCGAATTCCACTTTAAGGCCGCCGGAAACCGCCTCCTTCAGCGGCACCGGCGGGAGGTACACCGATGAGCCGCCGGCGCCGGCGGTGGATCCTTTATTGGACTTCCGCGCCTTCCGTATCTCCGCCTTCTTCCCCGTTCCGCTCCGGTACTTTAGCCGGACCTTGGCGAGGCGGTTCTCGAAATCGTCGCCGTCCGATCCCGGCTCTGGATCGGCGGCAGGGGTTTCCGGATCTGCTGCACGAGTTACGAAGGTGAGGGGCTTCGTCTTGTGAGGCTTCGAATTGGAAGGGAATGGGAGAGAGTTTGGGAATTGCAGGGAGGAAGATGGAATCGCCGCCATGAAATCAGAAAATCAGAGCTCGTGGATAACTCGCTGTAACCATTCTGGCCTTATATTTTTTTTTGCCCCTTCCTTTTAGTATTTTTTTTTCCGCTGTCTTTAAATGAGTGGTTTCTACGATATCCGTTTGTTTTATTCATTTTTCTTTTATTTTTTTATTTACTCAGTAGATTTCAACTTATAAACTTCTAGTTTGATGCACGTTATTGCTTCCGAATTTTTATACTTTAAAAAATATAATGGTTAAAATTTAGATCCCCTATTTGTAAAATTTAATGGATAATATAAAATGGTTAAAAGAATCTGAACATAGCACCTATTTAAAATAATAAAATGTGTTATTAAAGAAAAATAAAATAATAAAATAGTTAAAATATTATTTTAATTCTTACATTTTAAAATATTTAATTTAGTTTGAAAAATAAATTCATTGTTTTCATTTCTGCAATTATAGAAGGTTTATTTTACTCTATTTTTTTAGTTCAACATAATGGGCATTGGAACTTCCGACTGCTTAATCAATTATATATAAGTCAAACTACACTTAAATTTGACAGGTTTGTTTTACTTTTTAAATTCAAAAAAATAATTGTTTCTATTTTCTATTATTTTGTCATGTAATCTCATATATTATAATATATATTTAGATTAGTGTGTTAAAATCATAATAGCGGCCAAACTGTAACGAGATCAAGCGTTATTTTTTATACAAGTAATGTAAATATAAAAATATCTAATAGGATTTGTATTCTCTGTTTTCGTATTATTGAATTACTTTTTTTACCAAATAAGCAAAATGCAGTCAGCATTTGATTATTATGTTATTTTAACATTAATAAACTGACAGTCAAAATAACTTCGGGATTATTTATAACCATTTATCAAACATTAGGGATTAAAAATATCTATTTTAAAATTTGAAGAACTAAATAGATACCTACTTCAAATCTCATGGACCTATTTTCCCAAATTTTTTTTTATGTTTTACCATTTAATTGAGTTAATTTTAAAGCTTTAATAAGTTATGATATTTGTAGGGTTGAATTTGAGCATTTTAAATTTTATTTTTAGAGTTGGTTGATTTTTGTGTGATAAATTGTGTAGTTAATCCACTGACAATATTAAAAGTTAGTTGGAAAAGTATTGATCTAATTGTTTATTTCAAATTCATGATATGTTTTAGCAATACAAACTTCCAATAAATTTCAAATGAATTTTCTTGTATGCTGTGCTTAAGATAATTTGGCTTGAAATCAAATTAATTTATTGCAAATTAAATGATTAATCTAACTTCGTCATATTCTATTTGTATATTCATAAATTAGTAATTAAAATTTATCATAGTAAAATCACTTCTTTTTTTTTCGTATTTCTAATGTTATACATGTATATATATTAATATCAAAGAAAGGATTAGGATATAGAAATTTAAACCTATAATTTTTTTTTGGTGACAATTTAATTAGATTGAAATGGTAAAATTGAGTTAATTTCTAAATAATAATAATATGGAGTTTTGAAAAATAAATACTGTGGTCCATATATTTTAATTCCGCAGTATCCACGAGGTTTCACATCTCAGGGGAATGCTTGAGTTGAGATTCCCTATTTTACTCCTTTTCTCTCTCTCGAAATTTATAAGAATAAAAATATATAAAAAATAAAAAAAAGGAAAATTATTAACCCAAGTCCGATTCCCTATAAGTTTGCGTAGAGCCGAATTTCCCATCTTCCACGCAAAATTCTCCATCTCCGGAAGGTAATCTCATTCGTTGCTTGCTTCCATCTTCTTTTTTCCCTGCCGATTGCGAATACATTAGGTCAATGCCATCTTTGATCTGGGTTTCTCATGTATGTGCGTTGATTCCAATTCCATTGTTACTTTCTTTCGGTATCTTCAGCAATACAAGCACGTCTTAGATCTCTGTGAATCGCCTGTCTAGGACAGCCTAATCTGTCATCCAGTATGTTTCTCTTGAAGCGGAGGGGAGTTTGATGGAAGTTTGAGTTATTGGTTGAGGAACAGCTGTTCAAATATTGGGGGATGTCTTCTAGAAATTTTGATCGGATTCATTATCAAGTGATCCTGGTGATCTTCTGGTCGTTTAGATGTGGAATACGTTTGCGTAGATGGGGTTTATGCTTCTTTTCTTTTGTTCCTTTTAGTTTTATCATCAATTTTGTATTTTTCATTAGGAATCTGCCCTTATGGGCTGGATGGAGAAGTTTTTGCGTGGATATGAAAGTTAGTAAGGGAGGTCGGGCAAGTATGAGATTGTGCATGGCTGCTCTGACGCTTAATAACCTTATGCCCAAAAGTTTGTGGCTGGAGTTTGCTATGAAGTTAGTTGTGTTGGGTCTCCGCTGATCCATTTTTGAGGCGTGGATCGTCTGAACATTTATGGGTAAAGTTTGAATCACGGGAATCTTCATAAATAGGATGGGCATGCAGGATTTAAGATATGGATGCAGATTTTATGATATTCCATGATGGAACCGCTGCATTCGCTAATTTATTTAGTTTTCGCTTGCAGATTAATAGATTATTATGACACAATGTCTGTCATATGCTATCTTGCAGATTGAATATTTTTGAAGATAACTAATGTATTAGTATCCGTACAGTGCAGAATTTGGAAGTGACTTCTAAGAAGTTGGTGAGAATTTGGTGTTGGATTAGAGTGATTAAAGACCAAGAAACTGTTTTAAGCCACTCAGGCCTTTGAATAATGGCCATGCCAGAAAGTGAAGAGGTGCCTAATATTTATTTTTATTTTTTTGCTGTTTTCTGGGTTTTGAAGATCGTGCAAGTTTCTTCTTATATGGTTGTAATTATTGTCAGTAAATGTTCAATTGGCACTTGGCAGGTTTGTTTTAAGCGCATTGGGCTGTCAGCTAGTGATTATGATGCATGTCTTCCCATCAAGAAAAGGAGGTTTCCGTTAGTGCAGTCTCCTCCATCTCCATCTAAAGATATATCTTCATTTCATCCGGATGGAAATTTAGTGAAGACTGAACAGCCATCTTCATCTAAAGATATTTCAGTTAATCCCAATGGAAATTTGATGAAGACTGAACAACCATCTCCGTCTAAAGATATTTCTTCATTTCATCGCGATGGAAATTTAATAAAGACTGAACAGCCCGGGATATCTGCGACAACAGTTTCAAGTTCTAGTGCAGTTACGAGCTATGAGTTGTCAAACAAGAACCAGGAATGTGTTTTTGACGAAAATAAAGGAAAATCCGATACTGATTCATGTTATCTGGATAGGTTCCAAAGTAAGATTGGAATGGCTGGAGTCAAGTTTCAGGAACCCCAACCCAATTTGGGAGATCGTGCTTGTTTTAGTGATTATGTTGATGATTATGTTGAATATGAAGAGAAGTCCTTGATCACTGAAAAACATACACTTCATGCATCATCAGAGATACCTGGGGGATTAAAGTTATCATCAACCAGCCTCAACTTTGACCCCCTTACTGGTAACGAAGAGGAAGAAATTGCTGTAAAAAATCCCGAAGAAAAGCGCACATCTCCTATTTGTCAAGTTGAAGGAAGAGCTGCATTATCAGTAGGTTTGAAGGGACATATGGTTCCGAAATTGGTACCTGAGAATAATGATATTACTTTATTGAAGCATAGCATTTTAGAACCAGTGTTACTGGACTTGTCTTTAAGCAAGCAAGGGAGTAGCTCCCCTTGTGTCAGAGGTAGCATAGGGTCTGATTATGATGGTTCTATTTTGCATTCAAATAGGGAAAATTGGGATTTAAATACCTCAATGGAGTCATGGGAGGGTTGTACTAGTGATGCAGCTGCAGTGCAGATATCAGCCACTCAAACAAACATGGATGTCGGGACGTATGTATGCTCGTCTGAAATGGTTGAAGGTGATAGTCCACGTGGAAAACAAATCCCTTTAGATAGTGAACATAGAGACAACTCTATTAATGCATGCGTGCCATCAAAAGATCATCTTCATTTAAGTCTCCATTCATCTTATCCTAAGCCTACGCTTGAAGAAGATCCTTATCTTTCTGACTATGAATCAGATGGCAACTGGGATTTAGCTGATGCTGTCGATTATGATGATAATAATGTAGAAGAAGATTATGAAGATGGGGAGGTTCGGGAAACAATGTTGGAAACTGAAGTAGAGGTCCATGAATGTGAGAAGAGAGAAGTGGAGCGTTTTGATCATGCTGATTGTGATGATAAGAAGATCAATTATGTTGGATTGCCTGATCAGGATAGTTTCACTCTAGGCCTTGTTGAACAGGAAGCTAAACCAGAACATCTGGATGTTAGAAATGAAGATGATGTTCATACTGCAACTAAATGTAAATCTTCTGAGCAAGAAAATGAAGACCTCTGTGAGAAAGAAGTACATGCCGTTGAGAATACTATTAATGAGGACGTAAACAGGCCTGTGAAGGCCACAGGAAGAAGTCAATTGTCTCTGTACGATAAACAGGACAACTTCGAGGGCCAGGCCACTGCTGATAAAAATATTGATGGAATTCAGGAACTGATTTCGACAGTTTCTCAGCATGTGGAGAATGCTATAGCAGTAGATGTAGTGCAGAATAAGGATGTAGCTTTGCCTAATGTCAAAGAGTCTGTAAATAGTGATGATGCGAAGGATGTTAATGGTGGCATAAAAAATAGTCGGATAATTAATCTCAATCGAGCTTCTTCAGATTCAACTCCTTGTAAGGTGAAATCTAGTTTTGTCAGGCCAGTTTTATCACGTACTGATAGAGATTTTATACCCAACATGGCACTTGAAGGAGCAAATGTACAACCTCAAGAAAGGTGATTAGTGATTTCTAGTTTTCTTCCATACGTTCTCAACTTTTTTCGTTTATTAAACTTGTTTTAACTATTCCTCTGACTTTCTATCTTGTCATTATTTTTTATTTTCAGAGATCACACATTCGGTAATACTAACAAGAAAATTTCCGTAGATAGACACCAGGATCCGTCACCATGGATGAATTTTAGTCGTCGAAGAGGGAGAAACTCTAATAGGTTGGACACCCGATCTGGGGAATGGAATTTAGGGCCCAACTTTTCTCCAGAAACTTACAGTGACCAACAGATAGATTACCATGTTCCTGGCCTTGATCAAAATCGATATGATATTATACCTGATGGTCCATTTGGTGGTGCTAGCCATCGTGGTAGACAACTGTTAGATGATGAGGGACCTTTTTTCCATGGACCCTCAAGGAGGAAGTCACCTGGAAGAAGGCATGGTGGACAAGGTGGCAAAATGGTTAACAGGATACATCGAGATTTTAGTCCAAGTAGATGCATGGATGAAGGTGGATCTTTTGACCGACAACACGGCGAGAATTTCACTAGGAATTTTCCTGACGGGACCATGGATCCTATATATGCACGACCGCAGCCTCCATACGAGGATGATAGGTCTTTCTTCAGGGAAAGAAGGAACTTCTCTTTCCAAAGAAAAGGTTTTCCCAGAATTGATTCTAAATCCCCAGTAAGATCTAGAGCTCGCTCACCTGGCCAGTGGTTCCCTTCAAAAAGATCTGATAGGTTTTGTGGACGTCCAGGAATGACGCATCGAAGATCTCCAAATTATCGGACGGACAGGATGAGATCTCCTGATCAGCGTCCCATGGGTGGGCATATGGCAGCCCGAAGACATGGATTCCGCTTCATTTCACCATCTGATGACATGAGGGATGTGGGTCCTGTTCCTCCAGACCATGGCCATATGAGGTCCATTATTCCTAATAGGAATCAGACTGAAAGATTATCACTTCGAAACAGGAGTTATGATGGTATAGATCCTCGAGGAAGGATTGAGAGCGACGAACTTTTCGATGATCCTGTACGTTCGGGTCAATTGAGTGGGTGCAGTGGTGGCAACCATGATGATGATGAAAGAATATTTAATGAAAGACATGAACCTCTTCATTCTTTTAAGCATCCATATGATGATTCTGATGGTGAGAGGTTTCGAAATAATGCAGGGGATTGTTCTAGGCCTTTCAGATTTTGTTCAGAGAATGACTCGAGAATTTCATGGAAGAGGAGGTGAGGGTGAGGTAGGCAGGCCATCCCATTGAGTTGGTACAAACTTAGATTTTATTTCGTAGATGATATATTCTATTTATGGTGTAAAGGGATGACGTTTTTTGTGTTCTCTTTTGTTTTGTTTCATAATTTGCAATTGTAAAGAATTCCATACTCATGTAGAAGAGTATGGTTCTGGTTCCTCCCAAGTGCTATTGTGACTTTACAGCTTACCAGCTGACTAAATCGTAAAAGTCTTGATGAAGTACAAGTACAAGTAGAACCCTTCTGCTCTAGAGAATAATTTGTTGGCTGAGAAATATGTTACTCTACCGTGGGATAAAATAATTGCGCGGGTGAACTTTGGAATAGAAATAAATGCTTTATCTATTAAGCTATGTTCGGATTGTCAGATTCGAACCTTTAATAGATCTGCATATAAGAAATCTTGTCCGTTGGTAACGGAAATCACATTAGTAGGAATACTTGTCCGTTATGTGTAGTTTCTTACAGGAAATCACATTAGTAGGAATACTTGTCGGTTAGGTGCAGTTTCTTACTAAGTAATAAATGGCAAGGCTTTTGGGCTAGAAGTTTGAGCTAATGGATTGAATTACATTGGTTAAGAAAGGCAAGATTTGCAGGTCATTTGACGAGTCTGATTTTAAAAGGGTGTTTCAAGAAGAGGCTAGTTCAGATCTAAATAAAAAGATCCAATGTCAAGGTATGGTGTTTCTAATGACTAGCATTTGCATAAATCTCATGACAAGTTAGTTTGCTTTTTTTTTTCCTTCATATTAATATTTGAATCTCAGATTCTCCATTGTGTGGGGGGAGGAGTGGGTGGCCAGTACTTTCCTCTTCTCTTGCCTGTAACAGTTCACATTGAATGACATGGTCGTTGGTCATCTTCTCTTGCTTGTTGACGGCCAATTCACGAGGTAAAAGAATGAATGTCGATTGTTTTCTCAATTTTTATGCATGACTGGGTTGTGTTTGGTTTGTTTGGGTATGAATTTTGTCCCTCAAAGTGAAGGACACCCTCCTTTGAGTTTTTTGGACAAAATCTGAACAACTAAAAAGGTCGTGGGTTGTTTCTTTCTTGTGCTGTTGTCTGTATTTTCTTATACTTTAAGTGGGAAACGGAATAAGGGGAAGTAACCGGGTTTGTCTAGGTAAAGGTTTTGTTCAAGCAAAATTTGGATCATTAGCGATAGGACCTTTATTCTTGCTATGTTCTAACTGCATTGAAACTGCATGGCAGTTTGTGTAGCAAATAATTGAATTTGGTTTCTTAATTATGTCTAGCACAGTTAGGTCTTTGATTCATCTCCTTGTAAGGAAAAATCTAGTTTTGTCAGGTCAGTAGATAAAGAGTTTGTACCCAACATGGCACTTGAAGGAGCAAATGTGAAGAAAGGTGATTGTCGATTTCTAGTTTTCTTATATCCTTTTTTTACCTTTTTCCTTTATTAAACTTGTTTTAACTGACTTTCTATATCGTCATTTTTTATGCTCAGAGATGACACATACAATAATGTTTTCAAGAAAATACCAAGATCAGTCACCATGTATGAATTTTAGTCGTAGAAGAGGGAGAAGCACTAATAGGTTGGACACCCGATCTGGGGAATGGGATTTTGGGCCCAACTTTTCTCCAGAAACTTACAGTGACCAACAGATAGATTACCATGTTCCTGGCCTTGATCAAAATCGATATGATATTATACCTGATGGTCCATTTGGTGGTGCTAGCCATCGTGGCAGAGAATTGCTTGATGATGAGGGCCCCCCTAACTGTCATATACTCTCTAGGAGGAAGTCACCTGGTAGAAGAGATGGTCCTCCAGTACGAGGTGTTAAAATGGTACACAGAATGCCTAGAAATATTAGTCCAAGTAGATGCATCCGTGAAGCTGGTTCTGAATTGGTCGGACCACGACATGGTGAAAAGTTTATGAGAACTTTCGAAGATGAGACCATATGAAGTAGATAGGCCTCATTTTGTCCGAGAACGAAGGAACTTTTCTATCCAAAGAAAAACTTTTCCAAGAATTGATTCTAAATCTCCTGGAAGGTCCGATGGACACTGTCCTGGCCAATGGTTTCCAGGCAAAAGATAGTCCGATAGGTTTTATGGGCATACAGAAATGACACGTCGAAGTTCACCCGCTTAATGGGTGGACAGGATGAGATCTCCTTATCAGCCTCCTATCCAAGGAGATATGCCAGTTCGGAGACATGGTTTCCCTTTTTCGCCACTGCCATACAATGATTCGAGGGGTATAAGTTCTGCTCTGGACCAAGACCATATGAGATCACGCATACGAAGTAGGAATCAAACTGGCCGATTTTCCTTTAGAAACAGGAGGTTTGAGGTTATGGATCCTCGAGATAGGATAGAGAGCAGTGAATACTTTGATGGGCCTGTACATTCTGGTCAATTGAACGACTTACCTGGGGATGACAACAATGACAATCAGAGAAGGTTTTTTGACAGATATGAACATTTTCACTCATCCAGGCCTCAATACAATGATTCTGATGGTGAGAATTATCATAGTAATGCGGAGGATAGCCACAGGCCTTTCAGATTTTGTGCAGAGGATGGACCTCCAGAGTTTGATGAGAGAGGTAAGTTGAGGGAGAGGGAGTGTGATAGATGTGTAAAGAGCCAACCGGGAAATTTAACTAGACCAACCGGGGTCATCATCGAAGAGCATAAAGTAGAAGATTACAGGATGGTCGGCAGATGTGGAATGATCATGGTTTTGAAGATATCTCACAAAAGAAAAGAAAGATTTTGAATCTGCCTCTGGTTATAATCTGCTGGTCATAAATTATTTCAACAAAAATTTGCTAGGCTGAAAAAAGTGCGAGTTGAGGATTCAGACAGAGCTTAAAATGAACAAGAATGTTACTTAATAACTCGAACATTGCTCCATTCGAATTCTAATTTTTTACTTCCTCCGGCGGCCAAACACTAATCTTCTAGCAATGGCTGGCTGCTACAAAGTACATCTGAATCAGAATGCTCGGGCTAACGCCTTTTCCAGCACCAGAGCGGAAATTCCGAGGATTGCAATCCCATTTATCCTCTCGCTGTACGGACTGAAGCCAAATTAGATTGCCCGGGAACCTGAATTGAAGGGATTTTGTAGTAAAATTGGATGTGATCTTAACAGAAATGTTGATAGTGGACCTTTGCTCTTGGATGTTCTTGAAGGATCCTGAAATTTGAGGTTGGTTGGAATGGATCTTATTATAGATTTTGTTGAATTTGAACTCTTCGTGGTGCTATTTGCTTACTGTTGTATGGTATTGTTGAAGGATAGTTCTTATAAATTTTTTTAAAGTTAAAGAACATAATATATTATTAATTCAAAAATATTCTAAAATAATAACTATACAAAAATTAAGATATTTATGTTGCAATAAATATTTTTCTTTTTTTTTTTTTGAGATAAAAGATAATAATTTTTATTTTGAGACACACAGAGACTAGAACTTGGATTGTGGAAATTACCACTATACAATGTTTTAAAATGAGATTCGATTTCTAAAATGGTAGAACCGAGTTGCCCTTTTTAGATCACAACTAAACTATGTTTGCTTCAGAGTGAATTAACTAACTTAAAGCGCTTTCAAGATTAAAATTCAAGACTTTTGTAAAAATAAATACTTGCTAGTTATAGAGGCTCATTCCAAATTTCCATTCACCAAGAATTTCTCATGGCGGGTGAAACCAAAGCCACAACAATTCCGGAAATGAACTGCAAATAAATTTATCAAACGAGAATAAACACTAACTGTCAAGATAAATAAAAGTCAACAAAAATAAAACATCTTGGTTGAGGAAAAATCTCAGAGAGTATCCAAAGTAAAATTATCAAGAATACGAGACAAAATTTGTCAACAAAATTGGTCTGCCGTTGCATAAGAAAATGTCTATCAGATAACACTACACCTTAATAGCATATTTCCTCAATGGAAAGTACATCTCTTTCTTCTTCTGTCTCTCAGTTTTCAAGGAGGCCTGAATAAGAAAGTGGATTCATTCAACAAAATGGTCGAAAGCAAACGAGAAACAAAGAGAAAGAAATGTACTACCAACCAGCTCACAGCACTATGTTTACACCAATGAAATTGAAAGATATAAGAGGAATACAAATGAGAGAAAAAGTTCAATTGGCTATTGTCAAAGTAACTCCCCTTTTTATTGATCATAGGTGATTCTGGAAAATCAATTATACCATCACTCACAAACGCCCTAAATTCAAGGAATATCCTGAAGTAAAAAGAAACCCAACTGGGTGAGTACTTGCTGTCTTAGGGTTTTTCACGTGAGAAAGGGTTTTCCAAATCCATTAATGTTACTAAAATGATTGATCCAAATGCAAATTCTCCCCATCGAAACTGATTAAATTACAAAAACTGAAATCATAAAACTACTTAATTCTAGATAATAGGAATACTAACTTCAACTATGGATATCAAGGTTGTAAAACTAAAACAAACAAAGCCATACTCTAATCATGGATATGTTTGATAGCATTTCAATCTAAATCCAAATTCAAACATGCTTTACTATCCCTCAACCAAAATAACCTTGATAAAACCAAAAGACCAACAAGTACTAGTAGTTTTGCAGTACTTTTGCAAGAACAATCTCAACAGATATCGTACACAAACATTGTAAATATTAAACATAATTAAACTCGAGAATGGCCCACGCAATATTGAAATTACAAGATAAGAAACAAGACAGGATAAAGATGAAGTAATCACCTGGTGCTTGGTGAGCCTTCTACGAATGGCCCTGGTCTTCTTTGGACGCAGATCGAGAGGCAAAAGTTTCTTCTTCTTGTACGCTTCTCTCAATGCCGCCTTCTGCTTCTGCGAAATCACCGTCAAGACCTGAGCGATCGACAATCTCACCACCTTGCTGCAAAATCAACCACACAAAACAACACAGGTCAATTAAACAACAAAATGCATCACAGGAAAATTTAAAAAAAAAAACAGAGAGAAAAGGGAATTACATTTTGGATAGCTTGTTCGGGGCACCGCCGGTGACTTTGGCGACACGAAGGAGAGCAAGCTCCGCCTTAAGATCCTTAAGCTGCGTCAACAGATCCGCCTTTGATTTCTGCCTCAACTCGTGAACCTTGATCCTCGCTACAAACCAAAAACATCAAAATTGAATTTAAAAAAAAAAAAAAAAACAACAAGAAGTTCATCCTTTTCCTCGATGATTTGATTTAGGAATTACCCATTGCTTCTCGCGTGCTCTTCGAAACTCTGCGCCGCCCTCGACGAAACCCTAGAAGAGGAGATGGAACCTGGTGAAAGAGCTGCTACTGGGAAGACTAGGGTTTTCGAGTACGAGAAAAACGTTGTAGTTTTATAGTATTGTTTCTAAATTACCAATTTGCCCTTCCGCTCTCCCTTTGGGCCTCAAAATAAGCGTTTGATTTAGCCCACTAATTTAGCTCGGCCCAATTATACTACGGCTTCGTTTGGAATCACTGGACCGGACGGAATTGATATGATGGCCCATTAGGTTTATCTACACGAGTACTCGTCCAATTTTTTTTTGATAAAGGTACCCTTCAAATTATTGCTTTATACATTTGCCCTTTACCCGATCTCTTATCTCTTGCTCCAACAAACAAAAAATAATAATAATAAATAAACAAACGATTTGATCCATTTCTTTTCAATAATTTCGATTATCACAGTTTTATTAGACGTAGAATTTCACACCCTAGCATTAATTTAATATGTATTTTAAAAAAATATCACAATTTTTTTTTTTAAATGTAGCATAGATTTGAACTTTTTTTTTATGTATTTTATATTTGAGGTTGAGTTTGATATGGATTATACTGTTTTTCATAAAAATTTAAATTATCTACCATATGTGTTATTACGTTTTTATTTTATGTATTTATGTAATTATCTAAGAAAAATTGAGCCTAAATGGTTGTGGTTAACTTTGGATTGGAAGGAACTAAATTAGGCTTGGGATGAAAAAGAAACTGAGCTCATTCATCGGGCTGAAAATTAAATTTCCAATATAAAAAAAAAAAAAAAACTGATTTAAACGGCACCAAATTAGATTCCTGCTTGTTCAACAGGAAAAACCATTTAATTTGCACAATGAAATTTCAATTTTTTTTTGGGAAATTTCCATCCTTTTATTTAGTTGAGCTATGTTTAGGTTTTTTCGAATAATTAGTTGAATTCAAATAAAAACAGGCAGATAAGAGAACACAAAATGTTTTGATTGATAACTTTGTAATATATTAGCTTTCATATGTAATTGAGAAATTCATAAACAAAGTGAGATTTGAGATCTCAAACAAAGGATAGATGATAAAACAAGAGTGGTTTTAGTAAGTGATGTAAAGAGTGAATTGCAGCAAAGTCTCTACCCCATCAGTTTCATGCTGGTTGGTGCCTGGAAGAGTCTTCACATTGGCATAACCTTTTGCATTTACGTATTTTCCAGTGCCTCCCATGATGGCCAAGTGAGACTCCGACACCGCCGTCCGGTGGACTCCGAAGAAGCTCAGGCTGTCGACGTAATGGCCACTCTCAAACATGGTAGTGAATGCCATTGTTTGACTGTTTCCATCCTCCGAGCTCACCACATAGAATCCTTGTGCTTTTCCAATCAAACCAGAGCCCAGTTCGTGTCCTTCGGTCAGCTCGTCGTCAATCACTGTCATGGTACCGAACATGAGCTGTTGTATCGACACTCCGGACGGAAGCTGCCCGGCATTAACGGATGGAAATCCAGCCACACCATTGAAGTTGTTCCCATTGTTGTTCTGCAACAATGGGGATGTAGCTCCACCAAGGCCAACCAGAAAAGGGAGGTTGTTGTTGTTAATTAGACCACTGTTTCCATTGCTTTGGGGGACACCATTGCCCACTGATAGAACTGCTCCATTAGGCTTGGCAAACGGAAGCTGACCGTTGAGGGCCGGATTGTTAACCGCCCCGGTAACAGCCCGAGCCGAGGGGTTTGAACCACCAAGGATGTCATGCATAAAGAAGGTTAAGGTATGGTGATCAGCTTCAATCCCACCACCAAAACTAGGTAGAGTAGTTGAAGGTGAAGTAGTAGTTCCTTGCCCTGAATTGCTAATAGGCGTACCAACGACATTGGATACTGTCGGACCAACGAGATTGGATGATGTCGGCGTACCCACCGGCCCCTGTGGCTGCTCGTCGAGAAGCCTGGCTGAGTTAGCAGATAAACACATCAAACAGAGGAGAAGGCAGGCTATGGCTTTGGTTGAGAAAGAGAGAAGTTTGTGAGATTCCATGAGAGGAAGCTGAAGGAAGGAGCTAATAGAACTTCTGTTTTTGATAATCTTGATGATGGGTTTGAGGGTAATCTGTGTGAGTTTATATATATATTAGAGATCAAGCTTAAGGAAATGGGAGTGGCTGAAATGGAGTTGGTGAATAACTCTATGATCTTTGGTGTATTGGTTTAGGTTTCATTAATCTGTCAGAAACATACAAAAACAGTCTGAAAATTAAAGAATTGTCAAGGGGATTGGCTCAACTTCCAAAACACCAACAGAAACACAAAGGTAATCTATACACAAATAATGGCATCACAAAAATTTTGATGCATAAAAATAACATCAATCTGTCACAGTTGACAACAACAAACTCTAATTCCACTCATGAATAAAAGAATACAAACTCTTCGAACACTTCAACTGGATCAAAAATTTTCCTATGCACAAATATATAGCTCACTTTTTCTTTTTCTTTTGCTTCAAAAAAAAAAAAAAAAAAATCTTTGTTTTTGTATGGTAATGTTTATCCATAACCATATATTATCATACCGTTCATAAGAATCCAATGATACCAAACTCTGCAAGAAGCTCTTTGATCAATAATCTCTCTAGTTCTCTACAAATAGAATTAATCTCCTCTCCGAGATCAATCCACCCAATCTCCTTTCCAAACTGCTTATCTACTAGATCTTTGTTCAGTTCCCTTTCTTGGCTATCCAGCAGGATCCATAGTTCTTCCTCGACCATTTCCCGGTCAAGCAAAGGCCGAAATCTTCTTGATACAGGCTTTGCCCATTCTGGCACACCAACTAATGACTGAAAGAGTTCTATTAGCCCAGAATTTATTCTGTCAAAGAGAAGCTTTCTTTCTGATCTTCTCCAAGAAGTTTGTTCACCGAATTTCTTCTCTAAGGTTTCGAAGACTGAAGGGCTAATCACGTGAGGTTCCTGACCATCCCATGAAACACAACCCTTATCCAGGTTTCCACAATACAAGCCTGCCTCACTTAAGACATCAAGAAGGTATGAAAAATCCCTACTATCTTTGAATTTGAATGTGCTCATTATGTCATCAATTTCTTCAGAGCTGCATTTAGATCCTTCTCCACCACCATCATCATCACTTGATACGAACATTTCATGTCCTTCTGAGTTAGATCCCGGGGAGTCTGACATCAGTAGTTCAAGTTGCATCATCAAATCTACAACCAAAATAGGTTTGGATGAGTATGTTTATAAGAAGGTATGAACTTGAAAATAAGAATATAGTCATAAGATAAGCCACCTCTACTGTTAATGCCTGAGGATTCAGAACTTGATATCGTTTCTTCTTTAAAAAGTGGTTCAAGAACTGAAACTGGGCTGGGTTGATAAGCCTCCTCCAAACTCACAATAGAATCTAGCTCTTTGCAAGGGTAGTGTTCAAAGCCAGGACCTTCCTTATCAAATATGGTCGATGCTTCCTGCAATTTATTTATAGGTAAAAGAAATGTTGGAACACGTAAAGCAAGTATCAACTTGTTGAGGATAAGGAAGTAATGGGGCACATTTGAAAAATGCAAAAACTCTAACAAAATATGTACTTACTATAAACACGGGAAAAAAACAAAGACCAAATCAGAAAGTAAATACAATTGACACAGAGAAATATGAGCAGGAAAAGTCCACCTATTTAAGAGATTCTAATTTTTAGATAAGAAACAATTTCATAGACAATAAATTACAAAAAGAGAATGAGAAAGCTAAAGTAGATTGCTAAGAGATCTTCCAATCGGCAGAAAAGTGTATTTAAACTATAGTTTTTACGAGTGAGCTTAGATGCCAATAAGCATGGAATGAAGTAGAACCTAAGAAGCATGCACACTTTATTTTGGTTACGTGTCTGATAGTCGGACACTTGTTGGATACATATTAAACAAACACTTTTTGAGCACAATAGACATGTCTCAGACAGTAGTTATGCAAAGGGAATATGAGTCCAATACTTATTAGGCATATATGGAATTCTAATTATAATAAAAGATATAAATATTAATATATAACAGAGAGCATTAAACTTAGCCGTCTAAGGTCTAGAACTAGAACCAAAACCAAAACTAAGTTTAGAAACCATGTCTAAGGTCTGGTTTTATTCAAGTAGATCGCTCAATTTACACAAAGTGAATTTTTTAACACAATAAAGTTAGCTAGTGCTGAAGGCATCGGAAAAACATCTTTCTTGTGGGAGAAAAACAAATATAAATTATTCTATTTCGCTAGCATCATAATTCAGCATGCCCTCCTTCACTTGGAATGAAGGCTGAAACTGTTAGCCTTGTCCAACTGAACATTACATAAGTCACAAATAATACAGTCCATTGCAGTCAATAGTAAATGGTTCAATTTCAGTAAATTCAAAGTCAATTTAGCCAAATAGATTATAGAGTCCGTCCAATACTGCATGAAAGGAGTGTATGCTCCCAACTAAATCTACTGTAGTGTAAGTTTCTGAATACTTTAATGAGAGAAATACGGAACCTGTTGAATGGAACGACATGTGGTACGAAAAGAGTTGGTAGATGAATCACCATCAGTCTCTGAAATACTGCAGGACATTGAATCAGGTTCCTGTTTGTCCACAGTAGGGACCTCCGCGTCATCAGTCTTTACAGCCAATACGTTAGAAGCCATACCTGAAAAATTATCATCTGGATAATCACTCTTCAAAGAACACTCAATTGCCTTATTTGGATTGTTCTCTGCGCAAAAGACAACATCGTTCCTTGATGATAGAGAATTTATAGAACGCTGATTACAAAGGCTCTTCTTCTCAACTCTGGTCTCCAGATGACCCACAACAATGCAGCCATCATCGACAATGTGACCACTTGCTGATTCAGGGCAAGGAAAAATCCTCAACTTCTTAGAGCCCAATTTCAAGGTAGGGTCTGAAGCATCTTTTCCATCAGAACTTTTATCTGATGGTTTGCATTGTAGCCAAGTAGCAGAACCTTCAGACTTTAAAAACCATGTATTTCGAAGGGACTCATATCTGCTCCTGGTTCTAGATCTTTTTGTAGTCACAGTAGCAGCAGAACAAAATCTCAATCTGTGGGAGTTTTTACTGACTTGATCTAGTCTTTCGTCCTTGCAGCTCAAGCACAAGGGACTGCCAGAATGCAAATGTTCCTTATTCGAACAAACATGCTTCTGGAAATCATACTTCACTGGCTTGCAATTCAAATCGTTGGGCAAAGTTGCATGATGATGTAGTATAGGCATTTCACCTTTGTTGCTACCTTGCCTAGAAAGAATCAACTTTTGAGTCTCCTTTTGTTCTTCGATGTCCTCCCTGAATCCTCTGGCTTTGTACGACTCAACTGAAAAGCAACAGGAATGCTTATATTCAGCCTTCAAATTAGATAAACCTGGGGAAAAAGTCGTTCTGAATTCAGTTTCTTTTCTATGCACATCGTCATATATGGATTCTGATCTTGATGCCTTCATTTGCAAATTGACAAAATCATGCCTTGTTTTTCTCCCGCTTACATCAAGAATCCTTGAAACTTGAGATGGTTGCTTGATGGGCTCTACTACACATACCATAGTCTTTCTTTCTTTTTCTTTAGCCATATGCTTTCCATTTTGAGAACCATGAAAATATTTGCATTTCTCGCTAACTAAATGCGAGCCTTTCAAAGAAGTCAGTGAGGAGGAAGAAAAGCATAATTTATCTTTCCACTCCAAAAGGGGTATTGAAGACTTCAAAAGATCAAAATCATCATACGCGCATGCTTGTCCTTGTTTCCTGTTCGTAAATTTAGTGCCTGCATCATTAATTCCTCGTGTCAATGTAAAATGTGACTTTGACAGACTGAGTCCATTCTCGACATGGTTGAATATATATTCCTTTTCTCTTGTAGGTCTCGGTGAGATGTCCATAGAATCAGTAACTTCTGGTAATTCTTGAAGATCATTTGAAGTCTGTATCATCTTATCTGTTGGAAAGTGCTCGACTCTCATGAAGTTATGTCGTGTAAGTGGCATACATGCTGATGATAAAGCAGAGTGTTCCTTCTCCCTAACCCCTAATTCGTTGCAACTGATATCACTCTTGAAGCTATCTACTACATCGAGAGTATTAAAGAGTTCTATTGGCTCTTCTACGGTCGTCCTAAATGGATGACATTTGGAGGGGGGTTTCTTCTTCGGGACTCCAATAGAAGCAGCCCTTTGTAAATAACCCTCAGAAAGAACTCTAGAATGCCGTGAGACATGGTGCGCAGATTGCTGCTCCTCAAATCCCATCAATGCTTCAAGAACACTAGCTGTACACTGTTTAGTTCCCATCTTGGAGAAACTCTACCGACAAAACTTTATGGTACACAACCCCTGACCTCAAGTAGTTCGCTGAAAATAAAATAATTATCTGCAAAAATCCATTTAGAATATTTCAGGTGAACGAAAAAGGGAAAGGGAAAAGGGAGAGAGAGATTCATATGTCTTAAGTTCAGAAACCAATTGTCCACTTTTTGGAACGTGAAGCTGATTACAGATTATTAACTACCAAAGTGAATGATATAAACTTATCAATTACAAAAGCAGAACAATTAAAAGCTTACTTTGTCTTCCCGTGATTGCTAGGATCCTCAATCTCCCTGCTTCCTGAATACGGTAACAGGGCATTTTAATAGCTTTAAAAGAGAGTAGAAAATATAAAGCAAAAGAAACATATTACCGTGTGAGGGGATAATATATATAACACAATCAAGAGAATAAGAGTATCAGTAAGGAGTCCACTTCACAGAGTACACAACATCCCTGGAATTTATGGACAAAAAGAAACCAGTAGCCTCTCAGGCTACATAATTAATTACATATCACTATTTTTTTCCATAAATGGAAACAATTCTGCCTTGTCTGCAAGAGCCAACAGCATAAGCTTTAAAAATAGAAAATAAAACTGATTGGAAGAAACAACTCAAAAACAGCAGATTCATCCCATCCAAGATGCCTGGTGACCATCCCATAAATGATAAGAAATGGGCCACTCACATAAATAAATGTAACACAGCAAGGTTTGAAGCAATCAACCTGTGAAGAAAACAATTCATTTCTAACACCTTCTTTCTGGTCAGCAATCATTGGAGTCAAAAAAGAAAATAAACATAAAGTAAATCATAAATGAAGACATCAACATGCTGTCATAATATCAGATTTATGGTTAGAATAACAATTCCGATACATAACCCACAAATTCCCAGCAACAACAAGAAAACAAAATCATTTAAACGCCATAACAATCATAGCCCACTCGATTAATGGACACAAAAGAAGCAAAACCCAGAAGCGTACTGGGTAAAGAAAGATACTCAAATACTAAGAAAAAACAGAGAAAACAAACTCAGAAATCACATACAAAGCTAAACAAGACAATCGGACACGGACCTTCTTTCAAAACCTTTCGCATCAAAACGCTGATCTTAGATCTTCCTGAAAATCCACGCCACAGAACCTCCATGATCTGCAACAAGAAGAAAAAACTAGAAAACCCTCCGCATCATTCCAAATCGCCCTCTGATCATAAGAGCCACCACTAGATCAAGTTGAAAACCACTTCTTGAGTTCGCTGGTATGAACAAAGCAATACAGAACTGAACCCAAATGATTTCAAGTCAAATACAGAACTGAACCCAAATGATTTCAAGTCAAACACCCACAATTGAAAAGCGTTCTGCTTATTTATACTACAGAAAAACACAAAATAGAGGTCGGCGGAGCAAATCTGGAAGATGGAGTATTCGATCTTTTTCGATGGTGAATGATACTGAAAGTAGAGGAAACGAAAGAGGCGCGTCCCAGAAAGAAAATGGGCGAGAAAATGATGGGATATAACAGTGAAAGTTTTGGAAAATTTTGATGTATTGGGTATTTTTGCTACAATTTTTCCCATTGTCGTATTCAGAGAATTACGCGCCAACTTATGCAGTTACGTTTGTCAGCAGCTGCAAGATCGTCGCCCACATTTATTATTCGCAAAATTATGTGAAAAGTTTTATCTTTGTTTTCTATTGGCTACGATTTTGATGTTTCCACTCCCTGATTTTTCTCAAGGCGCACTCACTGTAGACTGTCTGTCACTGGCTCTGCCTGTGGCGTGGAAGTATGAAAATGAGGAGTGGAAATATTAATTGGAAATTATTGTAATTAAAATACTCGAACCTGACATGCCGCATCATGCATGAGCTTTTGACCTAAGCTAGGGCGGGCTCCTTTTTTGTTTTAATTTTAGTTTTTAATTATTAGGACAACACCTAAAACTCTCATTTTCTTGTCTTATTCATTATAATGTCTGTGTATTAATTATATTTTTTAAACACAAGATATTTGGGTTTGTATGTATGATTAGAATATTAGTGTAAGTCTCCAAGCTTCGGATCAACTAGAACAAGTTGGACAAAGAGCTCTGGATGTCGTACAGAGGACCTGCAAAACAGAGTAGAAACTCCGATGTTAAAGTCGGTAAGCGTTCAAATCAACTCGATAAAGAGAATTGGACTAATCGCGTACCTTGAAACGGAGCGGAATGGTCCTATTTATAGGCAGCACCCTCGACTGGATTCCTGACAATACCTCAACGGTTCTTTAAGGTTCCCGTGAAGTACAGCGTGATGTCGCGGAGTTTGTCGGAGAATAGACTGAGCCGAAGTGGTCCAAGTCATATATTTAGTCGGTTCGGCCATCGTATATGGTCGGCTCGACATGAGGACTCATGGTCGAGGTAAACACACTTCGTGCATGTGCACTGCTAGACGAACCACAACTTGCCACGTGTAGGTTGAAATCTACCCCCAACAATTAGAAACATTTTTTGTGATATTATATTATTTCAGTTTCTTGCATTACTAGGAAAACTCTTATCAATTTAAGTACGCAAGTATACTTATTTATATAATATAATTGCGAGGGTCAAATCTTGTAGGATCACTTTTAAGTACATTATGAATGTTCATTGGTTGGATTTTATAATATTTTAAATCCAATTGTACGGGTTAAAGACTTCTATAACTTGGACATTTATAGTTAAATTACAAACTCAACTTAAAATAACTCACACCTCATATGTGTATATTATATGAGTTACAATGTTTTTAACTAAGGTTGCTCAAAAAAATCGACTAACCCAAAAATTCTAACATAAAACTAATCCAATCTATATAATTTGGGTTCAGGTTACCTTCATTTTAACTAGAAAGATGAGTTAATTTTAAGTTAGTAATACATTTATAAAAGTTGTAATTATATATTGTTGTGGGTTGGGTTGACTCAACTTGGTGAACCCAAAATTTGAATCATCCCAACCAAATTAGAAGAAGAAAAAAAAAACAACTTGTTCTTGCTCATATTAGCAACCCAACTCAAACCGTATGGATTGGGTTGGATTGTGGAAAGAAAAAAAAAGTACCAACTCTTGGATTTTCTATCATTTTATGGCTACTTTAGAAAGCGGTAATTTATATATAT
>NW_019104493.1:1623840-1648982 GCF_001995035.1 Momordica charantia
GCTCTTGTTGAAGAGTCGCTTGTTGGAAGATTTCTTCTTCTTCTTCCGTTCTTCTTCAGGTCTATTATCAATACCATATTGTTTGCAAAAAGTTCCCAATTCCTTTCGGTAGTCAGGATCTTTGATCACTTTGGCTGTATGCCTATTCTCGAGAAAGAGATTAACACATACCTGTTGAATTGTGGCGTTAATGTCTCCGAATGTTAACTCCGCCCAATCGATACGATTAGTTGCAGAGTTTACTACCGCAGTCTGGTAGTACTTTTGAGCAATATAATATGGAAGTCCTTCAACGAACTTTTGCTTCCAGATATCTGCTCCGCATGTCGTGATGGAGTAAAGACGCGCCAAGAAGGTGTCTTTATACCATTTGTAGTTACTCATCTTTCGGCATCGAAGGCTTAAAAGAGCTTCGGCGTTGAGATCTGAGTATACTTGAGTGCTACCAATAAAATTCTTGGTCATAGCATAGATTAATTGATTTACCATGTCTGGCTCATCAATCTGCATAGCATTAGAACCTTCCTGCTTGACAACCGATTTAGTCGCCGTCAGGATTTTCGTTCTATCTTCGTCGGTTAGCTGGTTATGCCACCAGCTTCTTAGGTTTCCAGAAAGGCCAGAGATAAGGATGTGGGCTGTCTGTAAAACCGACTTCTTGGTGCTGAAGGCAGTGGCTGCCATCATCATTTCTTGAAAAGTATTCATCATTTGAGCTTCAGAATACCCATCAATATTCCAAGTAATTATTGAAGATCCGTCATAAGTTCGTTGGTCATGGCGGAGATCGTCCCATCCCATATCTGGAGGAGATGGTCTTGGATAATGATTYYTTACTTCCGTGTGCATGGTAACCGGAAGTATCGTTGAGGATGTAGCMTGTGAAGTAGTGGGYATGGTGGTCACTACATTTATACTTTTGGCTGCCTCGGGTTTTTGAGGAGATTCTCCTTTATYAAGGGACAAAGAAGAAARTCTTCTGTTGATCTCAGCAAAAAGATCTGAGGGGTCTTCTTTGAGAGGTCCAATCTTAAAACTATTTGGTTGAAAGATTGGCTGGCAGGGGTCTACTGGAGGGATCCCTGGAATCTTTGAGACGGTAGGAAGAACTGGATTCTCAATTCTTTCTACARCTTTAGATACCTCAGAGAGGATCTTKTTTGAGTAGTTGAGTTGATGCTGGATATTTTTGATTTCTCGAACACCAACTTTCTGGACTTTGTCTTCATCTATTGTTTTATAGGGTGAAGACACCATCTTTATGGCAGGTATCACCGGATGAGAGAAGGTCGCTTCTTCTTCTGGGGGGAAGGTAGAAGCTATTTCTTTGCCTCTGGCAGTTACCCAAACAGTGCCATTTCTGATGACCGCTACCTGTCCATCAGCTTGGAGTCTTTTGACTAGAGCTTCGTTCTTTACTAGCTCTTGGTTTTGTATCTTTGAGGTGAAATCGCCAAGGGTCATGACGGGTTTTCTWGTTTCTTTGGGAGCAGCAATCCACATGTCGATGTACTTGCTGTATAATTCTTTATAACGTTCCTCTGTTTTTGAGATAACGTTTATTTGATTGAAGGCAGATTCAGTTCTCCTTTCCATATCGGATTGGGTTGGAGAGAGTGATCCTTCTTCGTAGTGAACGTCAGGGATTTGATGAGTGAAATCTACTGACGCTCGCATGGATTCAGATCTTTTAAAAGATCTATTAATAGTGCTCACCGATCTTGCATCTGACTATTAATAGATCTTTTAAAAGATCTGAATCCATGCGAGCGTCAGTAGATTGTTCAAACATCTCGAATGCGTTTTGGGATAGAAAAAAGCATATGGTAAATCTGTCATACGTTGATGATTTTAAAGAAGCCGAAATTCCTACTAAGGCTCGGCCCATTCAAATGAGCAAAGATCTGGTAAGGACTTGTACCAACGAGATAACAGATCTTCTCAATAAGAAGCTAATCAGTCCTTCAAAAAGCCCATGGTCATGTTCGGCCTTTTATGTCAACAACCAGGCCGAAAAAGAACGTGGAATTCCTAGGCTCGTCATAAACTACAAGCCTCTCAACAAAGTCCTAAAATGGATTAGGTATCCTATACCTAACCGTCAGGATTTACTAAAAAGGATCACTTCTGCGAAGGTGTTCTCAAAGTTTGATCTAAAATCTGGGTTTTGGCAAATTCAGATTCATCCAACTGACCGTTACAAGACGGCTTTCAATGTTCCATTCGGACAATATCAATGGACGTCATGCCATTCGGATTGAAGAATGCTCCATCCGAATTCCAGAAGATAATGAATGATATCTTCAACAAATACCAAGAATTCACAATAGTATACATTGATGACATTCTAGTATTCTCAAACACTGTAGATCAGCACTTCAAGCATCTCTAGTTGTTTCTCAATATCATCCGAGCAAATGGTCTTGTGGTATCCCAACCAAAGATTAAATTGTTCCAAACGAAGATTAGGTTCCTCGGTTATGATATTAATCAAGGGATCATCAAACCCATCCAAAGGTCTCTGGAATTTGTGGATAAATTTCCAGACGTTATACAAGACAAAACACAACTACARCGGTTTTTGGGTTGTGTGAATTATATTGGAGACTTTATCAAAGATCTTCGTACAATCTGTCGGCYACTCTATGACAGATTGAAAAAGAATCCAAAGCCTTGGACTGWAGAACATACACGCGCAGTCCAATCAATCAAATCACTGGCGAAAAGCATCACATGCTTATCCTTAGTGGATGAACAGGCGCACCTGATTATTGACACCGACGCCTCAGAAATCGGTTACGGCGGTGTTCTCAAACAGGAAGTTAACGGAAGAATCTCCATAATCCGTTAYCATTCAGGAATATGGAATAGTGCCCAGAAAAACTATTCCACAGTAAAGAAAGAAGTWTTAGCAATAGTACTTTGCGTTCAAAAGTTCCAGGGAGATCTTATCAACAAGGATTTCACTGTACGAACAGACTCAAAAGCAAGYAAATACATCTTCGAAAAAYATGTAAAGAATCTTGTCTCRAARCAAATCTTCGCARGATGGCAGGCAATATTATCTTGCTTTGATTTCAAAATCGAGCCTATAAAAGGAAGTGAAAACTCCCTTGCTGATTACCTCTCAAGAGAACATCTCTTGAAGACACCAAAATCAGMTCTGACCTCCCTTCCTCAAGATGRAACCTCCTCCCGGCCGGAGACGGCCAAACTCCCAGCGGCCTCCGCCGCAAAACAATCAGCGACCCCCGTCGCCGAGAAATGAATCAAGCATTTCTCCTCAAGCAGCARCATCCTCTTCTAGGGCTGCCACCTCAAAGGGCAAAAGGCCYGTCACTCAAACATCTRTACCATCTCCAATGAGTGCAGAAAATTATGCTATGGATATCCAGTTTGAAACGGTATYCAGGCGTCRGCAAGGTTCTTCCCAAAGAGCCTTGACTATTCAAACAGGCCCTCCAAGCCTTCCAACCCCTTCAAGCACGTTGTTACGCCCTCGCGGCAATACAACGAGGAATAGGCGCCCTGCTACGGCAGCCGCCACTTCCAGACCAACGATTCCGAGGAACCCTTCCTCGTTTTCTCAAATAGTTAGGCCGAAGGTTTTTCAGCCAAGGCCTCCAATCACTGGGTATTTCACMAGAACTACCCTAGTAGATTCAATTATTGAACCAGAGTTCGACGGACCTTCAGTCCAAGAAGTCTGCAAGCAAATATTTCCTCAAGGCTTCAACTACCTGCCAGAGGATCTTCAAAAAACCCGAACTTATTATGAGTTTATTCTAGTAGATTCAAAGTCTGCAGAAATAACTCATGTTCCAGACAGAAATGATCCTTCTAGGACCATTTACTTAAAGCTCAGGATCTTCCGCATCCTTACCCCTTCCTCTTGGAAACAGGGCATGTTTGTAGGGAAGAGACTGTCAGTAACCTTCCAACCGCAAACTTACAATTAYCGCGACTACATGAAAGCGTGGTATATTGTCTTCTGGTTGCAAGGCTATAACCATTCCTGGTTTGTGACATTCTGTAAGCAAGCTTACAAGTCTCACTTTCCAATTTGGTTTCAAACATGGTGGACTTACTTTGGACTCTCCGAAGAGATCTTTCCGGTAGAAGTTCAGAAATCTTACCACCTATTTCAACAAAGTATCTATTCGTCTCCTCTCTCCAAGACGTTTAGATTTGCTTTGTATTTTCAAATACCATGGATCCTTTGCTGGAATTTCCAGCTAGGACCCAGTGGAAATTTTAAAGCGTTGAGCAAAGCTCTCCGCKTCAAATRGTGGGAAAAATTCGATTATTCCTACMTAGAATCAGACAAGATGAAGGATTGGTTGAAAACCAATGTTCATCTCCAAGACGTCACAAGGCAAGAAGATGAAAGCTTCCTTCTGGCGAGAAATACGATCATGAGTTCACTTGCTGGAGCCGGATCTCAAGCCGACTTCAACTCGGTCCTCAATACCGTCGCAGTTCAGATTTCTGATCCCGACGATGTCCAGACGGATGTTGACTCATCCGCCTCTGTCAACGATGATGYCGTAGACGACGAAGAAGACTTCGATCCCTTCGATGGATACGACATCAACGACCCATATCTAGATTCACAGCCCAGCTGAGACTAGATATTTCAATTGTTTAATTTTAATTTCTTATTATGTAAATTAATTTGTTTAAATTTCATTTTGAATTTTCGATAAGATCATTGTATTCCGATCTTATCATCACTATCCCAGTCTGTTTTTGTGAAGGACTTGCAGAAGAAATCACGATGCAGTAGATGGCATGCTTCTGATGTGGAATAACCAACCACAAGGCAACGCAGGTAGCGTACAGGATTGACTCAGATGAGAGGATTCCATATCTCACAAGGCAACTCTAGTCGAAAATCTATGGTGTTCCTTGGGCAGTGAAAGGCGGGAAGCCGAGAGTAAGACCCTGGATGGAACGGCCTAATTGGAAACCAGAGGAGCCTTTACGATTGATATACAGAATCCGCAATCCTCGCTAAATCAGAAGAAGCCGGGTGACTTCGTCAGATTTCTAAAGCAAGGCATCCAGTCCAAAAACAGTCATATCAGCCTTTATTTTCCAACTTTTCTTATTTTGTCAAGTTGTAATTATTTCCGCTTTACTTTATTTCTTTTCCTGCTTTTTCAAAGATAAGATGCCTCTTGTCGGCCACGCTTATCTTTACTTTTTAAAAGTAGATTCCAAAGAGATAAGATGCCAGTCAAGGACGTGTCTTGTCGGCCATACTCTATCTCTTTAGGTTGTATCAAATTATGTTGAGACAAGTGTCAAGACAATAGTAAGAAATCAATAATTGTACCCTGGTGCAATTATGGGTTCTCTTCTATATATAGCACTTGGCCTCGACCCTCAAGGCAAAATTGTGTGTTCAAGGGATATTTTTGTTTGTAACAACAACATTGTATATGTATTATATTATATATAACTCTATATTTTGAAATTTTTGTTAATTTAACTGATTAATTATATATTTTGATAAAAAAAATTTGTTGGTTCCAATTAAATATATAATATATATATAATTTTAACCTCTAGATTCATAGGAAAAAAGTTTATTTTCTAATACTTGATTTTCTTTATTTCGAGAATGTCATTCATCCTTATCCCCAATTTCTCTCTCTAGTTTTTTTCCACTCTCCAAAAATTACTTTAATGGAGTGTTTTGCTCACAGGTCTGATCAAAGATAACCAAACATACATTTTTAGGACGTGAGATTTGCTCATCTCAAATTACAAGTTTGCTAATATCCCGACCTACATAAATCTTAAAATCATAATTCATGTTAACTTCCACACACATCATAAATCCAAGTTTCTATTTCTTAAATCACACAAATCTCAATCAAAAAATATTCAAAATCAACATGAAAATATACAAACCAAGCGACAAAATCAAGTAGGTAATTAAAAACCGTCTAAGCACAAAATGCCAAAGCGCAACCAAAACATATCCAAGCACAAAAGTAATTTCATCCGACCGAAAAAAGATATTTAAAACTAGCCACAAATCTTAAAAATAAATGAAAAATATAACTGCATTATTGATCTCACCACTTATTGAGTTTAAAATTCAATTACATAAGATCGAAAGTTACCGAACTAAATATTGCGTAAAACATGAATCCTTCGTAAAGGTTAACCATTCATTCAATTCATTCTAGTCTCTTAACTTTAACAATCTACCCTATTTTCATTCTCTTATATTTCGATAGATTTATCATTGTTTTACATTTTCCGACTAAAAGATCACAAGTTCATCTCCGTCCCCACACGTTGACTAAAAAAATATAAAATAAACAAAAAAGAAGTTTGTGGTGCTACATTCTAGATTTTGTTAGATTTAAACTAAAAAGAAAAAAGTGTAAACTAAAACAAGATTTAAACTAAAAAAAAACCCAAGCACTAACATGCATCCTAGAGATTTGTGTAACAGTAGTACGTTTGAGGCCTTGAGCTGAGACTTACCTCAATGGAAATTCCAATAATATCACCAACCTGGAAAATTTCATTCTAATTCTTTACAAGTAAATGGTTAGAATAAATAGAAGAAAATGATTCTACATCATTCATAAAATCTAAGAATCATCTTTCCTACTAGAAGTAAACTTCTTGGAATCTGATTCCAATTCTGGAACTGAGAGACATTAGAACAACTTACTATCCATCTTGCACGTCAATAATACTAAGATTTATATTTAAATCACATTTTGATCAATGAACTTTCGAAATATTCATTCCAATCTCTAAATAATTAAAGGATAATTATTTTGATTCTGCCACCTAACATCTACTTACTCAATAGTCGCCCTCAATCTATATGGGTTGAATTCAGACTAATGTGAAGATGATAATACACCCCCTCAAAGTCAAGTTATCAAATTGTTAAAAGAAAAATAAAGGTATGGACTAAAAAAAATTTTTTTTTTTAGTTTGGAAACTAAATAGATCTTTTAAAAGTTTAGAGACAAAGTTATAACAATTGACTAGAAGAAGCAAGGGTTAGATTACCAACACAATCTTCCTAGAAATGGAGAGTCCATTGCCTCATCTTTTCTAGTCTCTCCTCCTTGCTTACTTATCTAACTCCATTTTTTTTTCTGAATTCATTTGCCAAGATCAAAATAGACATTCTAAAAGTTCAGAAACCAAAAAATTAATTTTGAAAGTTCTATACTAAATCCTCGAGGGAAGGCATAGCATCAAAGCATTGGTTGAGAAAGGTCCACATAAACCCAAATGCATTGATATATTCTCAAGGCAGTTTCACATATACCCAAACCAACGAGAGGGACAGGGTATCTTGATTATGGACCGTGACTAGAAGAAAGCCACATACATCACATTCACTTACCCATAAAAAAGGTTCATGCTTTGAACAAGAAAAGGCCAAGTAGTCGTGCCCCCACATGAATATTTGCTTCATTTATTGATCAATGCAAAACGTTGACTGCAAAAAAACCACAGACAAAAGGGAAAACCTCTCCCAATGTAGAATGAAGGACATAAACTTCGAGATAAAGCAACATCCAACATCCAATGGCTATTGTCCAACTAATACATTCAAGTAAATGTATATTGACATGGCACAATATGATTGGTTGAGGACAAAACACACCTTGTTATAGCAACTGAGGAAGATTACTATAATTGGGGACCATGAAATTATACTCCGTGCTCATTTCCGTAATGATTTAAATTATTCATGGGGACCTCAATGGATTCTCTGTGCGAGTTTGTCTGATTGTCATGATAGAATTTGAAGTACCAACCAGAACTCAGAGGTAAGATCGTTGTCATGGCAGGCTTAGTTTTTAGGGTCCCCTTTGGAGGAATCCGAGATCATCTTTTGGATCATTTGGCTTGTCTCTTCTTCACTCATTCTATCTTTGTTGCTTTGAGATTGTGCATATGCCTCGAAGAATTCCTTGTTTTCCTTCTCTAATTCGCTCCACACTGCATATGGAAGAAGCATGAATTTTAATTTTTTTTAAAAAAAAAAAAAAACTGTCCACATTAATGTTTAACGATTTAGGTTAATTATCAATGTAAAATACAAATAAAATCAATATATATGTTTATGGATATAGAGGAACAAAGAACGAGATTCAGAAACTTGTAACTCAAGGTTTAAAAGGCATTATTGAAGGCGTTTTTTTTTTTTTCGCTTCTAAAACCGACTTTTATTGAGAAGAAATGAAAGAATTACCAGGACAGTACAAAAGGGGGGGAAACCCAAGAAAAAGGAGCAGAGAACAAAAAGAAAAAGACTTAGAAAGCATTAATATTGAAGTTTGAAATATATACTCAACTTAAAGGGGCTGGTAAACATTGCAAATAACAAAGGAACTAGTAGCTCCCAAGAGGCAGCTCCGTTGAATAAGGTGGACGGTCTTTGAGTAACACTTATCTAGAAGTTGCGTGTTTGAATCTTTAGATGAGTTTAACAAGAAAAATTTTGATGTCTCAAAGTCTGAGCCTTGGGCAAGCGCAAACTTTAAAAGTAAATAAATAACAAAGTAACTTGTAGTTCTCTAGTGATTCTGTCTGCCCAATGCTAATGGAATGAGATCATGCATGACTAATTATAGACAAAACAAAACACTTTTCGTTTTTTCAAATAAGTTTTAAGTGCTTAATTTTCTAAGGCGTGGTCTTGCTGTCGAAACCCAATTAATAGTATCAAAGTTATACACATCCTTGTGACCATATCTATGGTGGGTAATAGAAAACACACAGAAAAGGTTTACCTGTTGACGTGATGATAGGTTTAATATTTGCATGTTTGGATAGAGCGTCCATGCATTCTTCTTTTGTCATGTGGAAGATCAGACACTTCTCTATCAGGTGCTGCACCTACAGCAAAATTTGTCACCACCATCAAGAAGATTACTAATACAAGCAGAATGGATTTTAATCATTAAATTAGGAAAATAACCAAACCAAAAGCACCAAGTACCATATGTATGTAAGAAGCAGAAGAATCTGCCATGTTTTATTATCAGAAAATCTCTGATATCCTCCTAAGGCTCGAGCAATGAAAACAAGATGATATACAGAGCAATAAAGTCGATGTTTATGAGTGATCAACTCATAGGGGGAGCAACAACAATAGCATTATAGTGGTATTTAAATAAGTGCAGGGACGAGGATGGTGGGGCAGGCAGTCCCACGTGGGAGATGGGTGATTATTGGCTGGGAAGAGATTAGAGTAGATTTGTGAATGACAATTCCTTTGTCTTCTCTACTTACCATCAGAGACTCCAATCCACGTGAGTGGGGTCCGGACCAAATGAAGAGTCCTCCAAGCAGACAAAAACTTATAGGCTCAGCTCAAGGCAACAAGGTGGCATCCTTCAATAGTGTAGCCAAAACTAATTCTTTGGCTACTCTTTCGTTCATCACTATTCTAGACAAACATTGCAGGCCCATTTCCAAGTCCTTCCAATGAATAAGAATACTCATCTTTCTGCCCTGAAGTTGCCATGTCCCTTCTCGTGGCATGCCCCGGTTGATTATTCCTGCCACATCAGCACTGAGTGCTGTTTAAAACCAACTTATTTTAAGTAACTTGCCTCGTGTTTCAGCACTGATTGCAAGTGCCAGTGGACCTACGCATTCAAAATCTACAAGAGAAGTAATTGTATCCTGAAAAATGAAGAAAGAAGGAAACATTATCAAGAGGGGAAAAGGGAAAAAGAAAACACAATCAACTCTAATTGAATCAAATTAGAGCAATCACTTGGACGTAAAGGTATTGATCTCTGTCATCTTTACTGGTTTTGGATTTCTCATTTTTCTTTGAGTATACCAAGTTGAGTTCTTTTCTTTTCTTTTCTTTTGTTCCCTATGAATAACCAGCTTTATGAAGATTTGAAAATCATACAATCTATCGTAATGGTGATTTATGGATTGAAATCTGAAGTATGCTTTTCTAAGGTTGGAGTATAGTGCATGATAATAGAACTTCATCGATACTTGATAATTTGCGCCAGATTGTCCCCATATTCTCATGGAATTCTACGAAGTTTGTCTTTTTTACTACGATTATGAAGCAAAGTCATCATTATGGAAGGGAGAAAAATAAGTCCTGTCACAGAAAAATCAATAAATGAATCAGAGAACACAAACGCTAAGCTATCTGTTATATTTTGATAAAAATTAATAGCAGAAATAATGAAACATCAATGATTGGGATGAAATTTGCCTATTTCCAGAAAAAGATATTTGCCCCGTTTTTTCAATGTTATCACAAAGCATGGCCAATTTTAAACTTAACATTACCTCCAAAACAAGAGTCCAAATGAGATCAGTTTCCCTACCCCCGGTGGTCCGTAATTCCTCCAGAAGTTACCAAAAATGTGTGACTGAGAATTCCAAGGCTCATGTGAACTAAAATGTGTATCAAAGCCACGTCAATAGAACCCACTTGGTGATTAGATATCATATCATTTTGGATCATATGTGATGACATGTCAAACATAGATTGGTTGTACAGAATCAAAATTTAAAAAAAAATCTTTTGCATCTTCTATTAAATTTTCATTTTTCATGCTACTAAACCTTATGCTCAGTTTCGTAGTCAGCATAACTTGCATAATTATAATTAACGTTGCATAATATTCCACATCTTAGCATGTTAACTCATTAACCATGCCCTGAACTTCGCTTTGCTGAAGGCTGACCAACCTTGACCCTGTTTCAAGTTTTAAACATTCTAACAAATTATAAATTATAACGCATCATAAGAGATTATGTCGGAGGACCTCATACGTGGCATATCCTTATTGGAGGAGAAAACTACACATGGCTTTAGGTGGACAAGGGCATCAACTCGGTATTGGGGTTTACTACCAAGCTGACGTCCAATATGGTCGAGCCGACCAAGTTTCCTTTGAGTCCTATTCTCATTCTTTGGTTGAACCGACCTGGACGTCTTTGGCTGAGCCTGATGTCCCCCTTACCATGGGTACGCGAGCAAGTTCCGTTCCAGCTCATCCCGTCCGAACTGAGGTTCACTAGCTTGGTCATTTTCGTGATCAAACCGATCATGAGAGTAAACAACTGAACAAAAACTCTTCGACAATAATACATTCACTTATGAAAACCCCACGTAATCGAGGATTTGTCAAATCATAGCTCTTACGATTCAACTTTAATGAAAGCTTTCAAAGCCAAGAACCACAAAGATCAAACTTACTCTTGAAACAATCAGGTCCTTTTCAAGAATCTACGCTGCCTCAAATATCGCATGTAATTGTCTTAGAAAGCTTGATTCCCAATAAGATGACTGCAAAAAATGTCGGAGCTGATCAGAAACATATCATGTGAGGTAAAATCAGGAACTACGAGCTCGTTTTTTTTTTTTTGTTTGTACTAACATGTGGGGTGGGATTCAACTCCCGGTTAAGATATAATTTTTTTTTTCTTTTTCTTAAACGAATATATTGAAGCATA
The DNA here is from genome assembly GCF_001995035.1 of Momordica charantia. The sequence goes on from NW_019104493.1 coordinate 1,635,334, forward strand.
GAAATTTATCATTTTTCTTTTAGGGTAGGTAGACAATTTTAGAAGGTTTATGTGTCAAAAAAAAAACTATTTTAGAAGGTTTAACAAATATCAAAGGAAAAACAAATCTTACTAGAGCTTGGCCCGGAGTTCATAGAGAGTAGTGCCTTAATACTAACAAAGCAGTACATGGTTGTCACCAACACATATCGAGGTTAGGTTAAGTCTCACATCAAGCACGGCCCCTCATATTTGTCACCTATTAAAATTGTAACCTTATACAAATTGTCGATGGTGAGTCGAACGGAAGTAAAGATGACCTTGAATCTCGAATCCCAAGCGACGAACACAACAATGATTTAAGACAAAGGGACGATATCTCAACAGTGTAAACTAAAAACTCGTTCTCACGCCCACCTAATTTTAATTACATATTATTTCTCAATTATTTCTGTTGTTGATTTCCAAAAATTATGGTCTACATTATAAATGTTGTTTTCGCAGTATCTTGACCCCAGAAAAAAAAAATGTAACATCCATCCACGAAGAGCTAAAATCTCTTAATAATCTTTTTAGTGCATTGTACATTTAACATTCTCAGTCAAATTCACTTCTATCAAATAAATGTCTTAGAACAAAAGAAAAAATCTAAGAATTTTATACTTCCAAGCTCTAGCATTCTATTATTAAGCAGGTATGTTGTACTCTCCAAAGTGTATGATTATTTCATTCTTTTTCCTAATAATGACAGATTTGTAGGTATCTTCTTATGACCTGTTTGATAATATTCCCATTTTTTATTTCTCGTTTTTTATTTTCTTAAGAAATCTAAATATTTTACAACTAACTTTGTTTCTGGTTTTTCCTTTATCGTTTATTGAAAACATTCTCACAATTATATAACAAGGTTTGGAAACAACCAAAACAAGTTTCTCCTTTATTGTTCCCATTTCTAATGTGCTCCAAAACATAAATAAAAAATTTGTTTTATCATACTTGAAAACAAAAACGTTATCAAATAGACCCTAAATTATTCAGAGTCACAGTCAATACCTAAATATTCTTTTCCCCATCCTATTCGATCGGAGTGTATCAAATATCTTTGTATTCAGACTCTGAGCATATCACTGAAGGAGCTTTGATGAATTTAACCATCAAATTTCTCCATACCATATATCTGAATTCAGCAACCTAGAATTGTAGAGTTTATATGGATCTGTTTTGAACAAAAAGATCTGCTCAGTTAAAAATTCTTGCAACTTTCAATCCTAACAACCCCAAATTCTTCAACTTTAAAAATAATAAAAAAAAAATCAAGAATAGGAAGCATCAAATCTGCTAAAAATAAATTCGAAACTTGCATAAATTCCAATCAAACTCCATGTCAAGTTATTCTTTTAGCTAAATTCATAGTTTTAAGCATGCTATTTTAGTACCAATTAACTCAAATCATCTATGGAAATTTCCAGAAATTCATGGATATTAGAATTTCGAACACTAATAGACAACTAACTATGAGACATTAATCCAAAAGGTGTAAACTACCTTAATATCATGAACTTCATATTGTTGATAGTATCAACTTGATACAAGGCCTTCAAAGAGTAGGGTCTATAAAGAAGTAGAAATGTCTAGCATGTCAACGCAAATTTTGAGATTTGAACTAAATAACCCAGAATGTGCACATTGCGAGCCTAAAAGTATATGGACAGGGAAACAAGAAAATTACAGCAAAATAATAGGGAATTTTTTGTCACATAGCAATTGAAATAATAGTTAAACAAGTAAATAGAATAACCAAAAAGTTTATAACTTCTATGCAGCACGAAACAGTTCCTAATTTCTTAGTACCACCAAATTCAAAAATCAGTATTATGAACATCATAGAAAGAAAAAATATTACAGACCAGACAACCATACTAGAGAAGCCTGCACTTCCAAAGTTACATGGTAGGCCTATGGTATCAGCTGGAGATGTTCCAGATTAAGCAGATTATATGTTCTCTCGTGTGTGTCGGTACCACCTTGATCTCATACCTTTTGGGCATTCAATCTCCCTGTGAATAAGTTTTAGCAGACATTAACTCGAATATTTAGCTGGAGGAAATGGTCTTCCAAGTTTCCTTTATATTTGCCTACGAAAATCTACTCATATTCAAAGTAAATTATGCATGCATAAACTAGGAAAAAGAAAACATAATAGCCTCTCTCCTCGTGTGTGTAGAGACTGTGGATACCCCTAGATTCCATACCTCTTGGGCACTTGGACTCCTGTGGATCAATTGTTTACAGCCTTGGAACTCAAAAGTCAAAAAATTGGCTGAAGAAGAACGGTCTTCCAAGTCTTCTTTAAGGCTTTAACCCTCCTTGTATTTGCCTAAGAAAGTCTGCTCGTGTTTGAAGAAGAAAAAGAAACCCATTACACACACACACACACACACACAAAAAAAAAAAAGGTTTCCTCAAAAGTGATGATTTTTTCAACATCTAATTATATAAAAACAAACATGAGCTCCAATATTTGGTTATATAGCAGTTTTTAAGTCATTTCAGTAAAAACCAATAGAAACCTAACATTGAAGAGTTTCCTTGCTCAAATTTTCGTTTTTGAGTCTAAAATAACCACATTCATTGAATCTCAATGGAAAAGATACTATGGTTAAGAGTAGAACATGGCTGATAGATACTCCAAAATCTGCCACTCAATTAAATAAGCTTTCATATTTAAAAAACCACTTAAAATTGAAATAGAATAATTCTATTTTCCAAAAACATTCAATCATTCAGCATGAGACATCGTAGATTGACACCTGAAATTCATAGCATATTCACAGGACAAACTGTATATGAACATTTGAGCTTACTTTGTAATTTCCAATTCAATTCCTTGATTTCTTCCAAACTTCCAAACAGTATAGAATAAAGTTTTCTTCACTTACCCAAGTAGCAGGAATTTGTGGTGCCTTCTCTCATCTTTCTTCTGCTTCTTTTCTTTGGCTTAAACTATAATTTGGCTAGTAATGGGCATTAAGTAGAAACTTGAACCCTCTCTTAACATCTAGAAGTGTTTGTTTGAAGCCATCGCCTCAAATTCTACTAATTTTTTAGAAAACCTGCAAAACACAACCAGCATAAGACAAAATTCAAGATAAAATAAAGCAACGATCAGCAACCAAAGAGATGAAAACAGCCAAATAAATTTGCTATTTGCTATTGACGGCACAGGACAAAAAACAAAAAAAAAATCAACACAGGTAGCACAGAGAGAATCAACATGAAATAACTTCGAAGATATTTCGTCGCTATGTCTGCAGGATAAATAAGTAGTTCACTCCATCCAAACGTGCAACATAAGCTATGCAAAACTCAAATGGCTTGCAAAATAAAGTAAAACGCATATCTCATCACAATACAGTCATTAGTGCACAGAGCAATGCACTAAAGCCAGTCTTCGGATACATTATCATTTAACGAGTAGTATTTAATTGTTCATGCAAACTGGATCATCATAGTCTTTTTCTTTTAAAGATTTCACCAACTTAATCAAATTAGAGATAATAATAGAATGTATGTAAATAATATTAATATAAATTTTCACTATTCAGTTATTAAAATGCCTTTTCGAGTTAAATATTCAAGTGATCCTTGGGATGATGTTAAAAAACATGAAGCTCAGAGTTATGTATATTCAGAAGAAACCTGATTGGTAATGAATAAAGAGATACTAATAACTAATTACATGGCTTAAATACATTATTCATGCAAAATTCTCGACCAAAATTGTTTCAACCACGGAGCAGACGTAGCATGTTTCATGTTAGTAAGACCAAAATTTCATATGTTCTACCTGTCGGATTGAAATGCATCCATTTTTTCCATTATCATCGGAATCATCTGTATCAGGTTCGTCGCACATAGACGAAATCGTGATAGACCGAACCGGCCTCGGAGTTGAACACCGGACCGGCCGCGGCAAAATTGGTCAAAATGTTGCAGGCCGAATCTGGAGAAGAACGAGCCGCACCGAGCATTTCTCCGGATTCAATTCCTTGCCGTGAAGGAACGTATCAATGATGATATCGCTTCTCGGCCAAGCACGTTACAAATACCTTACAATCTTCAATCGAGATCGTCGATCAATATCATCTGAAAAGCGGTTGCAACTAGAACTTCGTAAATCGGAAGTCCTTACCGAAATCGACAAATAAATCAGTGACGTTTCATCTCTGTTGTCGACCAGGGATCCAATTTCAGCAAATTAGGGTTTTCCCTCTCCCATCTTCCGCCTATGGTGCCGTTTTGTCTTCCAAATCCAGTCGTCCTGTCCAATTCCAAATTAGGGTTTCCAGAATTGCAACAAAACATTACAGTTCGATAAAAAGTAATCGAAAGTAAACATTACTTTGAAATCGAAAATCATACGGATTTTACGATCTGGTCCCATCGCGAGTTCCACGTCCTAATCTAGGGTAAATGCCGCCAAAATACAAAATAGCGATAGTTAGGGTTAAAAACAGTAATCAACAGTGCAAAATTAGCATAAATTGGAAAGATCATATATACAAATTCATCAGGCAAGTTCTTCAATCAAATTTCAAAAATTAGGGTTATCGAATTAATTGTGCGTGACGATTGAAGAACGTAGAAATTATTGGACTTGGAATTGGGGGGTGGGTAACTGGGAGGCCAGCACGAAAGAGTTCTGCGAAGTAAGCAGCGTCAACGATCGGCCAGCCTATAACCCCTCCACAAATTCTTGCGCACTGCAACTAGAAGCGCTGCGGCCGGATCCCCCCGGCCACTTTGTTTTCCTTACTCATTAGTTTAAGGCAAGTTTTTCTTTACCACCAACATTCTATTTATACTCCTCTGCCCATGCCCATCACTCGCGCCTTTTCGATGTGGGAACTGCAACTTGCGGTTTCTACTTTCACCAAGTCAAATCTGGCTTTTTTTCTTCCGTTTTTACCCCTGTTAGACCCTGGGGAAATTCCAACTCTGGGTAAAATTCTTTATTCTGGCCCTTCCTTCGTTTCTTCCTTCAGTAATCTCCCTCAACAAAAATTTCAACCTCTCAACTTATAATTTTAACACAATTTTGTAAGAATTCTGACTGAAATTTATTGAGAATTTTATCAATTTTATTTGTAATTTGTCATAATATTTTTCTGGTTTATTTTGAATTGTCCAGTATAAAATAGAAATTGATAGATCCCAATTTGTAACTAATCTCAATCACAAATATTTAGATTTGGCTTAATTTCGTAACAAACCTCATCAATTTGGTCTCCAACTGACTTCTTTCTCATGTGTTTTTTCATTTTTATACATCTAAAAAATGTTTTTGTCAAGAGGCTAAAGAATTTTTAAAAAACAAGAAATGTGAGAAGATTTGGTTAAGGAATGTGGATACAAAACTAATTTCAGGTTGTACTTTATGTCAGGAATAACTATAATAAACATTTTTTAGAAAATGACCCATGGTTCTGAAATGAAAAACTTTGGCATCCATAAATGACAATCTCTCGAAACAAGTATGGCATAAGAGAATTATAGTTTTGACACGTTGAAGAGTGATTTTGGCTAACCTTTTATAAAGTCATTTTAAAATATTAGAACGTGTTAAGTCATATTCTTTTTTTAGTACATCATGTGGGGTGGAGGATCGAACTCACCATCTTAGAGATATATGTCAATTACCACTGAACTATGTCGCACTAACAAGTCACATTCTTTTGAAATAGTAATGTTTGTGATTTTACAAAATAGAAAAGTAGTTTTTTTTTTTTTTACAACAGGTAGGGGTGAGGGATCGAACTCACAACTTACTAATTTGAGATATATGTCAATTATTATTTAGTACGGGTTAAAACTGTACCAGAAACATTCCCAAATACATCTAAATTTTAATATATATCTTAAAATATCACAGTTTTTATAAACTAGAGCATAAATCGGTTTTTTCATAACGACTTTGACTGATTTTAATTATTATTTTTTAAGTTCTTGTTAAAGTAAGAAAATATATATTTTTAGTCCAAATTTGTATTATTTTTTTATTTTCCGAAGTTATACATAAAAATCGAAAAAGAAAAAGAAAAATGGGTGAGGGGCCGACGGCAAGAAATGTGGCTGAGTGAACCCGCGAACATAACGGATAGGCAATCCAAGAACAGCCCAAAAGATAAGGTCATCTTGCTTTAACGAACCAGACGATTCACAAGCAATAGACCTTCTTCAATGGCTTCCCTGCATTGCTCATCCTCCGTCCAGAACTCTCTCTTTGTCAATTCACTTTCTCAGGTTCACAATTCCTCCAAAATCATTCCATTTTTCATCCCTTATTATCTTGATTAACGATCAGTATTGTTTTGGCGGTCGCAGAAACTCCGTGGAAGATTTATTTGCTGCAGAGCAGGGATCTCGTTTCTTGTCAGGGCCGAGCAAGCACACGCATCTTCCATTAATGGCCATGCGTGCAGTTCCGAAGGTCAGTTTAGCACATTGACATGGAAAATTAGACGTCTCTTGGGTTAGAGTTTTGATGATACTTGCATTTAGCTTGGCTTTGTGAGTTAATTGAATGTGCTTGGCAGTGACTGTGTTATGTGTCGGGATAACTTGGCTCAAGCAAATTGAGAGCGAAGAATGTTTTATAACCTTTAATGATATGTTGGAAGTTATAGAAAGAAAATGGTAAAGTAATACCTGTATTATATTGAAGTTGCTGCTACAGGGTTTAGTAAGAACATGGTTGTTGTTGGATGTAATAGAAAAAAACCACACAGAAAGCTAATTAATGGAAAGGAGATGCAAACAAAGTGAGATATGTACTATGGATATCATCTTAAAAAGCATAACTTCGCCCTAGTTCGTAGGTGCTACAGTATTACGGATTTCTTACCAGATTAATGCACTAATACCAATTTTGTCGTGTGAACCAAATTGTTGAATATCAATATCTTCCTTCTCAGGACTAGCAACTCATCAAGTGGACTGGTCATGGTAAAGTGATCTCAAACTAGTTTGAATTCTTGTTTTAGTAGAGACCTTAGTTCAACTAAAGCAACAATAAGTTAATTGGGAAGTGTCAAGGCACACCGGCCTCGACTCCAAGAGTGTGGAAGTAAGCTAGAAGTCATGCTAGATTTTTGTTGTTTTTATAATTGGGAGTCGGAGAACCATCATGGGATGGCTCAAGTGGTCAATAAGGGCCTTTGTAAATAGTAAAGGACTTAGAGGGAATGAGTTCAAACCAGGGTGGCCACCTACCTAGGATTTAATATCCTACGAGTTACCTTATCAACCAAATATAGTAGGATCAGGCGGTTGACCCGTGATTAGTCGAGGTGCGCGCAAGCTAGCCCGGACACACGGATTCCAAAAAAAATAATAATAAATAATAAAAAAAATAATTGGGAGTTGGAGCTTTGCTCCCCTATACCCTTGGGCACCCGCGTCCGCAGCAGTCATGCTAGATATTCTAATCCCATGTTCCAATATTCCCATTTTATTGTGGAGAAGATTGTTACGTGGATGTAAAAGCATTTTGCTTCAAGGCAAATGACCTCAGGGTGAAATCTTAATCATGACCAGGCTATTATGGATTGTCTTCTTAGTTAGCTTACTATGTACTGTTTCTTCATTACTTTTATCACTTAAATGCCATTTTATGGTTTGTATGTGTTTATCACAGTCAGGCACTTTCTATACTGCTAATATATCTCTTCCTATGGTTGACCTCATTGCATTCATTTTTCAATAGTTGCTCTATTTTTTGGCAGATAGACTTGGGAGACGCCAGCTACTTTCTGGCAGTGCATTTATAACTTGGATTTCTCTTGCGGACATGAATTCCATGTCATGTAAGATATGTCACTCGTATTACTTACCAAAATCTTACATATCTCTTTCATTTTCGTTGCTTTGATTCAAGGAGTTTAGTTCTGAAATTAGCACCTCTAGCGTGCATCGTATTTCTTTCTTCCAAATTGAAGGATGATGATATCCTAAGAGTGCCCGCTTGATATTGCTCAGTTGCTGCAGAAACAAAGAAAGGGTTTCTGTCAGTTTCAGACAAGAAAGATGGTTACTCGTTTGTTTATCCATTTGGGTGGCAGGTACTCTAATTGTTCAGTTTTTTTCATTTTTCTCCTCTTCACTTCCTTACACACATTCAACAAATATAACTACTCAATACAATATGCATGTTTCAAAGTATTTTTTTCCTCGAGGAGTGGGCAGGAAGTAGTAATTGCTGGACAAGACAAGGTATTCAAAGATGTAATTGAACCATTAGAAAGTGTCAGTGTCAATTTGATTCCAACCGGCAAAGAAGATATTCGAGATTTTGGGCCTCCTGAACAGGTTAGCAATAAAATGTGTTAGAATAATGCAATAAGTTGGTAATTTTAACTTTTAGGTAACTTCAGCTGAGTATCTTATGGTTCAGGTTGCAGAAACTTTGATAAAGAAGGTTCTAGCTCCTTCAAATCAAAAAACAAAGTTAATTGAAGCGTCAGAGGTTTGACTATTTACACTTTCGTCTGAGTTTTATCATACTAGTTGCTAGGAAATGAAATAATTAGTTGCTGTAAATGAACTTACCCATTAAATGTGGGTGCACAAGAATCTCAACTCAACACTATGGTGTGAGGTTCTTTGGAATATTCTTCTGCAGTTGTCCTTGACATCATTGTAAAGCAATGTATTAAAATTTAAATACACCCAAAAATAAAGCAAATTCCTTATGTAATCTGTGAAGTGAATGGTTTACATAGTCTACTAGTTCACCCTGTTGCTCACAAACACCTGCCTACAAATATCGATGATAGAACCAGACACAAATGGGATCGCTTGCCTGCCCATCTTACTTCCACTGTATTGTAGTAGATATGCTAATTGCTAAATACATTTTAAATTTTAAGCACATATTATTTCAAAATAGCAATAGCACTTCCTGTGAAGTTGGCCTGTTAAACAAAGAGACAACAACCAATAAGCTATTAACTTGTTTTGATATTCATAACTCTGTCTATGTGATCGAGTGGAGCGAAATTATTTTAGTTTATGGATTTGTTACAACTCAATTTTCATCTGATTTTTTATTAACTAAAAGCTTTCTTTTAGATGGGCTTACTACAAGCTTTTGAGGAGGTCAAATTTGTCTGAATTGTCAAGTTTATTTGCCTGTGTATTTTTAATTGATTTATTTCAAAATAATGATGCAGCATGATGTTGATGGAAAAGCATACTACACATTTGAGTTTGTAGCTCAAGCTCCAAACTACACTCGCCATGCTCTTAGCACAATTGCCGTTTCCAATGGTATGCAACTTCACTAGTCTTATTTTATTGTTGTTGGGGTAATTTTTCTCCAAGTTAATCTTGTTGGTCTATCCCAGGGGCTTGTCTAACAAGCTGTTTTCAAATTGTATTTTAAAGAACAGCTATTCAAAAATGTTTTTACTGAATTTTTGCTAAAAGAAGTCAAACTATTCAATAAACAATTCACAAACAAGCCCCTAAGATTCCTAACAAAGCTCTTCCATACCTTGTTCCGATTATATCCTTCCTCCAATGGCAGGAAAATTCTACACTTTGACAACCGGAGCAAACGAGAGGAGGTGGGAGAAAATGAAAGATAAATTGCGCACAGTTGTTGAATCCTTCACAATTTCAAACGTTTGATGGTGTTCCTTCACAATCATTCCAGCTCCATTTTGATTCTCTCTCAGATTGTTGAGAACTCGTGTCACCATTTGTATCTTCAGTAACTCGTGTCACCATTTGTATCTTTATTCATTAGATTGAGGAGTGAGTTTAGAGAGATTGCAATGCCTTGTATTATCGGATGAATATGTAAAAAATTGCAGTAGCACCAAAAAGTCAGTGGTGTAATGACACAGCTATATATAGTCTTACTCTTGCGGAAGATATGTTCAAGAACCAAATTTCCGAAATCAAGAGAGGTCAAAGTTATTTGAGAGAGTGACTTATTTCTAGTTTTCTGTTTCATTGTTTTTCAATCGAAAAATAAATATATTTGACAATCATTTTTTGTTCTTTAATATTTTAAACTAATGTTTCTAATTTCCAGACTGTTGGCAGACCTGTTTTAAATTTTTATATTTTCAGCATTTTCAAATTTTAAATTTAAAACTTTAAAACGAAGAATTAAACTTTTTGATAAATAAATTATATGTGTTATAAACACATTTGTTAAAATAAAAAAAAATGTAAAATATGACATGTTATAAAATAATATTTGTTCTAAAAATAATAATACGGTTAAATAATAATCGTACATAATTTTCAACAAATATATCAATAAATCAATTAATATTATTTTAAATTTAATTAATAACTACTCTTAATTTACAAATACACAAAAACAATTTAGATTCAATTTTCAGATCTACTACCAAACATAGCTTTAAAAACACTTACAAAACATACCTTTGACAACTTTATTTACAGATTTATATTTTTCAATCACCAACATAACAAACCCTAAATTGTAATATCCAAGGAGTAAATAGTTTAAGCCAATAAGATGAAAACTACTAAAACATTCAAGCACTTCAACCATTTCAACAAGCATTCCAGCAGCTTAACGAAAAACAACTTACTATTTGCTAGAGAAAATAGAGGTCATTCCATAAATCAAAAATGTCATCGCGAAAGATAATCAATTCTCTCAAAAAAAAAAAAGCAACAAATTCTAATAACTTAAATGATTCCAATCTTGTTTGCGACATCCAAAGCATCATAATCGGGAGTCAGCCTAACGTATGCCTTCTTAGTCCCATCAGGCCTGCAATTGTTGTACAAAGCATGAAATCATTATATGAATTAACACTATATGAGATGAATAATAATCCGCACTGTTAGAATTTGAGCTGGATTAGACAATAAATTTTCACAAGATTATTGAAGCCCCACATAACAGTTAAGAACGAGATGGTATCTGAAAACAGCCAACTAAATATTCTAAGTAGAAATTATAGGAATGCAATGCGTCATTCAAATTACCTTATCAAGGTGTTTACTTTCTTTGTCTGGATGTCGTACATCTTTTTCACGGCGGCCTTAATCTTCTTCTTATCGGCTCGGATGTCGACGATGAAAACCAAAGTATTGTTGTCCTCGATCTTCTTCATTGCAGACTCAGTGGTCAAAGGATACTTGAGAATCTGATAATGGTCCAACTTGTTCCTTGGAGTAGCACTGATGCGTGGATACTTGGGATTCCTTTCCTTCTTCAATGTCTTGGGGCGGTGAAATGTGACTGATGTCCTGATCTTCTTCGCCTTCTTCTTAAACGTTGGACCTGATTTTACTGCCTTCGCAGTTTTCAAGGCTTGAGCCTTAGGGTCGGCCTTTTTGGTGCTGTCAGCTGAGGGAAGACAAAAGTGTCAAGTTTTAAAGGCTTAAATCACCTAAAACTAATGAATTATATACAAGTCCTTTGTGTGTGCGTGTGGATGTGGATGTGGGATGTTCTGAAACCGGTCTTCAATGTAGATAAAGAAGATTGTTAATCAATGAAATCCGATCCAACCCAGAAAAAAAGGAACAGATAAAAGACTAGACTGATTATCATTATCATACAACTCCAATATCCTGTCATGCTTGAAGAATCTCCGATTCAAAATAGAATAGGCCGAATTCCACCATCTATGCCAAACAATTTATTTACAAGTTACATAATTAAAAAAAAGGGGGGCTTTCTCATCCCCTGTCCTTCAGGCTGTATACTTTTCTTTTTTTAATATACATGTTTCTGAAAAAAAAAAGTTACATAATTAAAAAGCAATATTATTTCAGAATTGAAAAAATAGCCAGAATATAAACATCTAGAGAAGGCTAGGCATAGTAACATTAGACACTGAACGAAATTTTGAAAATTTAGATGTTTACAGATGTTTAGACATGATCCGCTCGCTATTGCTTGATGACAATCTAATCCAACCACTGATTTACCATATCAAACTTACCGCAGCACATAACAGACATGAATCCATTTCATAGACATAACATTATTCATTATCTTACTCATAAAACTTCATATCTTACATAATAAAACACGTATCTTTTATAAATTCCATTAGCCTTATAACGTAGTTTACAAAAATGATATTTAAGCTAATAATAAACTTCTAATGACCATTTAATATACTTTTGACCCTACCCTACACAAGCTGCTTGGCGACAATGGGCTTGCCAAACCAAACAACTGACACGAAAAAAATAAAATGGGACTTAAGACTTAAACCTTCCGTACGAGTTTATGAAGTTGGTAACCTACAGATAGCTGACTAAATTCAAAACAGATTATTCAAATCTTCATTGAACAACTGAGTCCAAAGAACCGAATCTTTACTGTATAACAAGATGTCGAGTAATTATCGAACCGCAGTAATGAAAATATCATCGAAAAACATGTGAGGATGTCTATGCAGCTACGAATGAACAAGATTATTAAATAAGTAAATAAACCAGACGAATCGAGAACGGCGAGAGGTAGAAGTTGATAAACTTACCTTTTGGAGCCATTGTAAAACCCTCTACCTAATCGCTACTCCGACCTGTTGATGATAAAAAGGAATGAAAACTCAGTATACGCGCAGAAATCCATCTAATAGCATCGCATTTGAACCCTAGCCCTAAATTTAGAGAGATTCAACCATTGAGAGTTTGAGCTGAAGCTAATCAGATGAAAGGTCTTACCCAGACGAAGAGCTGCTATCGGGGAGGCTAGGTTTCCGCAGGGGATGATACGGCTTATATATTAGGGTTTTGTTGACACATATATATACTCGTAAAAATTAATAATAATATTTTAAAACTAAATCTCGTTTTTTCATCAAAATTTTTAAATTATTTGATTTTGGTGTTAGATACTTATTTTCGCTCTTAATCTTTACTTGAATATAAAAATATTTATTTTAATTGCCAGCACAGCTTATCACTATCACCTGTTGTGCTTAAATATAATTTTTTTATTTATTTATTTTAATTTTTTAACTTTCATTTTTTATATTGTTGTTTATTAAAAAATACATCTTTCAAAAACATAAGATGATTTTGAAAAATATATAAAAAACATACAAATAAAACTAGTAGTTTTTTAAGCTTGCTTATTTTTAAATCTGGGCTAATGATACCAACTTATGTTTTAATAAATTTGATATATATGATTAAAAATTGTGAGAAAAATCATCCTAATTTTGTACGTGTGGAAATGACATAATTTAATTTTGAGAAACAATTTTAATCCCCCTAAAAAGTTGTACAAATCTCAAGCATTCAACAATAGGAGTGGCTTGTTTTCAACCCATTAATACAAAGTTTTCCAAAGTACCTTTTAAAATAATTATGGATATATTTTAAGGGTATTTAAACTAAGCATAGTTCAACCGATTATGCATGTTCTCAATCATAACATCAAAAGTTTGAATGCTCTTGAAGCCAAAAATATATATTTTTGGGTATTTATGCAACGGAGGGATGATTACCAAATTTATATAATTTATATATAGTATGTATTATTTCCGAATTACCAAATTTGCCCTGTCGCTGGGCTCGAGCACCTGGCAGAGTGAACCCAATTGATCATCATATAATGGGCTTTTAGTGGGTAATCACGAGTGGCCCGTCCATTTAAT
>NW_019104493.1:1667320-1696979 GCF_001995035.1 Momordica charantia
ATCTCCATTAGTATGAGGCTTTTTGGGTGATTCCAAAAGCAAAGCTATGAGGGTTATGCCCAAATTAGACAATATCATACCAATGTAGGGATGTGGAGGGTGGTTCCTTGCCCCTAACATTGTCAAATGGTTCCTTGTTTTTATTCCCTATATTTGGGTTTTCTACCGTCCATTATCCATAATAATATATTTTTGTATGTTTTAAAAAATTATTTATTTATTTTTCTCTTCCCCAAAAAATTTCTTTGTACATTTTATTGACATATAAGTTAGGGAGAACATCTCCATTAGTATTAGACTTTTTGGGTGATTCCAAAAGCGAAGCTATAGGGTTATGCCGATTTAGACAATATTATACCAATGTAGGGATGTGGAGGGTGGTTCCTTGCCCCTATTATTGCCGAATGATTCCTTGTTTTTATTCCCTATATTTGGGTTTTCTACGTTCTATTATCCATAATAATATATTTTCGTATGTGTTAAATTATTATTTATTTTTTTCTCTTCGGCAAATTTTTGTTTCTTAAATTTTATTGACCTATAAGTTAGGGAGAACATCTCCATTAGTATGAGGCTTTTTGGGTGATTCAAAAAGCAAAGCTATGAGAGTTATGCCCAAATTAGACAATATCATACCAATGTAGTGATGTGTTGGGTGGTTCCTTACCCCTAACATTTTTAATTGGTTCACTGTTTTTATTTCCTTTATTTGGGCTTTCTACGATCTATTATCTATAATAATATAGTTTTATATGTTTTAAATTATTATTTATGTTTTTCTATTTTTTGATCACTCCATCTTTTGGGTGGTTCCTTGCCCCAAGATGGTTACTATTGTTGACCGCACATGATGCTATGGGCTTGGTTACACCCTTGCTTGTGGGGTGCGAAACTTTGAGATATATATTATCTTCTCTCTTTTGACGTTGGTGTAGAACTCATCATGTGGAGTAAAAATGTTTATTTTCTCAAGAAGCATGTGGTTAGTTGTTTGATATGTTTTCTGTAATGTAGTTTTGGGTAGTTTACTTGTTATCTTTAAAACAGGTGCTTGACTATTTTGGATTTATGCATCAACTTATTTTCTGACACTAGTATTTCTATTTATTTATGATTGGAGAAAAATAATGTACTTACTATTTTTCAGAGTTGCGCTGGTTCCCCGACAGTTAGATGTTACCAAGTCAAGATAATTATTTATTGGTCTTAATTGCTATCTTACAACTAGCAAAGATCTCAAAGATTTTTAATTCTTAAGCAACTCATAAGTATAGTTTCATCTTCTTATTAGTTTACATTGTTGGTTCCATCTTATGCAGATGACATAACTAGAAGTATGAGGTTCGACGATATCAAATAATAGTATATTGACTAATTTTGTTTACAGTTATGACTTTTGAGGACTTATTATTATCCTGGATTGATTTCTTCAAAGTCGTGGCATTGAAGAGAAATAGGCAGGAACTAACCCATTTGATGTCTCCCTATCCTTTATTGGGCCATCTCCCTCATTTCTCCACCAACAATCAATTAGTGCTCCCCATCTGATGCCTCCATAACCTTTATTGGGTTTATTTTCTCATTTTTTTCCTTTTATTAAATTTTATATTGGTTAATGTACTTCTATTCTTAGTGGGGAGTGAATCAAGACCAGATCGTAGATTCAATAGTACTTACCAAAGATATTGCAGTAGAGATCACAACAGCACACATACTAAAACAACTGAGAAAGAAAGTGCATTGATGGGAGACTTGAAGAATTAGAAGACACACTTAAATATCGGTGGTAATTTACTTTACCTTGACTCACCTTATTTATAAATACTTCTATTCTTAGTGGAAACCTTATTTATAAATACTTCTATTCCTAGTAGAAAGAGAATGAGGACCAGATCATAGATTCAAGAACACTTACTAAAGATATTGCAGTAGAGATCACAGCAGCACACATACTAAAACAATTGAGAAAGAAATATTCTAAAAGAGGCGTCTTCCTAGCACTACTGTGTATAGAAATGTTCAATAGTATTATGGGGATGCACCAATTTATTTTGCAAACACGAGTTTCATGAAAGGCAGGTGCTTCCTTCTACTTGTAGTCTTAGTAGTTTTGACTTTGGCTTTCTTGTCCTCTCCATATTACGTTGAGAACAACTTGCTTTTTATTCTGTGAGTTTTCCCAAGTAAACGAATACAATAAAGGATTTTTTTTTTTCTTTCACAGGTTACATGGATATGAAGTTGAAGTCAACCAATCTATTGGTCGTGGCTCAAATTTTGGAGGAGTTTATTTCGTGATTATAGAAATGACACGTAAGTTTATTCATCCTTCCACCCCTCCTAGTATAGATATTAACAATGGGGGGCCTCACATGGCCTCCCATTTCATTAAGCACCTTGTCCTCAAGGTGGGTGTCAGCAAAATGGCCCTGATGAGAGTCAGGGAACTGGCGTTGCAGGTCCTCAATCGCTTCCCATGTAGCTTGTTCCTCAGCTAAGTTCTTCCGGTTGGTCGCGTAGGGCCCGAAGTACTTGTTTGCAAGCTTTTAATTTCGACACTTGGCTGCTGTTTTCTAGTACGGTCCGATGTTCAAATACACACAGTCGTCATCCTCATCTTTGAAGCAATCTATTGCCACATCCCTTTCTTCCAATTACTGATCCAATGTTGCGTTGGTAGCTTTCTTGCTTCCATACCCAATCAGAGGGAGTGGGCCTCCCATAGGCCAAATGAAAGGTGTTGTCCCCACCAATACTTGGTACGTTGTATCGTCGTCGGGCATTTATTGACTATCTTCAACTGTCCATCTGTTTGTGGGTGGTAGGTTGTGCTTCAACGTAAATGGGTCCCTTGCAACTGGAATAATTCAATTTCAGACCAGAAGTGATTCACAAATATCTTGTCTAACCCGTGTAGTTGAACAATTTATTTGTCAAAAACAACATCCACAATCTCTAAAAATGAAAATGGGTGATTTAAAGGGATAAAGTGTGCATACTTACTTAGCTTGTCCACAACTACTAAGATAGTGTCGTTGCCCCCAGACTTTGGTAAGCCCCGACAAAGCCCATGGTCACATGTTCCCATATACGTTCTGGAATAGGTAGAGGTTGGAGGCATGCTGGAGAGTTTGCAACAATCTTATTTCTTTGGCAAACTTGGCATGGCCCTACATAGCCCTTGACATCCCCCTTCATCCGTTGCCAATAATCCTCTCGGGTTAATCTTTTGTAGGTCCTAAGAAACCTAGAATGTCTCCCCCATTATTGAGTCCAGTGTTCTAAAAAGCGCTTGCGCTTCTTGGCGCTATGCGCAGTGTATGCGTCTTGCCTTGAAAATACCTTGCATTTAGGTATTTTCAATTCGCCTCGCCTTTTCAAGGCAAGACGCATACACTGCGCATAGAATACCTTGCATTTAGGGTCTTTTTTCTGTAAGTCCACATGCTGCTGGTTGAAAATGGGCCAAATCCCATAATTTTTAAATCAACCTCCACGATTTCCTCGAACTTTTCCCCTCTTTCTTCTCCAACTTCAAACAACTCCCAACAAGGTTCTTTGTTTTGTAATTTCTCAACCCACATGACAGTAAGGTAAGGCCCTCTCACTTTTTCTAAAACAATAAGCTCTCCCTCCATTTCTCTAAAACAGTTATCTCTCTCTCTTTGTTTCTCTCTCTCTGAAACAAAATGTTAGAATTTCTTTATTTTGAACTATCATGTACTAGTTTAGGATTGTTTTCATGTTTTTGTGGACCATTGACTCTTTATGCTAAAAAACTTATAATGTTTTTTAATCTTATTTTGCTTTTACATGTTTTATATGTGGATATATATTTTATTTATTTTGTGCCTTGTGTTTAAGCTTTTACATGCTTTAGAGTGAGGTCTATTGAACTTTAGTACGCCTTGAGCTTTTAAGAACATAGATCCAGTTGTGGTGTAACTTTAGAACGGTTGAAATGAGAGTAGACTTCTTGGACAGTATCAGGCAGATCTTATACCTCAACACGCCTTGTTGCATACTAAACTTGTTGCTCCCCTTAGTATCTTTGGCTAAATCCGCTATTACCACGAACAAGTATGGGTCATTATTTAGGTTTCTAATAGCGTCGGTGCTGAAAAGGCTCTATGTGGGCTACTGGTGTGCTTTAGGATAATGCATATGCTGCCTAATTTTCCAACCTTGGCTTGTACTAAATTTCAAAATTGTACCCTAGCAACTTTGAAATCCACTTCGGATATTCAAGTTAAATTACTCTCTGTTCCATCCTTACTATCTTTGGCTAAATCCGCTATTACCACGAACAACTTTGATAGTACCATGTTCATAAATTGGAATCAGGCAGGCTAGAACTGGTGTAATCACCATGGCATGCTTCAATTTCTCAAAGACTGCGGTGGCTTGCTCATCCCAGCAAAAGGCATTCTTCTTATTAAGTTGGGCTACTGGGGCTGCTAGGGACAAGTAATACTCTGTCAAGCTTACGTGGTTGAGGCCATTGCAGCATTGCTCTTACTTTTTGTGGATCAACGTCCACCCTCTGTGCAGAGACCCAGTGCCCCAGATATTCAATCTTTTCCCTCATGAATTCACACTTCTCCAAATTGGTGTTCAACTTATTGTTCTGCAAGATGTTAAACACCACGGTGAGATGCATTATGCAGTGTTGTTGAGGCGCACCCGGGCGCTCGCCTCAGACGAGAGGCGAGGCGATTTCGCTCAGGTGCGCCTTGCAAGGTGCCCAGGCGAGCGCTTTCAATTGGGCGCTCGCCTCGGTGCTCCTTTGTGCTCCTCTCTCCTGAGGCCAGACGATTGCTTCAACGAGGCGAACTGCTTTATTTATTTTATTTTTTAAAAATTTTTAATGTGTTGTTTTAAAAGAACCTTTCTCCCTCGCGAAATACCTTAGTCCACAAACCCTAACCATTCTCTCTGCCTCTCGACATTCACCTTCACCACCCTCTATCTCTGGCCATCGCCCGCTCCCGTCTCCGACCATCACCGTCGCCGCTCCTAAACTTATTGAATTTGGTTGGTTTATGTATCTTGTTGACATTTACTATGACACTATTTTGGTATTTATTTTTTAAACTATGATTACTATATAAATTTATGCACTATATATATAATTTTTATTTTTTATTAAGGTGCACCTCGCTTCACTTGGGCGTCGCCTTTGTATCGCCTTTTGCCTCAAGGCGATCAAAGGGCTTGTCGCCTTGAGGTGCGCCTTGCGCCTTGAAAACACTGGCGTTATGTGAGAATCTTCGTTTGGGTTGTATATCACAATATCGTTAAAGAAAACAGGTATGAGTTTTCGTAAAAGGAGGGCTGTTATTTGTCAAGGTTAGAGGTTGTTATTTGTTAAGATAAAGTTTGCATATGTACTTAGCTTATCCACAACCACTAGGATAGTGTCGTTGCCCCCAGAAAGCAATAGACCGTTGATTCTGGGATAAATCTGCGTGCAATGCTACATTGTTTGAATGGTTACTGCCATTGCTACATTGTTTTTTATAGTATTACTGAGATTCGTGCGTTGCATCCTTACATTATATATTTATTTTGTTCTTTGAGTGTTGATCCTATTATTTTGACTTATTTATCAATTGCTTTGATATGGTAGTTGCTTTGTTTTCCTTGCAATATTGATGCATAAACATAATTAGCTCTTTTGGTCACAAAATATTGACGGGATGAAAATATTGATTGTTTTGATAAATAATGTGTCGATATGATGTTATTTCGACTTGTTTATCAATTGCTTTGATATAATAGTAGTTGTTTAAACTATGGGTCGTAGGACAATATTGATTGCCTCAATATAGTAGTTGTCTTTAAGCTTCAAGTACATCAATATAATGATGTTTGAATATACCATATACATTCTTGCCTCGAAATNGTTTTTGTGGACCATTGACTCTTTATGCTAAAAAACTTATAATGTTTTTTAATCTTATTTTGCTTTTACATGTTTTATATGTGGATATATATTTTTATTTATTTTTATACATAAAACGCTTCGTGAAAAAAAGCCCGCACTTTTTTGTGCCTTGCGTTTAAGCTTTTACATGCTTTAGAGGTCTATTGGACTTTAGTACGCCTTGAGCTTTTAAGAACATAGATCCAGTTGTGGTGTAACTTTAGAACGGTAGGAATTAGAGTAGACTTCTTGGACAGTATCAGGCAGTTCTTATACCTCAACACGCCTTGTTGCATACTAAACTTGGGGCTCCCCTTGGTATCTTTGGCTAAATCCGCTATTACCATGAACAAGTATGGGTCATTATTTAGGTGTCTAATAGCGTCGGTGCTGAAAAGGCTGCTGTGTGGGCTACTGGTGTGCTTTAGGATAATGCATATGCTGCCTAATTCTCCAACCCTGACTTGTACTAAATTTCAAAATCGTACCCTAGCAACTTTGAAATCCACTTCGGATATTCGAGTTAAATTACTCTCTGTTCCATCAATTTTAGAGTATGTTGGTCCATCCTTACTATCTTTGGCTAAATCCGTTATTACCATGAACAACTTTGATAGTACCACTGCCATTAGCTCTCGTTCATAAATTGGTTGGTTTCAGGCAGGCCTGTTGGGGTAAGGTATGGCGAAAGAAAGCATTAGGCTGCTGATTATGGGACAAAATTGCGCCCAATCCATACCTGAGGCATCCATTTTTATCACAAAGACTGCGGTGGCTTGCTCATCCCAGCAAAAGGCATTCTTCTTATGAAGCTGAGCTACTGGGGCTGCTAGGGACAAGTAATGCTCTATGAAATGGTGGTAATACTCTGTCAAGCTTACGTGGTTGAGGCCATTGCAGCATTGCTCTTACTTTTTATGGATCAACGTCCACCGCCTGCAGAGACCCAGTGTCCCAGATATTCAATCTTTTCCCTCATAAATTGACACTTCTCCAAATTGGTGTTCAACTTATTGTTCTGCAAGATGTTAGACGCCATGGTGAGATGTGTTATGTGAGAATCTTCGTTTGGGTTGTATATCACAATATCGTTAAAGAAAACAGGTATGAATTTTCGTAGGGAAGGACGAAAAAGCTGGTTCATTAGCTCCTAAAATGTATCACCTAAAATATTAGAAAGAGCGAACGACATGACCACAAATTCATGGTCCCTCATGAGTTCAAAACGTAGTTTTGGGCACATCCTTCCTTTATCTCAAGGAGGGCTGTTATTTGTCAAGGTTAGAGGTTGTTATTTGCTGAGATAAAGTTTGCATATGTACTTAGCTTATCCACAACCACTTGGATAGTGTCGTTGCCCCCAGAAAGCAATAGGTCGTTGATTCTGGGATAAATCTTTCGTGCGTTGCATCCATACATTATATATTTATTTTGTTCTTCGAGTGTTGATCCTATTATTTTGACTTATTTATCAATTGCTTTGATATGGTAGTTTCTCTGTTTTCCTTGCAATATTGATGCATAAACATAATTAGCTCTTTTGGTCACAAAATATTGACGGGATCTAAATATTGATTGCTTTGATATAATAGTAGTAGTTTTGATAAATAATGTGTCGATATGATGTTATTTTGACTTGTTTATCAATTGCTTTGATATGATAGTAGTTGTTTTGATAAATCATGTGTCCATGTCATGGTTGTTTTAAACTATGGGTCGCAGGAAAATATTGATTGCCTCAATATAGTAGTTGTCTTTAAGCTTCAAGTACATCAATATAATGATGTTTGAATATACCATATACATTCTTGCCTCGAAATATGAAATATTGATTACCTCAATATAGTAGTTGTCTTTAAGCTTCAAGCTTCAAGTACATCAATATAATGGTTGTCTTGATATAATAGTTGTCTTATTTATCAATTGCTTTAATCCGGTAGTTGCTTTGTTTTCCTTTATTTCAAGTTTTAGTCTTGAAATATTGGTGTGCTCGAAATATTAATATTGATGGCTTTGATATAGGTATTTGTCTTGACGTAATTTATATGAAGTTTGTTTTGGTAACTTTTTTGGTTTATAAAATATTTATTTTTGCGTGTTAGTCCCAAGGTTAGAAATGTGATGTCGATGGACATGTAAATTGCAAATATTGGTGCAAATTTTTTGGATTAGTAAATATGACTTGGTGCATTGAAGTATTTGTTTCGAAGTATTGATTGTTTTGATATAATAGTTTTATATGGATAAATATGTCTCGATATAATGATTACTTACTAAGTATTTGTCTTGATGTAATTTATATGAAGTTTGTTTTGGTAATTTTGTTGGTCTATAAAATATTTATTTTTGTGTGTTAGTCCCAAGGTTAGAAATGTCAATGTCGATGCAAATGTCGAGGTCTTGATGTTACGGACATGTCGATGGACATGTAAGTTGCAAATATTGGTACAAATTTTTTGAATTAGTATATAAGACTTTAGTTGTAACTTAATTAGGTTATAACTAATCGTTGGGTTGGGCCTTTGTCAAAAATTGGGCCTTTTGTCTTAAAAGTTTTTTTTTTAATGTTAGTAAAAGACATATTTTCGAAATGTCGTGGATATCGCAACATTTGTATTTTGGCGATATGTTGATGACACGGGGAAAAAGGACTTTCTACTCCCCTGTTCAAGTGGAGGCTGTCGAAATACTACTTGATCATGTCAATATGTCGATCGATATTTAAATCATTGGTTAGTCCTTTTATTTTGTCTTATTTATCAATTGTTTTGTTATAGTAGCTTTGTTTTCCTTGAAATATTGTTGCGTCGACATGATCAAGTAGTATTTTTATTTTATTTTTTTTTAGTCCATGTGGAGGTTGGGGATTCCAACTGAGAACCTCTTGGTGTGTTGAAGTATTCGTCTCAAAATATTGATTGTTTTGATATAATATTTTTAAGATAAATATGTCTTGATATAATTGTTTTGAAAAATTAGTCACTGTAGTTTATATGAAGTTTGTTTTGGTAATTTTGTTGGTTTATAAAATATTTATTTTTGTGTGTTAGTCCCAAGGTTAGAAAAGTCAATGTCAATGCAAATGTCGAGGTCCCGATTTTACGGGTATGTCGATGGACATGTAAATTGCAAATTTTGGTACAAATTTTTTGAATTAGTCAATTAGACTTTAGTTGTAACTTAATTAGGTTATAATTAATCGTTGTGCTGGGCCTTTGTCAAAAATTGGGCCTTTTGTCTTAAAAGTATTTTTTATGTTAGTAAAAGACATATTTTGGAAATGTCGTGGATATCGCAACATTTGTATTTTGGCAAAAGGACTTTCTACTCCCCTGTCGAAGTGGAGGTTGTCGACACATCGACATGTCAATATGTCGATCGGTATTTAAATCACTGGTTAGTCCTTTTATTGTCTTATTTATCAATTGTTTTGTTATAGTAGCTTTGTTTTCCTTGAAATATTGTTGCATCGACATGATCAAGTAGTATTTTTATTTTATTTTTTTTAGCCCATGGGACTGGGGATTCCAACTCACAACCTTTTGATGCGTAGTATTGATTGTTTTGATAGGATAGTTTTATTGATAAATGTCTCAATATCATTGTTTTGAAAAATTAGTCACTAGTTTATATGAATTTTGTTGGTTTATAAAATATTTATTTATTTTTGATATAAATTAGTCACTAGTTTATATCAATAATATGTATTGATGGGCTTGAAATATTGACTACCGTAGTAGAATGATTGCTTTAAATAATGGTTGCCTTGAAATATTTGATTATATCAATCTTTTGAACATTCAATACTTTGTCATTTATAGCTTCCTTGAAATATTAGTTTCCTTAATATAGAGATTGTCTTGAAATAATGATCTTGTTTTATAACAATTATTTTGAAATACTGCCTCGATATATATATATATATATTGTCTTGGACTTATGATATAACAAGATTAGAAAAAAGTTCTCTTGATTTATGTTTTGAAAAATTGTTCAAAACTATTTGTTGTTTGATTATTTAGATATAATAATTATCATGGAATATTGATTGTTTCAATATAACAAGATTATGAAATATAATGGGTGATGTCAAACCCTTCGCCCTTCTCAAAAAAAGAATGATAATAAAATAAAAGTAATGGTGTAATCAAGATTTTAAATGTCGATGTTGATGTTTCAATTTCATGCAAATATCGATTGAAATATTGATCAAAATAATTAATATTATATATATATTATTGACATTTTATTGATATTTTTCACATTTTGTCGATTTTCACTATGATGGAAATGTTGATTCACACCTCATGTCGGGTCAGAACCATGGCTGTAATATCTTAAATCAAAAAGGTAGAAGAATGGTGAAATTGGATGCCCCACATCGACTGATTAATGAACAGTAGAGAATGGCTATAAATGAGATGTTTGTGAGCGCCAGAATTTTGTCTGTTCAACGTTGGATGGGTTACGAATGATTTGGATGATTTTCTCTTTTTATTTTCGTTGACCGGTTCTTCGCTGCGATGCGCAA
The DNA here is from genome assembly GCF_001995035.1 of Momordica charantia. The sequence continues at coordinate 1,677,778 of NW_019104493.1, forward strand.
TGAACCGAGATAAAATTTTGGGAACTCACTTTTGAAACCCTGATCCTACTAATTCTTATTTCGTATAATATCACCAATTTCTTTCTGTTTCGCCAAAATTTCTGCAAAACCTTATAAATCCTAATCCTACTGGTTTCGGTTCATATATCATTATTAATTTATCGCAGTTTCCTCCAAAGTTCCATGTTCGGATCATCTGTATCAACTGATCGATTCATCAGAAACCCTAACACACAAACTTGTTAGTTATTTTGATATCCTCTCTCTCAAATGGACAATGCTGAGTACTACAAAATGCGAAAATTGATTCATCAAAACCCTAATCTGGTAAATGTTTGTAAATATGATTAACGTCATTCACAATCTCTAATTCATCATAATGATTTCCCTCAGTTTTGAACTCTGAACAGCTCGATCTTACGATGTCCTCACGTCATCAGACGGGGTAACGAAATTCCTTTTACCAAGTCTGGTGGCCTTATTTTTCTGCTTTCGACGTCACAGTCATATATTTTTCTTTGCAATTAATCTCTAACTTTTCAATGTTATGCTAGATTTACTTCAGGCATTATTCAAGTTACTAAAACTTTGCAATTACTTTTCATCTTAGCATACGCTAAGTTTTCTTTAAAGTTGTTGAATTTCTAAATTTTTTGCTTTTCTTTCTTCTTTTGATGATACTTTAATTCTGATTCCATGTATGATAGCTATGTATTATGTATGTATGATAGCTAACAAACCGAGAGTAGCCCCTGCAAGGCTGCAACTTTCTTCATGTTGTTTGAGTTTCATGCTAAATTAATATGGTCTTTGACTAGCAGGGCCAATCAGCGAGACTTTGACAACAAGACTCAACTGCGGAATTGACTGAATAGGACACGAGCGGGTACTTTCAAGCCTATGTGACCAATGCACTTATGCTGCCTTCACTCAAACACTTTCAAAGAAGCAAGGGGAAGGAGCGAAGCTGCTTTACCGAGTTTACGAGGGGAAGGGGAAGAGTTTTTGAAATCGATTCACTAAGCTAGCTTCACTCTTAAACTACTTGAACTAGAGGAGCGGTACGAGCTACCTACTCTACTAATAGGCTTACTACAAAAGAAAGGAAGGCTATTTGAGATCCTTTTTCAAGGCTGTTGTGTATATCATAGAAGCCAGGTGAACGAGGCAATAATTCATTGGCACATGCTGATTCTGTCCCTTACCCTTTTCATAGCATGCACTAAACTCATTAAGATGATTTTTTTCTCTCCTGACCAAAAATCCCTTGATAAGGTTCTTCTCATTAAGATGATGGCATAGGACACCCAAAAAACTACCAATCTCGCTTCATGTCCAATGAGACATAGGTCTTCTTTGAAGTCATGCTTACAATAGCTTTGTTATCTGTCATTTTAGTATGCACTAGTTGCATCCTTATGCCGTTCATGTATGAGCTGTTCAATCTTTTGTTACGAGAAGCTGTCAACATCTCACAGCTCTGATGCTTCATATTATATTTTTTTTTGTGGTTCAAAATCCTCTACTGTCTATGTGATGTACTTGAATATTTTTCAGGAAAGGAAAGAGGATAGCAGAAATCCCACATTGGGTAGGCTTAAATTTGATCTCAGTTTACAGAAGGTGCGCGAGTTGCAGAGAAACTGCCATCCAATTTGCCATGTGGAAGATGGACATTAAATAAGTACAGTGACCTAAAATAGTACAGTAAAAACTGGCTTTGTGGGACTGTGGCTGGGATTGCTACAAGAAAAAAAGAGCACCTATAACAATTAAGTCAGGTCTTTTGGAACCTTTTTGAAAATAACCTATATTGAGATTTATGTTAACATTTTCTTTTGGCCTTATATTAATGCATTTGAATGCTTTATTTATGTATTATTATTTTTAAGTTGCATTTTGGTTAATACAGGGTGACTATATAAATAAAGATGTGTTAATCGGTTAAATATGCGTTAATAAATGTTGATACGATAATCTATAGTTAAATATGCGTTAAACGATTAAACTATGCTCAAGTTTGATAAGTCGTTATGGATCTGACAAAATTTTGAAAACTGGTTAATTATATATTGATTAACTTTAATTTTAGTAAGAAAAATAATAATTAGAAGAAAAGTAATAACGTAAATGCCCTAAAAAAAGGGTTATTTGAATTGATCAAATCACAATAATGTTTAAGTAAGGGCAGCTCCCCTTTTTTAATAGAAGGAAGTGGGATAGCGGAGGTGATTTCGGTAAACCGATGCATGAGCTGAGGCTCCCATGTCCCGCCGAYCCTTCGAAAAAGTAAGGTCGTCAAACGGCTCATAGGGAGTCAGAAGCAAGCGGAGTCAAAGGCGGGTCAAACTCACATAAGCAGAGGGGGAGACACATTCATGAAAAGCGAGAAGCTGTCGGGAATCCACTCAAATTCACTTAGATTTTATCCCGAACTTCTTCTTGACACATCCTCTTTGATTCAAATTGTGGGGCATTCAATGCACTTGATGTAGACCAGAAAGAAGAGCCTTTCCCTGTGGGCTGGACTAGGAGAGTAGCTGTCTCTTCACTCTCCTGCAGCCGATTCTGTGCTAGTTACGGGTGGATAATTATAGGCTAGTCTACCTTGACGATTATTTTATTAAACCATAAAACTCTATGGCTAATAACAAATTATCTTATGGTAAAATAATATTTGATTCCATCAGGTAAATCTACTTTTGCTATCGAAAAAAAACTCTATTTTTAAATTTCATGATTAGAAAATGCTAATTCAAAATCGGATAGAAAACGTGATGTGACGTGATGAGGTTGCTTCTATGAATCTCGTCTGTAGATAATCGACGATTGGAAAATCCTAATTCAAAATTGGAGGATTGGATTGGCGTTGTGGGGTCGGTAAGAATCATGAACAAATAACTATTTGTTTACAATGGCATTTGATACGGGTCAATAATCTGTCGAAGGAGGTGATTCTACGTTTGTAGATTCAATGATGGAAAAGTCCTAGTTTACAATGGCGTGTCGATTATCACTAAGCTAAATTTTGAAATATTGGTTATCTTGAAATATATTTACGTAGCAGTTATTTTGAAATATTATCTCAAAATATTGATTGCATTTTGATAAAATAATGTCTTCATATAATGAGATTGGAAGATAATAGTTTTTAAATAGAATTTGTTTGAATAAAAAAAATTCTCCATAAGTATATGACTGTTTCAATATAACAAAATTCGAAATATTTATTATCAATATTGGGTATTTTGATATTAACACGATAGAAATTTCATGAATTTATTTAATTTTCAATATACAGTGGAATAAAAGAAATATTGTAATATCAAAAAAAAAGAAAAATAGGGAAAAAATGTTAAAATTGGATGTCCCGCTCCCACATCGATCGTAGACACCGAAGAATGAACATCAGGGAATAGTTATAAATAAGGGACTGGCGGGCTTCACACTTTTATCTTTGTTTAGCGATTGGCGGGTTCCGAATTATTTGGAATGTCTCTTCCTTTTATTTTCGTTGACCCGGTCTTCTCCCCGATGCAAGGAACCATGAAGATCGAGATGCAAAGTCTTCGAAACCCCCTAACCCTTCCAATCCCGATTTCTTCATAATTTCTGCAAATTCTTTGGAACCCTAATTCTAACCATTCCGATTTCTTAAAATATTAACAACTTCTTTCGTTTTCACCAAAATTTCTCCATAACATTACAAACCCTAATCCTACTAATTTCGATTTTGTATAATATTACCAATTTCTTGAGGTTTCACTTAAATTTTTCTGCCAAATCTTAGAACCCTAATCACACTCATTTCGATTTTATATGTTAGTATTTATTTCTCGCAGGTTCGCCTAAATTTCCATGATCGGATCATCAGATTTGATGCTGGATCGAATCATCAGAAACCCTAACGTAAAAGCTTGTCCGCTAATCTGATATCCTCTGTCTCTTAAATGGATTAATGCTAATTACAAAGATCGATTAATTAGAAACCCTAGTAATCGTTCATAAATTACGGAGATCGCTCGTCTTTTACTTTTTCGCGCCTATTTCATTCGTGAGCTCATCTCTCTCTCATTTAATATTCCCTTCAGCGCCTATTTTGTTAACTGAATCACGGAACTTCTTAATCGAAACAAACTTCAGAGGATTTTACGATCGCCTCGCACAGTGTTCTCCACAATAGCACCGTTGCTTCATCAGACGAGGTGTACAATCTCGTCACCATGTTCACTTACAAAATTCTCTACATCTATTTTAAGCTTCGTTGAAAGGATTGAAGCGACTCATCACCATGTGCGGTGACTAAAACAAGATGGATATTGGTTCAGTAAGTATTTTTCTGCTTTGATTCTCTTGCAAAGATGCCATTGCATTAACGTTTTAGTATGTCAGTCACGATCTTTGGTGGTACTTTAATTCCTAATTCCATCTAGATATATAAGAGAAGGGAGTCGTTGTTTGTGACGTTGTAAGAAAAAATAAGAAAAACTAAAAATCAACCGATGGATAGAATATTATGTATGATACAAATCGATTGTTTGGAACAAGAAAAACTCCTTACTCTTCCAGCGTACCTTACTCCTTAAACTTTATCGATCTATTCCCTTCTCAATCATTGATTGGAACAAGGGAGATGCCAGCGTCTTCCAAATATTGAAAAATACTTTGATTATCAGTAGAAGATGCCTTTTTCAACTAATAAATGTTGTTGGCTGGAAGGAGAAACCAAAGGATAATGCGGTTGTTCATAATGTGTTTAAGAACAAATAAGAAAAAAAGAAAACAACCGGAGAAAATATAATGGATGATACAAATCAATTGTTTGTCCCTTCTACTTCCTCATGTTGTTTGAATTTCATGCTAAATTAATTTGGTCTTCGTTTTGTATGTCGTAGCTAGATGAATAAAAGGCAAGAATTATTTGGCATACTCCAGGATGTATGTTGAAACGGACATAGAAGCCTAAATTCATCAACTTCGGAACGGAGCAAAAGGTTCTGTTTTACAATCTTTAAAGCTGAAGCTGATGCCATTACATGGGTATTTTTCTTTCTGTTCCAAAATTTCAATTATTTAATATTTATAAATTTGTTTTTGCTACATGAAATGTATTTTCTTCTGGAGAAAGGAAGTTTGATCCTGGATCTCAGAAAAAGAGTTAAAAGATTATCAAATGGGGAGCATAGAGAGCTTTAAGGACTTGTTAATGACTTAATGTTGATCAAACAAGATCAGAAGGGTTTACAGATACGAGGGCTCTTTTATCATTGATGGATTTCTTATCGATCAAAATACATAAAGCTGCTGATATGATAACCATCCTAATTTTGCAGCCAATAGGAAAATGCACCAATCTTTAAGTTATAGATACTTTGATTTCCATTGGCTTTATTTATTCTCCATTATTTATTTATTGTTTATTTCTTTTTCCTTTTTCTCAAGTATTATTTGGGTATCTACAGCTTAACAGAGTTAAACACTCCAGTTCCTAGTTGGAGAAGTCAGATCGTCAATCAAATTTCTTTTGGAACCATTAAGCCAGCTGAAGAAGCAACACTGAAATCACTTATTGGGAGGAAAGTTAGAACCAAATGACCCATGTTGCTGTTGAGGTAAACTAGCATTTAATGGTATAATACTTCATGTTATCGAAATAAAAGGGGCTCAATTACATCTTTGTATATTCAGGGATGACATGCTCTGGTTTATGATTTTGGCTCTACTAACGAGATATGGGAAGGTATTATCCCAAGGTATGGTATATACTATTCTTTCTTTGAGCTTAAATAAATTACATTACCATATAATGGTGTTACTTGGTCCTATGTAGCTATTGGCAACTAGTTCATATCTTTAAAATTAGTACTACTCGTTACCTTCAAAATACGCTAACATTGAAACCTCTAGTACTGTTTAATCCTTTAAACTCATGAGAACGTTAGGTTACATTTTATCTATGTATATGTTTGGTGGCATCAACGCCTTGGGGCTTGGAATTTAGGAATGGAAACTGGAAACTTATGGTTAACAACTTAATGGTATCTTCTCCATTATAATTAATGATAAACATAAGAGAATGATTTTGGATCACTACCGAGCTTAGGCAAGGATCCTTTGTTCCCATTTTTAATTGTGGCTGTGGAGAGGCGTAGTGAAAGCTTTCTTTGTTGGGTGTATAGAGTTCATCTCACTCATAAATATTTCCCAACTCAATATTTTCCCATAATAGTTGAAAAGGAAACAACCTCGGCTTGGAAAATACAAAATCAATGATTAGTCCGCACAAAAAACACCCTCGAAGATTTGAATTACAACACACGATCTCATTCTTTTCTTTTTCATTTCTTTTTTTTTCCTCTCTCATTCTTTCCGTACGCTCAAATATTTGAATTACAGATGTCGTTTCTCTCCGAAGTGTGATAGCAATTTTTGATACAATGTAGTCCGCCCATTTGTAATTTAATTTGAATTCTCAGGGCCCTTCTGCCTCCTGCACGCATGATATTTACCTCTTTTTAACCTCTTATTTCAGATGTAGGATTAAGACATGTTACACTACTATGCACCGCCACATGATTGTGAAGAAGCTAAGTGACTGTGAGCGGGGGAAGAAGTCTAATATACATTTCAGAAATTAACAAAACGTTAGGTGATTCAATCATTTTCTTTTTCCTGGATGGCCTGCTCAATGCTCATAAAAAATAACAAGGAAGCATAATTTAAGGTGAAAAGCTTTTCGTCATATGGAAAGGAATTATGTTTTTTTGGATCTTATACTTATTTATTACAAATAGTCTCTAACAAACTCCTACAAATTATCTTTACATGTCCCTCATTCCCTTCAAACCGCATTTTATAACCCATTGTTCTTTTCCATGACATTTCCTCTGCTAATCAGTTATAGATATGGAGATCCTACTACGAAGCTTCCATCTGGATCCTTTAACCAAACACAATCTTTTCATTCCCTTCCAACATCAACTGATTTTTCAGTGGGATCAAAATAGTCTGCAGCTCTCTTTCCTCATCGTCCTCCAAGATCTTCTGTTGGCAGCCAGCAGTATTTCAACATTTTGTACTTGAATTTCAAATTTCACTCAACGAACTGACTTTTTTGGCTCGACCACTTAATTTAAACCTGGTAATTTGACATCAAACAATATATCATCCACCCAAGTGTGTTCCCAAAATTTCATCCTCTTCCCATTTTCAAAGTTCTGCCCATGGACTTCTTCCTTTCCTCTTCCCTCGTAAGTAAACCAATATCCAACACCTAACCACACATTTTTAGTAGGAAAAGATATAAAACCTTCCAATTTGCCAAATGGAAGATGGACATAAAATAAGTATAAAAATGGTCACAAAGTCAATCCCCAGTACCCTACCCTTTGGCAATTAAAAACTTCTCCAATTATCCATCTTTCTATTAGCTTTCCGAACCACTACGGTTCCCAAAATTGGAGTAGCCAATGTTACTGACTTGTGTTTTTTTTAGCATATCCCACATCAGGTGTATTGCAGTTGCTGAATTAAATATTTTAGGTTATGTAGTTCCTAAACATTGATTCGTGAACTGCTATGAATATAGAGCACATTTTACATTTCTTTGTTGCATCAATTGTTTTACAATTACTTCTTTTGTTGTTTTTGCAGGTTGACTTTATGGGACCGTAGTTGGGATTGCTGCAAGAATCATTATGGCTGCGAGGCCTTTTTTTCTTGACTCCAATGTTTGAGTACCCCTCAGGTTTATCTTCATGTTATAACTGTTCTCACATTCGACCACATGCCATAGCTCGCTCTTCAGCAGTATTCTATTGAGCCATTTACTTACAATTGGAATGTGATATTGCTGGTATTATTTCTGAAACAGGTGCTTATTTCTATTTATTTATGATTGGAGAAGAATAATGCACTTACAGATTTTCAGAGTTGCTAGTTCCTAAAGATTGTAATTCAAGTCAAGATAATTATTTAATCTTAATCGCGGTTACTATAGTTTTAAGCTTACAAATAGCAAAGATCTCATATATTTTTAATTCTTAAGCAACTCTTAAGTGATCACATATTGGTTATGTTGTTGGTTCCATCTTAATAGGATTGATTTATGCATATAACATGATTAGAAGTATGAAGTTCAATGACATCAGTCATCAGATAATAGTTTATTAACTAATTTTTGTTTACAGCTAAAAGATTATTCATTTATCTTTATTATTGATAGATTTCTTCTAGGTCATGGCATAGAAGAATTAGGCAGGAAATAACCCATTTGATGCCTCCATCTCCCCCATTTCGCCACCAGTAATCCATTAGATCTCTCCTCATAAGCTATCCCTGCCAGCCAATAGAAAAATGTATAATGATTTATTCTCCATAATGGCTCTAATTTTTCGAATCATCCTTGAATCTCCCAACATTTTGTAACTACTGGAATGTTGTGATACCAAATATTGGGAAGAGATATGTACCTTGAAATATTTTTACTTTCATAGAAGGATTTTTTTTTTAATTTTTTAATTTATAAAATATTTATTTCTACTTGTCAGTCCTATTGTTTTATCCTATTTATCAATTGCTTTGATGCAGTAGTTACTTTGTTTTTTTCTCGAAATATTGATGCAGGACAGTAATTGAGACATTGAAATATTGGTATCAAAATATTGTAACTACCATATTTTAGAGGTGGTTCGTGTCATTTGTCCTGAAGTATGGTTGCCGCAAAACATTGATTGATTTAATATTATAATCGACTTTAAGCTTCAAGTACCTTAATAGTGTTTGAATGTATCGGTGCTCTTGATTCAACAATGGATTCGAAATATTAATTATATTGATATGACAATTGTTATGATATAATATAGTGATCTTGATTATATCCCACATTACTTGAAATATTGGTTATCTTGAAATGTTGATTTTGTTTTTGTTGATGCAACGTTTACTTTTTAGCAGGTAACAATGGTTGCTTTAAAATATTTGATTGTCTTTCATTTTATAACATTATTGAATTGTTGATTTAATGATTGCATCAATATAGTTATTGCCTAGATATCTGTTGCATTTGTGAAATGGTTGCTTTGATATATTTGATTATTTTTACATGACATTTATTTTGAAATATTATCTCAATATATCGAGTGCATTAGTAAAAAATATTCTCAGAAATATTTGTTGTTTCGATATAGTAATTCTCAATAATTACATAACTGTTTCAATATAACTAAATTCGAAATGTGTGTACTTTTTGATGTCACTAAATTCGAATATTTATTCTCTTCGATGTCTTAAAATATTGGGTGTTTTGATATTAATGCTATATAAATTTGATGAATTTACTTCATTTTCAATATGCAGTGAAATAAAAAAAAGGTAGGGAAAAGAATGTGGAAATTGGATGTCCCACTTCCACATCGATTGCAGACACTGAAGAATGAACATTAGGGAATGGTTATAAATAAGGGACTGGCGGGCTTTCGCAATTTCATCTTTGTTTAGCGATTGGCGGGTTCCGAATTATTTGGAATGTCTCTTCTTTTCATTTTCGTTGACCCGGTCTTCTCCCCGATGCAAGGAACCATGGAGATCGAGATGCAAGGAACCATGAAACCCTAACCCTTCCAATCCCGATTTCTTCATAATTTCTGCAAATTCTTTGAAACCCTAATTCTACCCATCCCGATTTCTTCAAATATTAACAACTTCATAACTTAAGAAACCCTAATCCTACTCATTCCGATTTTGTAAAATGTTATAAATGTCTTGCGATTTTACCCAAATTTCGGCCGAACCTGAGAATCCTAATCCTACCAATTTCGATTTCATATTATTATTAATTTATCGCAGTTTCAACCAAACTTCGATGTCCGGATCATCCGTTGTGACGCTCGATCGATTCATCAGAAACCCTAACGTTTAAACTTCAATCTGATATCCTCTTAAATGGATTAATGTTGGGTACTGCAAATCACGAAGATCAATTCATCCGAAAACCCTAATCTGGTAATTGATCGTGAATGTCTCGAGGAATTAATATAATTTCGCGCCTATTTCTCTCTCTTGTCCATAATCAATCTTTTCTTTACGCGCGAAATATGGAACTTGAATCACGGAACTCCTCAATCCGATTTTTCTCTGTCTCGAAACAAACTTCAGAGGATCTTTCGATCTCCACATTTCTGAGTCGCAACAGCAGCATCGTTACTTCATCAGCCGAGGTGTACAAATCTCGATGCGTCGTCACCGATTAAATCTCTGCAGCTTACGATTTTAAGGTTTGTTGATCATCTATTCCATGAAAACTATTAACAAGTGTCCTCTCAATTTAATTAATGTAAAGAAAATCCTTCTAACTAATTCGGGAGGAGTTTGACTATTTATTATTGTTGATTTTATTGTAATTTGTCGTTTTGAGAGGATTGAAGCTATTCACCAACGACGTCACGATCTGCCACCATGTTCGGTAACGAAAATCAAATGGATATTGGTTCGGTTATCGATATTACGAGTCATTTTCTTAGCATGATACAAATAAGAAAAAGGAAAGTTGACAAACGGTGAGTATATTATGCATGATACAAATCGACTGTTTTTCCCCTGCAACTTTCTTCACGCTGTTTGAGATTCATGCTAAATTAATTTGGTCTTTGTTGTGTATGTCATAGCAGACAGATGAATAAGATTCTTTGGCACATGCTGATTCTGTCCCTTACCTTAGGAAGCCTAATTTCAGCAACTTGAGAAGGGAGCATGAAGTTCTGTTCTTACAACCTTTAAAGCTGAAGCTGATGCCATTACTTGGGTAGTTTTTCTTTCTATTTCAAAATTTCAATAAACTAATAACGTAATGTTGATCTGACATGATCAAAAGTATAAGTTCAATAACATCAGATAATAGTTTATTAATTGGTTTTTTTGGGTTGTTTACAGTTACGAGGGCTCTCTTATCATGGATGGATTTCTTCTATCAAGTACATTTTGCTCCTCGTAATGGTCCTCATTTTGCTATTGAAGTTATAGATGAGGTAATTTTGATTGGCTTTATTTCTCCATTTCCTTATTGTTCAATTCTTTTTCCTTTTTCTCAAGTATTCTCTGGGTATCTTCAACTTAACAGAATTAAACAATCCACTCCAGTTTCTAGTGGGAGGAGTCAAGTTGTCAATTAAATTTCTATGGAAAGGAGCAACACTAAAATCACTTATTGGGAGGAAAGTAAGAACTAGATGACCTTGACCTAAGGCTTTGTTGGGGCATAATACCATTTAATGGTATAATAGTTCATGTTATAGAAAGGAAAGTTGCTAAAATTATTTCTTTGTATGCCCAGGGATGACATGCTCTGGTTTATGATATTGGCTCTACTAATGCAATATGGGAATGGGTATTCTCTCAAAGGTATTCTATCTACTATTGTTTCTTTGAACTTTATATTGCAATGAACTCTAGAGAGTTAAGACATATTATTAACGTCAGTCACGATCTCTAACCTGATATTACTAAACTTTGCAATTTTTTCTCATCTTAGCATGCACTAGTTGTCTCTGTGATATTTGTTGTATCGTATTATGTGAAAGTTGTTGAATTTCTATGTTTTCCCCCTTTAATTTCATCTTTTGATGGTACTTTAATTCTGATTCCATGTACATGCTAAGTATATATTAGTTAATAAGAGACAATGAGGGAGTAGTAGAGCATAATGCGGATCTTCGTAAAGTGGTAAGGAAAAGAAAATTAACTGACCGAGAGAATATCATGCATGATACAAATCGATTGTTTGCCCTTGCTACTTTCTTGATGTTGTTTCAATTTCATGCTAAATTGATTTGGTCTTTGTTGTGTATGTCATAGCAGATGAACGAGGCAACAATTCTTTGGCATATGCTTATTCTGTCCCACACCGCAGGATGTATGGTGAAGCTAACATGGAAGCATAAATTCATCAGAAGGGAGCATAACTTCTGCTTTTTACCACCTTTAAAGCTGAAGCTGATGCCATACTTGGTACTTTTTGTTTCTATTTCAATTTTCAAGTTTCTAATATTTGTACATTTTTTTGGATCTGGATTATGTGATTGCTATATGAAATGTATTTTCTTCTTGAGAAAGAAGGTTTTACCCTCGAACTCGGAAAAAGAGTTAGATTATCAAATGGGGGGCATAGAGAGCTTTAAGGACTTGTTAACGGCTTAATGCTGTATAATGTTCAATAATCCCCTTCGATCTCATTAAATTTGAACGTAAACTTATGGTTGTGTTGTTAATTCAGGTGACGAAATGGGTCTCCCAGACTGCTGGTTTTTCTGGATCCATTGTTAACTAAGGATGTAATTCTGGAAAATTGGGTGAATTATACTTCTGGCGGTGGAGGCATCTTGAATGAAGCTGAAGGCCACTTTTCGTGAGTTTCTTGATCGCCATATCTCAAAAACAACCCAACCAATCTTTTGATCGAGCTTTCTCTGATCTTAATTGGGGTACGTATTTAAAACTGTTCTGATACAGTAATTTTATTCAGGGAATTATTTACTGTCACATTCAGTTTGTTCGAATTTATAATGGATATGTTTTATCGTGCCTTTTAACTTGAAGAAATTCATGGTTTTGACCTTTTTAAAATTCACAAGTAGGATACCTCCTGGCTTTATTTTGATAAGAAATGTTACATAAAAAACAATTAGACTACAAAAGAACGCTACAATGAGAATGGTAGAGCCAACATCGGGGCGACAGATATTATACATAGGAAAAATCTACAAGTATGTACCGGGAGAGAAGCAGTCAAAGTATGCTCTCAAACACCCATCAAGATCCCTCAACCTAAAAAATATCGTGTTTCCCTCTCCAACAAATTCTCTACATAATTTCAAAGAAACTCACCGTCCATAACAGTGAACTGTTTCCTGAAAAGGATTAGGAGGATGTAGAAGAATTTCCTTAATCATCTCACACCCCTCAAGGACCCAAAGAAACCTCAAATGTCTGTTAGATTCTACATCAGGCTTTGATAGAAAAAATAGCACCCCAAAAGCAATTAATTCAAGTCTTTCGAAACCCTTTAACCTACATTGACATTTATGTGAACTTCTCTCTTTTGACGTTAACGTTAGAACTCTGTGTAGAATGTAAGAAGTAGAACCTTATATTAGGCCATTATTGTAACTAAAATTCAAATATTTGAGATTTAATTGATTTATTTTTTTTTTAACCCCAAAAAATTTCTTTTTAAATTTTATTGACGTATAAGTTAGGGACAACATCTCCATTAGTATGTGGCATTTTGGGTGATACCAAAAGAAATGCTATGAGGGTTATGCCAAAATTAGATAATATCATACCAATGTAGAGATGTGAAGGGTGGTTCCTTGCTCCTAACACTTACATAATGATATATTTTTCTATGTTTTAAATTATTTTTTTTTCTCTTCTCCAAAAAATATATTTTAAATTTTGTTTGCAAATAAGTTAGGGACACCACATCTCCATTAGTATGAGATTTCTTGGGTGACACCAAGAGCAAAGTTACGAAGGTTATCTCCAAATTAGACAAGATCATACTGGTGTAGAGATGTGGAGGGTGGTTCCTTGCCCTTATCACTTTTCAATTGGTTCCTTTGTTTTTACTTCTTATATTTTGATTTTTCTACTGTTCATTATCCATAATAATATATTTTTATGTTTTAAATTATTATTTTTTTCTATCTTTCTCTTTACAGCGATATCTGAAAACTCTTTTGTGTTTATAATACCTAATTTCCTTGTTTTTTTAAACATAATTTATGCTTTTAATTTTTAATTGTCTGTACTTTATTTTGCTCATTCTTTTGCCCACTTTTAAATAAATACTTTCATTTTGTAAGTTCTAATTTAATTTTAGCCTTCTATAATCTTTATATGTTTAAAATTTTATTAACTTTTGGATTGGACTCCGTTTCTGCAAGGGACTCCTCTCGGGGTTGTTTTTTGTAGGCTCGTTTTGTTTCTTTTGTATCTCTTTTCATTTTTCTCAATGAAAGTGTCGTTTCTTATAAAAAAAAAGAACAATTATTTTCTTTTTTGAAAGGCACAGTTTTATTTTATTTACTCTGACTTTTCATCCTTTTATTGTTCATAATATGTTTGTAACCTAATTTTTGCTGCGCTTTTGCATATAACTGTGCTTTGCTTCTCGTCATAGACCAAGACAGAGCTGAGTGTACAGACTTAGGGATTGGGCTACTTTGGACTTTTCAAAACTGGTTAGAAAATATTCCTTCGTTAGTTGTAGTAATGAAAATTTATTTTTTTTCTTGAACACTCTTCTTACCTCTCATAATACGTTGAGCGCAATGTTAAAATTTTTAAAAACCATCCAGTGGGAATCGTTAAAAGTTTTAACAATTTCGTATTGTGCATTTTTTGACGACATTGTTCTGCTTTAAAAGAGGAGACTTCACAAATAGGCACCTCATACCTTAGTCCCTTTATGAAAGTTATATATATTCATTATATTGGTTCCATTATCAAACATTTTGGAGGGTGTGAGTTGATATGCGTATAGAATAGTATGCAATCTAAATTTTGTTTTGTTTGAGTTTTTGGATTCAAGGGATGCCGAAAGTGATTCTATCCTTGGAGACATGAGAGGAAAGCAAAAATTTGTAAGTTCTCGAAGTCGTTATGCTGTTTGACTTCACTGTTTCTTCATTTTCTTTAACTCATTTGATTTCCTTTTCCACTTTCTCAGTTATTACTTGGGGTATCTTCAACTAAATACTTCACTTTCAAGTGGAAGGATCAGAGATGCTAGTTAGATTTTATAACTGGTAACGATGCTGTTGAGGTAAACCATCTTATAATGGTATACTGTTTCATGTTTCAGTAAGGAAAGTTGTTGAAAGTACATCCTATTGTACACTTCAGGACAACATGTTATGATTCATATTTGTTGGCAAATAAGATGTGAGAATGAGTATTTTCTCAAAGGTATATCTCCCTACTTATTCTTTGAACTTAAAATAATTGCATTATCTCTTGGCTGCATATTTAGAATTGTGACAATTATTGCAAGGATATTCTTTGGCAACGTATTTTGAGAGGCACGGATAGAGGCTTAGTGGAAGATGCCTTTGCTAGGAGAGAAGTTCATTTCACTCATATTTGCACCATTTTATTTGGATCTAGGAGGGATGAGTTATTTGTAAACCTAAATAGGCAGTCATACATGTCTTCCAGTCCATTTTCAAACCTAGAACTAACAGAACGAATTGTCCACCCTCTATCGTTTGTCATATTCCCTCTTTATTTACCTTGAATAATGTTAGCAGACATAAGAAAGTATAGTAGCTTGCGGAGTCATGGTGGATGTACTTTAAGCAGGACAAAATCGCCTACAATCTCTCCTCCATCTAATCCAAGATGGTTACTATTATTGACTTTTGAGGGCTTATTACTACCTGGATAGATTTCTTCAAGTCGTGGCATAGAAGAAATAGGCAGGAATAACCCATTTGATGCCTCCATATCCTTTATTGGGCCATCTCCCTCATTTCGCCACCAACAATCAATTAGTGCTCCCCATTTGATGCCTCTACTTCCTTTATTCTCCATTATTTTTTATTGTTTATTTCTTTTTCTTTTTTCTCAAGTATTATTTTGGTATCTACAGCTTAACAGAGTTAAACACTCCAGTTCCTAGTTGGAGGAGTCAAGTCGTCAATTGAATTTCTTCTGGAACCATTAAGCCTGCTGAAGAAGCAACACTGAAATCACTTATTGGGAGGAAAGTGAGAACAAAATGACCCATGTCGCTGTTGAGGTAAACTAGCATTTAATGGTATAATAATTCATGTTATTGAAATAAAAGCGGCTGCAATTACATCTTTGTACATTCAGGGATGACATGCTCTGGTTTATGATTTTGGCTCTACTAACGAGATATGGGAAGGTATTATCCCAAGGTATGTCTATCTACTATTCGTTCTTTGAACTCAAAATAGTTACATTACCATTTAATGGTGTTACTTGGTCCTATGTAGCTATTGGCAACTAGTCCATATCTTTAAAATTAGTCCTACTCGTTACCTTCAAAATATGCTAACATTGAAACCTCTAGTTCTGTTTAATCCTTTAAACTCATGAGTACATTAGGTTAAATTTTCTATATGTATTTGTTTGGTGGCATCAATGCCTTGGGGCTTGGGGAAACTGGAAACTTATGGTTAATGGTATTTTCTCCGTTATAATTAATGATAAACATGAGAGAACGATTTGGATCACTACAGAGCTCAGGCAAGGATCCTTTGATCCCTTTTTTAATTGTGGCTGTGGAGAGGCGTAGTGGAACCTTTTTTTGTTTGGTGTATAGAGTTCATCTCACTCTTAAATATTTCCCAACTCAATATTTTCCCATAATAGTTGAAAAGGAAACAACCTTGACTTGGAAAATACAAAATCCATGATTAATCCGCACAAAAAACACCCTCGAAGATTTGAATTACAGCACACGATCTCATTCTTTCCTTTTTCATTTCTTTTTTTTTTCCTCTCTCTCTTATTCTTTCCGTACACTTTTTTTCTTCTACTCTTTCCTTGTCTGCTGTTTAATTTTCCTCTTTTTTTCCTTTCTTTTCTTGTCTTTATTTTTTCTTCTATCATCTCTCTCAAGAAATAAGTCTCCACCATGACTCAACAAACCAAGAAACCAATAGTGACTCAACAAACCAAGACATCAAAATGATGATCTAAAACCTCCAAAA
The DNA here is from genome assembly GCF_001995035.1 of Momordica charantia. The sequence goes on from NW_019104493.1 coordinate 1,694,514, forward strand.
GAAACACCCTTGAAGATCTGAATTACAAACAACCTCATCTCTATTTATTATTTGCCTCTTTTTCATTTTTCCTCTTTTTCCCCCTTTTTCTTTCTTTTTCCTTCTATGAACTCTTCTAGTGTCCTCTTCTGCATCTCACCTATAAAGAAAAGCAAATACCCAACTTCTATTATCCACCAACCATATCCAACGGTATGAATTAAGATGAACTTATTCCGCCTAACCAAGTGAGAAATATTCTTTTTCTCCTTCCCATCCCAAAAGAATCCTCTCATATGTCTCTCAAAAGAATTAAGATGAACTTATTCGTGAACTGCTATGAATATAGAGCACATTTTACATTTCTTTGTTGCATCAATTGTTTTACAATTACTTCTTTTGTGGTTTTTGCAGGTTGACTTTATGGGACCGTAGTTGGGATTGCTGCAAGAATCATTATGGCTGCGAGGCCTTTTTTTCTTGACTCCAATGTTTGAGTACCCCTCAGGTTTATCTTCATGTTATAACTGTTCTCCCATGCTCTTACTCTTATTTAAACTTTATTGAGATATAAGTTAGGGACAACATCTCCAATTAGTATGAGTTTTTTCGGTTTTTGGGTGATACCAAAAGCAAAGCTATGAGTGTTATGCCCAAATTAGACAATATCATACCAATATCAATGTAGACATTTGGAGGGTGTTCCTTTCCCCTAACACTTTCAATCGGTTCCTTGTTTTTATTCCTTATATTTGGATTTTTCTATTGTTCATTATACATAATGATATATTTTTATATGTTTTAAATTTTATTTTATTTGATTTTTTAAAGATTATTATTCATTTTTTCTCTTCTCGAAACAATTTCTTTTTAAATTTTATTGACATAAGTTAGGGACAACATCTCAATTAGTATGAGACTTTTTGGGTGATACCTAAAGCAAAGCTATGAGGGTTATGCCCAAATTAGACAATATCATACCAATGTAGAGATGTGGAGGGTGGTTCCTTGCCCCTAACGCTTTCAATTGGTTCCTTGTTTTTATTCCTTATATTTAGATTTTTCTATGGTCCATTATCCATAATGATATATTTTTATATGTTTTGAATTATTATTTATTTTTCTTTTTCTTACCCAACAAATTTATTTTTAAATTTTATTCACATATAAGTTGGGGATAACATATCTATTGGTAGGAGGCTTTTTAGGTCATATTAAAAGCAAAGCTATGATGCTTGTGTCCAAATTAGACAATATCATACCAATACCAATGTAGAGATATGGAGGTTGTTTGTCTCTAACACTTTCAATTGGTTTCTTGTTTTTACTCCTTATATTTGAATTTTCTACAGTTCATTATCCATAATGATGTATTTTTATATGTTTTAAATTATTATTTATTTAATTTCTTTTCCCCAAAAAATATATTTTTAAACTTTTGAGATATAAGTTAGGGAGAACATCTCAATTAGTATGAGATTTTTTGGGTGATACCAAAAGCAAAGCTACGAGGGTTATGCCCAAATTAGACAATATCATACCAATGTAGAGATGTGGAGAGCGGTTCCTTGCCCCTAATACTTTCAGTTGGTTCCTTGTTTTTTTTCTTATATTTGGGTTTTCTACCGTTCTTTATCCATAATGATATATTTTTATATGTCTTAATTTATTATTTATTTGGTTTTCTCTTTCACAAAAAATTTCTCTTTAAATTTTATTTACATATAAGTTAGGGACGACATCTCCATTAGTATGAAGCTTTTTTGGTGATACCAAAAGCAAAGCTACGAGGGTTATGCCCAAATTAGACAATATCATACCAATGTAGTGATGTGGAGGGTGATTCCTTATCCCTAACACTTTGATTAGATTCATTGTTTTTTTTCCTTATATTTGGGTTTTCTCCTGTTCATTATCCATATAATGATATTTTTATATGTTTTAAGTTATTTATTTTTGTCTTCCACAAAAAATTTCTTTTTAAGTTGTATTCACATATAAGTTAGGGATAACATCTCCATTAGTATGAGGCTTTTTGGGTGATACCAAAAGCAAAGCTATGAGGCTTATGCCCAAATTAGACAATATCATACCAATGTAGGGATGTGGAGGGTGGTTCCTTGCCCCTAACATTTTCAAATGGTTCCTTGTTTTTATTCCCTGTATTTGGGTTTTATATGGTCAATTATCCATAATAATATATTTTTGTATCTTTTAAACTATTATTTATTTTTTTCTCTTCCCTAAAAAACTTCTTTTTAAATTTAATTGACATATAAGTTAGGGACAACATCTCCATTAGTACGAGGCTTTTTGGGTGATACCAAAAGTAAAGGTATGAAGATTATTCTCAAATTAGACAATATCATACCAACGTAGGGATGTGGAGGGTGGTTCCTTGCCCCTAACACTGTCAATTGGTTCCTTGTTTTTATTTTTTATATTTAGTTTTTTCTATTGTTCATTACCATAATGATATATTTTTAT
>NW_019104493.1:1697759-1718362 GCF_001995035.1 Momordica charantia
GTTTTTTCTATTGTTCATTACCATAATGATATATTTTTATGTGGTTTCAATTATTATTTATTTATTTTTCTCTTTTTCCAAAAAAATTTCTTTTTAAATTTTATTGACATATAAGTTAGGGACAACATCTCTATTAGTACGAGGCTTTTTGGGTGATACTAAAAGCAAAGCTAGGAGGGTTATGCCCATATTAGACTATATCATACGAATGTAGAGATGTAGAGGGTGGTTCCTTGCCCGTAACACTCTCAATTGGTTCCTTGTTTTTATTCTCTATATTTGGTTTTTTCTACTGTTCATTACCATAATGACATATTTTTATATGGATTCAATTATTATTTATTTATTTTTCTCTTCCCCAAAAAAGTTCCTTTTTAAATTTTATGACATATAAGTTAGGGACAACATCTCCATTAGTATGAGGCTTTTTGTGTGATGCCAAAAGGAAAGCTACGAGGGTTATGCCTATACTAGACTATATCATACGAATGTAAAGATGTGGAGGGTGGTTCCTTGCCCCTAATACTTTCAATTGGTTCCTTGTTTCTATTCTCTATTTTTTATTTTTCAACGGTCCATTATCCATAATAATATATTTTTATATGTTTTAACTTATTATTTAATTTTTTTTCTCTTTCTCAAAAAATTTCTTTTTAAATTTTATTGACATTTTAGTTAGGGACAACATCTTCATTAGTATGAGGCTTTTTGGGTGATACCAAAAGAAAAGTTACGAGGATTATGTCAAAATTAGACAATATCATACCAATGTAGTGATGTGAAGGGTGGTTCTTTGCCCCTAACACTTTCAATTGGTTCCTTGTTTTTATTCCTTATATTTGGGTTTTCTACCGTTCATTATCCATAATGATATATTTTTATATGTTTTAAATTATTATTTATTTATTTTTGTTTCCACAAAAAATTTCTTTTCAAGTTTTAGTGACATATAAGTTAGGGACAACATCTCCATTAGCATGAGGCTTTTTGGGTGATACCAAAAGCAAAGCTACGAGGGTTATGTCCAAATTAGATAATATCATACCAATGTCCAAATTAGATAATATCATACCAATGTAGGGATGTGGAGGGTAGTTCCTTGCCCATATGTTTCCAAATGGTTCCTTGTTTTTATTCTCTATATTTGGGTTTTCTACAGTCCATTATCCATAATAATATATTTTTGTATGTTTTTAATTATTATTTATTTTTTTTCTTCCCTAAAAAAACTTTTCTTTAAATTTTATTGACATATAAGTTTGGGACATCATCTTCATTAGTATGAGACTTTTTGGGTGATGCCAAAAGCAAAACTGTTAAGATTATGCCCAAATTAAACAATATCATACCAATATAGGGATGAGAGGGTGGTTGCTTGCTAGTTGCCCCTAACATTTTCAATTGGTTCATTGTTTTTATTCCCTATATTTGGATTTTCTATGGTCCATTATTCATAATAATACAATTTTATATGTTTTAAATGATTATTTATTTTTTTCTATTTTTATATCACTCCTCCATCTTTCTGGGTGGTTCCTTGCCCCAAGATGGTTACTATTGTCGACCGCACATGATGCTATGGGCTTGGTTACACCCTTGCTTGTTGGGTGCGAAACGTTGAGCTATATATTATCTTCTCTCTTTTGACGTTGGTGTTAGAACTCATCACGTGGTGTATAGAACGTAGAACCTTTCATATTGAGCAAATAAACATTTAAGTATGCTTTTTAAGTTTCCTTCGATAAGTTTGTTAAACTACACAACTGCCTACTGTCAAAGAATATTACGAGAAACATGTGTATTTTACTTATCTTTGATTCTTTTCATTCATCAGAGCTCTTCAACAGTATTTTTTTGAGCCATTTACTTGCAATGAGATTGTGACTATTTGGATTTATGCATCAACTTATTTTGCTGACACTAGTTATCTTTAAAACAGGGGCTTATTTCTATATATTTATGATTGGAGAAAAATAATGTACTTGAAGTCTATAAAATTTGAGTTGTCAAATAATTTATAAAGTTAGATGTTACCAAGTCGAGATAATTATCTATTGGTCTTAATCGCCATTTTACAACTAGCAAAGATCTTGAATATTTTCAATTCTTAAGCAACTCATAAGTATCCACATATTTAGTTCCATCTTCTTATTAGTTTACATTTTGGTTCCATCTTATGCAGATGACATGATTAGAAGAACGAGATTCGACAGTATCAAATAATAGATTATTGACTAATTTTGTTTGCAGTTTTGATTTTTGAGGGCTTATTACTATCCAGGATAGTTTTCTTCAAAGTCGTGGCATAGAAGATGATGTAGCCGTATATGGCCTTTGGGATAGCTTATTAAATCTTAAAAGTTTAGCTTTATAGTTGTATTTCTTTTAAAACATCTTTTACTGTGTAGTAACTACAAGTTACTATTAGTTGCTAGTTTGTTAGTTAGGATCTCTCTATAAATAGAGAGACTTTTCCCATAATAATCAGATTTGAGATATTCTTTCTTTCATTGAGATTACTCTCCACCAAATTGGTATCAGAGCATCGGAAAGAAAAAAAAATTTTCTGGGCATTCAAATGGCGGGAAAGAAACCTATCATAGGAGACGTTTCTTCCATGACCAACAAAGAAGCGGAGCAATCAGCCGCTCTCTCACCACGAGCATTGACCACACGCTTGCAGTTGGTCGAAGGGGATATCAAGAGTATACATAATGATGTGGATGAGATCAAACAGATCTTGGGTATTATACATCARCAACTGGAAAATCTGAATTTAAATCACAGTCCATTGGGAGTTCCTCAACAAAATCCATCAAGACTTGATCAAGAAACTAGAAGGGAGAACCATCAGGGAATCCGGATCCAAGAAAGACCAACAGCCCCTCCAAGAAGACATCAAGAAAGGGGGCAAGAATTCAATCTGGGACCAAGATTTCACCAAGATCGTCGTCGGCACCTTCAAGATTTCAATGACAACCCCCTGTTTCAAAGGCGACAGGATCTTTTTATGGATTATTCCAGCGATGAGGAGGAAGACCTTCTCGAGATGGAAGGTAATAGGCACGGGTATCAAGCTCGACCAAATAGACAGCAAGATACAAGTGAATACAAACTCAAAATTGACATCCCTACCTTCAGCGGAAAGATGGACATAGAAGGGTTCTTGGATTGGGTGCGGAATGTTGAAAATTTCTTTTCATACATGAACATGCCAGAGCATAAAAAGGTACATTTAGTGGCTTTCAAACTTAAGGGTGGTGCTTCGGCATGGTGGGATCAACTAGAAATTAACCGACAAAGGTATGGGAAACAACCAATCCGTCGATGGGAACGTATGAAAAAGCTTATGCGTGAGCGATTCCTACCTGTCAATTTTGAACAGATTTTATATAATCAGTATCAAAATTGTCGACAAGGAACGCGCACGATTGCTGATTACACAGAGGAATTTCATCGATTAGGGGCACGGACAAATCTTGGAGAACATCAACAATATTTGGTGGCCCGATACATTGGTGGGCTGCGTTCGGATATAAAGGAACAGATAGCATTACAGCCTATTGGGTACTTAAATGAAGCTATATCCACTGCTACAACAATTGAAGAACAAGTGAACAATCGTTACAAGAAGACCTATGTTCGACGAACAACTTGGGATCAAGGTGGCCCTTCCAAAAARAATTTTGCACCATCAGACAAGTCATCTGTCCCAACAATTGGCAGTTCACCCAAAGGCAAACACGTCGGCAAAGATAATCTTCTTGAAAATAAAACCATGGATGCCACTGTAGGAAAAAASGYAGCTRACACYTATAACCGTCCAACTTTGGGCAAGTGCTTTCGTTGTGGACAGGTGGGGCATCTCTCAAACGAATGCCCTCAAAGAAAGGCCATTACCTTTGTGGAAGATGAGGAGCAACCCGACTACAGTGAAGAAGAGCAGCAAGAAAATGAGGTCGAATATCGGGGGCACGAAGGTACTTTCTTCGATAGTTAGCCATGTGGGTAGAATCATCCGGTTTCTTTCAAAGTGGTGATCCTCAGAAGATGTAGACATGGTGTGATCCGTGGTTGAGTTATTGGAAAGACGGCTTGTTCTGATTAAGATGAGTTGTGCCTGGTTAAAGATGATGTGTTCGAAAATAGGACACGGATGGATGACTATTACGGGGGCACGAAGGTACTTTCTTCGAGGGAACGATTGTTGGGTGTGCGATCTAAGTCCCACATTGGCTTGGGAAGGGCAAGATCACAAGTACATAAGTTAGGGACAACATCTCCATTAGTAGGAGGCTTTTTGGGTGGTACCAAAAACAAAGTCACGAAGGTATGTTCAGAGTGGGCAATATCATATAGAAGTTGAGATGTGGAGGATGGTCTCTTGTCTCTAACAATTGGTATCAGATTTATGCCCCTGACTTAGAGCTCTCACAAAGGTTATTCTCAGGTGCCTTACAAAGTGGTAAGTCTCGATAGTGTGATCCATTTTTGACCTATCATACATGCTCCAATGAAGAGAAGTTGCACCTAGTTAAAGGTGATGTGCTTGAAAATAAGACACGTGTAGATGACTATTCTTGGGGGGGCTTGGTGGTACTTTATTTGAGGGGAGGATTATTGAGTGTGGGACTGAAGTCTCGTGTTGACTAGGAAAGGGGAAGATCATAGGTATATAAGGTATGGACAAAATCTCCATTGGTATGAGGTCTTTTTGGTGATACCAAATACAAAGTTAAGATGGTTATACCCAAGGTGGAACATATCAATACCAATATAGTGATATGGAAGGTGGTTCCTTGTCTCTAACAATGAAGTTCTTAAAAAAAAACATGTTGGAACAATACCAAATTGGATATAACGGCAATGTCCCAGATTTTTTGTATTATTGAATCGTGTATAAGACAGACTTTTGTTTTTGTAGAAACATTGATGCATGACGTAATCGAGGCATTGAAATATTAACGAGTTTAAAATATTGATAAATATTTCAAAATATTGTAACTACTATATTTTAGAGATGGTTTGTGCGGTTTGTCCTAAGGTTTGATTGTCTAGAAACATTGATTGATTCAATATTATAATCGTCTTTTAAGCTTCAAGTACCTTAATAGCGTTTGAATATATGAGTGTTTCTTATCAACAGTGGATTCGAAATATTAATTATATTGATATGACAATTGTCATGATATAATATGGTGGTTTTGGTTATATCCCACATTAGTATATTGATTGTTTTGATTGAATGATTGCTTGAAATATCGGTTATCTTGAAATGTGATTCTATTGATGTAACATTTACCTTTTAGCAGGTAACAATGGTGGCTTTAAAATATTTGTTGCTTTGACACAAGTATTATCTTGAAATATTGGTTACTTTTAAATTTGTTTTATCGATGCTATATATTTGCCTTGAAATATTAGTTTTTTTTAATATAGTGATTGCCTCAAAATTGACTGTTTTTCATTTTATAACTTTCTTGAATCGTTGATTTAATGATTACATTGATATAGTTGTTGTCTAGATATATCTGGTCCATTTGTGAAATGGTTGCTTTGAAATATTTTATTATTTTTACAAAACAGTTATTTTGAAATATTATCTCGGTATATTGAGTGCATCATTCAAATATTGTCTTGATATAATAAGATTAGAAGAAAATGGTTTTAAAATATTTGTTGTTTCGATATAATAATTCTCAAGAAGTATATGACTGTTTCAATATAACTAAATCCGAAATGTGTATTTATATTGTTTTTTATATCACTAAATTCGAAATATTTATTCTCGATGTCTCAAAATATTGGGTGTTTTGATATGATGGTATAGAAATTTGATGGATTTATTTCATTTTCAATATGCAGTGAAATAAAAGAAATACTGTAATATCGAAAGAAGTAGAAAGGGCAGGGAAAAGAATGTGGACATTGGACGTCCCACTCCCACATCGATCGTAGACACTGAAGAATGAACATCAGGGAATAGTTATAAATAAGGGACTGGCGGGCTTCGCACTTTTATCTTTGTTTAGCGATTGGCGGGTTCCGAATTATTTGGAATGTCTCTTCCTTTTATTTTCGTTGACCCGGTCTTCTCCCCGATGCAAGGAACCATGAAGATCGAGATGCAAAGTCTTCGAAACCCTAACCCTTCCAATCCCGATTTCTTCATAATTTCTGCAAATTCTTTGAAACCCTAATTCTACCCATCACGATTTCTTCAAATATTAACAACTTCAGAAACCCTAATCCTACTCATTCCGATTTTGTAAAATGTTATAAATGTCTTGCGATTTCACCCAAATTTCGATGTTCGGATCATCCGTTTTGATGCTCGATCGATTCATCAGAAGCCCTAACGTTTAAACTTGGATTAATGCTGGGTACTGCAAATCACGAAGATCAATTCATCCGAAAACCCTAATATTGTAACTGATCGTGAATGTCTCGAGGAATTAATATGACGATTACGCTCATTTTCCATTTTGCGCCCATTCATAATCAATCTTTCCTTTTCCTTGTGCGCCTATTTCTCTATCTTTTTCATAATCAATCCTTCCTTTCGCGCCTAATATGAAAATTGAATCACGGAACTCCTCAATCCCAATGGATACTGGTTCAGTAAGTATCTTTTTGCTTTCGATGTCACGAGTTATTCTTCTTCTCTTGTAAAGCTGCCATTGCAATTGACCCTTACGTTCCGATTCAGTATAAGTGCCAAAAACGCAAGAGCCGTGTTGCCGGAGGTTTGCGTTTCTCTTTTTCTTTCCAACTCATAGATGATAAATTCATCTGGTAATCAATTTTATTACTCTAAAGAAGGATTTTGGTGCGAGAACCTGTTCCGTGCTTGACATTTCTGTCATTTGAATTGGTGCAGATGAAGGAGAATGTCCAGTGTGGAATGAGAAATTTACATTCCGAGCAGAGTATCCCGGAACAGGCGACGGTTTCAAGCTCATCCTCAGAATCATGGTCCATGACACCTTCTCTTCTGATGATTTCATTGGCCAAGCCTCGTAAGATCTTTGATCTTCTTCCATGAAATTGAGTTATTGATGGCAACATTGCATTAGAAAGAAGTTCCAAATGAATGAGTATTGTATTGCAGGGTATATGTGGAAGATTTATTAGCTGTGGGAGTCCAAAATGGCAAATCGGAGTTACGGGCTCAAAAGTATAGCGTTGTTGGTGCTGATCTGAACTACTGTGGAGAATTCAAGTGGGAGCGACCTTCACCCAGAAGGTAAAACCCTGCTATTTGATCGTTTTAATAAGTATCAATTTCATGCTAAATTAATTTGGTCTTCGTTGTGTATGTCATAGCAGATGAATAAGGCAAGAATTCTTTGGCATATGCTTCGTCTGGCCCATACCCTAGGGATGTATGGTGAAACTAAAATGGAAGCCTAAATCCATCTACTTGAGAAGGGAGCATAAAGTTCTGTTTTTAGAATCTTTAAAGCTGAAGCTAATGACATTATGTGGGTACTTTTTGTTTCTATTTCAAAATTTTAATTATCTAATACTTGTAAATTTGTTTGATGTGGATTAAGTGATTGCTACATGAAATGTATTTTCTTCTAGAAAAAGAAAGTTTGATCCTGAAACTCAGAAAAAGAGTTAAGATTATCAAATGGGGAGCATAGAGAGCTTTAAAGACTTGTTGATGACTTAATGTTGATCAAGTATTATAAGTGTAAGGTTCAACAACACTTGATAATAGTTTATTAACTGATTTTTTGGGTTCTTTACAGTTACAAGGGCTCTAATATCATTGATGGATTTCCTCTAGGTCAAATACATTTAGCTCCTCATAACCATCCTCAGTTTGCAGCTAATACCAATGCACAAATCTGTAAGTTATGAATGCGAATTTGAATTGGCTTTATTTACTCTCCATTATTTTCTTTATTGTTTATTTCTTTTTCCTTTTTCTCAAGTATTACTTGGGTATCTACAGCTTAACAGAGTTAAACTGTCCCGTTCTTAGTTGGAGGAGTCAAGTCGTCAATTGAATTTCTTCTGGAACCATTAGGCCAGCTAAATGAGCAACATTGAAATCACTTAGTCGGAGGAAAGTAAGAACCAGATGACCTATGTTGCTGTTGAGGTAAACTAGTATTTAATGGTATAATAGTTCATGTTATTTAAAGAAAAAGCTGCTTAAATTACATCTTTCTATACTCAGGGATGACAGGCTCTGGATTATGATATTGGCTCTACTAATGAGATATGGGAATGGGTATTTTCTCAAGGTATGTCTATCTACTATTTATTTTTTGAACTTAAATAATTACATTACCATATAATGGTGTTACTTGGTCCTCTGTAGCTATTGGCAGCTAGTCCGTATCAAGCTGGTCTTACTCATTACCTTCAAAATACGCTTAACATTGAAACTTCTATGTTTCATCCTTTAAACTCATGAGAACATTAGATTACATTTTGTATATGTATATGTTTCATGGCATCAATGCTTTTGAAAATTAGAAAGAAAATATGGAAACTGGAAAGCTATGGCTAATGGTATCTTCTCCATGAAAAGGTTTATCACCTCTGTTGGCACAGGCGTGGCCCTTTCCATCCTCTAGATCTAGGTTCGAGTCTCAAACACGATGGTAACCTCTCCATTATAATTAATGATAAACTTAAGGGAAAGATTCTGGACCACTAGAGGGCTTAGCAAGGATTCTTTGTTCCCTTTTTTATTGTGGCCGTGGATATTCTCAACATGCTTAGGGATAGAGGCTTAGTGGAAGGGTTCTCTGTTGAGTGTATAGCGTTCATCTCACTCATAAACATTTCTCAACTAAATATTTTCCCATAACAGTTGAAAAGGAAACGAGACTTGAAAACACGGTTTTGAAAATACAAAATCCATGATTAATCCGCACAAGAAACACCTTTGAAGATTTGAATTATGACACACGACCTCATTCTTTTATTTTCCATTCTTTCTTTCTTTTTCCTTCTTCTTTTCATACACTATTTTCTTCTACTTTTTCCTTGTCTCTTCATTTTTCCTCCTTCCGTTTTCTTTCTTGTCCTTTATTTTTTCTTCTATGATCTCTCTCAAGAAATAAGTCTCCACTTTGACTCCGCTTAGTGACTCAACAAACCAAAACAACAAAATTATGATCTAAAACCTCCAAAAGAAATACCCTTCTGTATCTCACCTATAAAGAAAAGCAAATACTCGAATTCTATTATCCACCAACCATATCCAAAGGTAAGAATTAAGATGACCTTATTCCACCTAACCAAGTGAGAAATATTCTTTTCCTCCTTCCCTTGAATCCTCATTTTATAACCTATTGTTCTTTTCCAAGACATTTCCTCTGCTAATCAGTTAAAGATATGGAGATTCTACTATGAACCTTCAATCTTGGATCCGTTAACCAAACCCAATATTTTCACTCCCTTCCAACATCAACTGATTTTTCAGTGGGATCGAAATAGTCTGCAGCTCTCATTCCTCATCGTCCTTCAACATCTTCCTGGCAGCAATATTTCATCATTTTGTACTTGAATTCCATATTTCACTCAACGAACTGACTTTTTTGGCTCTACCACTTTATTAAATCTTGGTAATTTGACATCGAACAGTATATCATTCACCCAAGTGTGTTCCCAAAATTTCTTCTTCCCATTTCCAAAGTTCTACCCATGGACTTCTTCCTTCCCTCTTCCCTCATTACAAGTGAACCAATCTCCAACTCCTAACCCCACATTTTCAGTAGGTGAAGATACTACCTTCCAATTTGCCAAGTGGAAGATGGACATAAAATAGGTATAATAATGGTCACAAAGTCAATCTCCACTACCCTTTGGCAATTAAAAATTAGAACCTTACATATTGAGAAAATAACCATTTAAGTATGCTTTTTAAGGTGCCTTCGTTAATTGTATTCACCTCCCCAACTTCCTACTATCAAAAGAATATTACAGGAATCACGTGGTCTGACGTTTGAGGTGGTTTTCATTTTGTAGTTTTTGGTATATTATTTGTCTTTGGTCGTCCATGAAAAATGCAAATCCACATGTCTATGCAAGTGCTTCAATTTCTAATGGGGACCCAGATTATCTACTTATAACCTTTGTTGTATATCTTGTCCAATAGGGGGTGAACTGTGAATTTTAATTTCTAAAACATATTATAAATTATGTAGTAGTTTTGATTTTCATTTTCATTCCAATCAAAGTTTGGATTGGATATACCTCTTGCTGAAATAGAAAACTTCTGGAATTCATGTTTCAGTAAATAACATTCAGAAAGTTGCTTCTGCACATCTTTTTTGTAACCGTTGACTTTTCATGGATTTCTTTTCCCCGACCCCTCTTTTGTATCAAGCTTTTGCTGCAATTTACCAAAGAACTAAATAATAAACAAAGAAAGTTGCATAATATCTGTTTTTGAACTGGCGAGCATAACATATAAGTGATTTTTTTGCTAAAATTCTAATTCTTGATTGGTTCCTTCTAACAGTTGCATTCTACACCATATTCCAGAGTATTTGAGCAGTGTTCTTTTGAGCCATTTACTTACGATGCAATGGTCACTGTTTGGATTTGTGCGCCAACTTATTTTGCTGACCGAAGTTAAAACAGGTGCTTATTTCTATTGACTTATGATTGGAGGAGATAATTCATTTACAGTTTTTCAAACTTGCTGGTTTCCAAATAGAGTTGTCAAATAATTCATCAAAGTTAGATGTTCCAAAGCCAAAATAATTATTTATTGTCTTAATTGCCATTAATATAGTTTTAAGCTTACAACTAGCAAAGATCTCAAATTGTTTAAATTCTTGAGGAACTCTTAAGTATCCACATAACTAGTTCCATCTGCTTTTTAGTTTACGTTGGCTCCATTTCATTAGGATTGGTTTATGGCTTATGCAGATGACATGATCAGAAGTACGAGGTTCGATGGCATCAGATAATAGTGTTTATTAACTAATTTTTGTTTACAGTTTTGAGGGCTTTTTTCCTAATGTTTTGTAGATTTCTTCTAGGTCATGGCATAGAAGAAATAGGCAGGAATAACCCGTTTGATGCCTTCTCCATATCCTTTATTGGGCCATCAACAATCCATTAGTGCTCTCCTCATAGGCCATCCACATCTGTGCAAAACTGAAGCTATCCCCTGCTGCCAAAAGCATGATGCATAAATATGTAAGTTAATACAGTAATTATTTATTGGGTTTTTCTTCTTTTTTCTTAAATTTTATATTACTTGCGTATTCCATTTCAACAGTACTGAACACTTCCCATCTTGGTGGGAGGAGGATGAGGACCAGATGACCTACGGTGCTGTGGAGGTAAATTATAATTTGATAGTATAAACTTTTTTCTTTTTTTTTTTTTTGGACATACATGAGTTTCCAAACTTGAGCCTGCTATATTTGGTTGGGTTTGAACTCATTCTCCTGATTTGGCCTTTGTTGACCATTAGGTTAACCCGCGATGGTTTATAACAATTCATGTTTCTAAAAAGGAAATCTGGAATTATACCACCTAAGAAATTGGTAGCATCAATGATTTGCAAAATAGAATATTTTTCAAAAGATTGTATTGCAAATCTATACTGAAAAACAATTTTTAGAAAGAGCTCCATAGTTTTGAAATTAATTTGTTTTTTATTTTGAGAAGTGATTTTAGATGGTAGAAAAAAAATAATAAGTTATTCGTTAATATTTTTATTTTAAAAATCAGAAAAAATATAATTATAATTAAATAGGAAAGAAGGTAAGGAAGAAAGAATACTAAGTAATTTTGTAACATATTTATTTATAATTGTGCTGTGGTAGAATTCCTTTTCGCCAGCGTAATCTTAGGGCGTAAAAGTTTCAACAAGAAAAATAAAAAAGTATTATTATGTATATAAAAAATATATATGTATCTAAATTGATTCTTAAATTTTCTGTCTTTAAGATGTTGCTGAATAATATTAGCTTTAAAATTGCTTTAATAAAAATAGTGTATAATTTTTCAAAAGTGATAGCATATATAATTACTAGACCAAATAAATAATTTTTTTTAAGACAAAAAAATATATAGATGAAAATCTTCTACAATGTCTTGTTGAACAATGATAGTAGGCGGTAGTTAATATTTGGAGTTTTTTTTTTTATTTCAATTCCATTTATCTTTTTGGAGTTTTAATTTCATCGGAGAGGTATCTAATTCTTTTAGTTAAATTATTACCCTCGCTAAATTTTTAAATAGTAAATTTTAATGAGGTTTTCATCTGTTAGTCTAGGTTTGTTGTTGAAATGAATTTACTCAATAATGTAGAATTATTTTGATATTACATAATATTAACCCCATTATTACTAATTAAACTATTTTTTTATTGGAAAATTATTTTTCTTCTTTTNTGCAATACGATGTAATGATGTTAAAAGAAATACCAATATATTTTTCAGCAAAGAAAAGTGGAAATCGGAAAACCCCGTAACGGAGACGAACAGCACGGAACGGGGGCAGACGGCTATAAATTAGATCTCGATTGTTCCGCATCATTCAACTTCGACTATCACTAGAGGCGTCTACAGATGGACAAGCTTTCAGAGATTTGTCAAATTGATGAAGATCGTAATGTGGAATCGGAGAAACCCTAATTCTACGTGATCGTAATCGGACGGGGTACGGTGTCGCTAATTTGGTACGCAATTTTCATTTCCGCAATTTCTTTCTCACTGTTGTTTTGTTGCGCGCTGGTTGCTGCTGTGATCTATACTGCAATAACTTTGATAAGCGCTGCTGAATCTTCGATCTACCGAATAATTTACGTTGATTTGATATTTTGATGGTATTTAATTTGAGTTAAGCTATGAATGAATTCAATTAATTAGAGTAGAGCATAGTGTCGTGGTCGTTCACAGTTATTACTACCTTTTTAATGCAATTTTACTAGGATTTTGTTTGGACTTAGAGGATAGGCAAGTGAACACCAAAGGTTCTTCCTTCTTTCGTTTCACTGGTAATTAGCCGTAGAGTGTGTTTGGCTGTGATTTTAGTATGAACATTGTCAAAATCACTCCCCATTTCATACATGTGTGGCAAATTAAAAAATTGATTTTTAGAAAGTTTAAAACCTTAAATTTTGGAAAATCAATTATGATTAAATCTATTGTAGGGTGATTTCTGAGTTTTGTGGTGGAAAGAGTATTGGTAGATTATTTGAATGGAAAAGTATTTCTTATCTCCAAGTGAAGTTGTCTTTTGCTTGCCCACCTCCCTTTGCCGAACCACCATAATTACTGGTATTTTTTTTTTTTAATAAGAAACTATGGTTTCACTGAGAAGAAAGAAAATAGATAAAAAAAAATAAGAAGGGCATAAAAAAAACAGCCTTCCAAGAGGGATATATTATGGTAAATTTAGGAGGGGGACCTCCCTCACGCCTGTTATACCATCAAATGTTATTATATGGTAATGGTACTGTTAAGTCCATGAAACATATTCATGAGATGTAAATAGCATGTAGATGTAGTTTTATGGTAGTGACTAATATTGTAATTTTGTAATTTTTGTTGTGAATATCTAAGGGGAAAAAGTCACTTTATTGATTAAATTAATAATTCCTCATAATTAAATTAGAAAATTACTCATGAATCAATCAACACTACCTAAAATTTGAAGCCACAAAAATGCCCAAGTCCAAAAAGACAAAATGAAACACCTAAAAGCTCCTTATACTTTTGTTGGAATGGGAAACTTGAGATTCATGTTTTAGTAAATAACATTAGAAAACTTGCAAAAAAAGCAATTTAATAAAGAGAACTAAATAGGAAACAAAAACTTTGGAGGTATTTATTGGGTAAAAATTGATGCACAAGTGATTTATTTTACTTCTTTATTTTTATTTTGAGTATAACATGTAACATGTGGGGGTAGGGGATCGAATTTCTAACCTCATGGTTGAGGTATATGTCAATTACCAAGCTATGCTCACTTTGGCATTTTAGTTGAATACTAATTATTCTGCATTCTTTTCCACCATAGCTTGCATTGGGGCGTCGTCAGCTTTATCGGCTTCAGCCATTTACTTCCTAACTAATAATGGTATAATGCTACAATGTTTATAGCCAAAGTTTACTGAGGGTTGGACAACAAATTACTTTTTTATGTGAAGTGCTACATAGTACATGCTAATACTATATGTAGACGACTCTTTAAATTTATTTATTGTCATTTCAGTTTCTTTCATTTATATTTTGATTTCTCGAATCAAATAAATATCATACTTTGAAGAAAGTAAATAAATATTTATTTCTATTCCTATTTAATTTTTTGTATGGTGCTTATTTTTATCTTTCATTTTACTAAAATCAAACATGCGAGCCTTACTAACTAGTACTAATAAAAATGTTTTTAAATCACTCCATTTTTCTCATACCATTTTTAGGTGCTTTTAACTTTTTATCAAAAAGTATTTTATGTTATATTGAAATATATGACAACCTTATAATCAAACCATCACATTGACTAAAATATAAGAATTTATATCTTTGCCTGTTTACTCATATATTTATATATATATATATATATATATTTTTTTTTTTTTTTCTAAATACTTATATCATAACATCATAAGAGATAAATAGTTATATCGGTCACTAAGGTTGAAAAAAATAAAATGGGTGAGTTTGTACTTTAAAAAAGGATCAAAGGCTTCACAAAGCCAAACACGGGCTCCTTTGGTAGGTTCAATTCCCCATAGAATTAATTATGCATAAGCGTTGGAGGACTGTCGCACACCAACAAAAGCCAAAGTCCAATCAATTAATTTTTATAAGTGGAGTTTACATTTTTCTTACATAATCATTCCTTTAAGATCAAGAAATACATGCCATATTCCCTCAAATGCTGATTAATATTCATTTATAATTTAACAATGGTTGGAACAAGAATTGATCAATATTTGAATCTGACTCAAGAGTTAGAGATTGAATGCTATTGATGTTGTTTTCTTTATTATCATTTTATATACCACAATACTTTTTATATTTTTTTAATAATTTTTTTTTATTTTATAGGACAACTAGAGGATCCTAAAAAGCACTAGAATTTTATCTTAGATTAGGTGGTCACCTTTAATTAGTCTTCAAGTTTCTTTTTCCTTGCTTCAATGTTTATTGTTGTATTGATCGATTGATTCTTAGACAAGTCACATATATACTGATATAAATCGCATATAAATACACGAAGAAATTAGTTAAACTCATTTATGAGTAAACAAGCATATAAATACACGAAGAAATTAGTTAAACTCATTTATGAGTAAACAAGCATTTTTGCCTTTGATATAAATTCTTATATTTTAGTCAATGTGATTGTTTGATTATAAGGTTGATCTATATAATTAATTATTATTAATTTATTATCCAACCCATTAATTATTGTATTCAAACTAATTTATTAACACTACCTAATAAAATATAGAGAATGCTTAGTTTATAATCATACTCGAATAAAATTAATTTTTTCCTGCGTTTTAAATAAATAACCCAATTAATTTTCTACTAATAATCTATATCACTTATCACCATTGACTTTATATTGGGCTTCAACATTAAAAAGGAAAAAAAATAAATTCAAGATATGTCAAATATATGTTGTGTATAAACAACTAATGGTAATTTCTCTAGCCCATTGTAAGACCACCCATCATTAGGGGATAAAATTATACTCCATGAAATGATGATGCATCCATTTTATCATTTTATAATTTAAACCAAATAAGTAGGTTTTGGACATTGATATATTGGTCATTTGTACTAGCAAAATACCACTTATTTACCCAACCTATAAGATTATAAAAAATTTGTGTATTGGGGTTGATTTTCCAATTTTAAACTGGTTTGTGCATAGGATTATATTAATCTTTAACATTCATATATGATTTGTAAGTGATACAAAATATGGTAACTAAAGACCGTTTATAGTTATTTAAAAATAAATCAAGCTTACATTGTACTTAACAAAACTAACTTTTCCAATAAAATGAACAAATGTTTAGCGTTCCTTTCCTAAAATAACAAAACAAAACTATGTTAAAATATCAGATTTTGTTCAAAACGGCATCAATTACTTAAATAAAAATATCAACAATATAGATTATTTTAATATGCCTGAACAACACAATGTTTTTTTCTCTTTCATTTTGGTATTTTTTGCAAATTCAGAACAAAAACAAAATTTTTGCGATCACAAATCATACGAATATCATGGTGTTACGAAGATCCAAGGAAAAGGAAAGGAAAAATAGATGTAAAAAAAATACACGTCTCTATCCCTCTTTATTATTATTATTATTATTATTTTATTTTTTTTTTGAGAAAGAAAAAAAAAGACCCACTTTTTGGCCTCCTTTAAAATTTTTAATGTTTGATTTGAGACACAATCCAACACATATTAGCAACTTGGTTGAACCCACAAACCCAAAAAAGCAAAGCCATAATACCACTCTAAAAAGTGCACATGATCAAAAGAAAAAAAGGGCAGACACAGAGAAAATGGCCTGGCACACACACACACACAGATGTGAGAGAGGCCTTATTTACAGTCCCCCACTCCCCCAATCATATCTCCCTCAATTTCTGATCAAAATATATATATTAATGATATCTGTGAGTGTGTGTGGATCAATTTGTGCATATTTTGATTAATTTCACGAGATCCTACTATATTTAGTTGCCAATAAAAGTAGAAAATACATTAGAATTTGCTCTAAAAGTTGCTCCCGTTTCAGGTCTTCTTCCATCCAAGACTTGTCAATCGTGTCATCAACATAAACCTCCATTTCCGTAAGTCCTTCATAAATAAAAACATAAAAAAAAAGAAATTACGTGCTCATCGTGTTGGAAATTACTAGGTAGGTAGTCATTACGTTGGTTTGAACTCATTCTCTCAAAGTCTTTTGTTTTTACTCTACTCTATTGCACGATAAAGTATATATGACGGCTAATTTATTACTAATCTCACCTATAGTTTCACACAATAGTGCCACATGTCACCACCTTACAAGTTAATTGAATTTCATATCAACATTATGACAGGGATGGTGATGTACAATTTTCTCAAAATTATTTCAGCCAATTCTTTTTGTTGGTCCAGAATTATCCTTTTGAAAAGATCCTTTTAGTTCATATTATAAAAACATATTGAATATCTTAATTAGAAGAGGATGAAATGCAAGATTGATTGTTGTGGTTTTAATTTGATTCTTATAGTTTATATTTTTTAACTCTAATTATTATGGAATAATCCTTAATGGTGTATAAAATATTTTTCATTATATAATTAACTAAAATTTTTTTAGTACAAATTAACCCAATTACTTAAATAGGAAATACATATCACATGTTTAGTACCATAACAGCGTAGATTTTTTTTTTTGTGATAAATTGACGAGATTATACATATAAGCATAATTAAACCGTAATTAACATATTTTTCTACCATACATTTGTTGTACTAATAAAAAAATAATTTACAAGATCGTAAAAATCATTAATTAAACTAAACTAAAATTATCAAAATTATGGAGACCATGTTCAAAATTAGCCCATTTGTAATTTAACCAAATTATAAATTCATATTAAAATAAAAAATACAGTGAAAATGATGGGAAAAAAAAAGCTTGAGAAAAAGAGAAGAGAAGTCGGATGGCTCAGTTGTTAATGCCAGTAGCCATGCTCCAAATGTCGAAACGCATCGCCTGCATTTGACCGTTAAAAGAAGGGGCAACGGGAAAAAAGTAAAATAAATAATAACAGTAATAATAATAATAATAAAAGGGTTTAAAAAAATTAAAAAAAATAATAATAATTTTTTTTTTGGTGGATACTTATTATTATTATTACTTTGGGGTGAGTCAAACATTTGCCTGGTGTCTCCGCCATATTTGACTCAGTCTCATCCACCTGCAACAACCATTTTTGTGCTCTCGCGAGAAAAAAAAAAAAACTGAAAATGGACACTTTCACAGAGCGGGAAGGATGAGCGGGTGGAGAGGGAGAGACACTGAAAGCTAGAAGAAAGAGGAGCAATTTTTCGTAAATCTCTTTCGATTCGGGATAGTTTCCTCTAAATTTAGCAGATCTGTGGCTAAATTTAGGGGGAATTAGGGTTTTGATTTTCTGTGTTGGGTATTGACGGACGGAGAGGGGGAGGATTAGGGTTTCTTCTTCAAGATGATGATCTCTCGGGGCTTGTTTGGGTGGTCTCCACCTCATATACAACCCTTGACTCCTGTCTCCGAGGTATCGGAGCCGCCGGAATCTCCGTCGCCCTACCTTGACCCGGGTAGTGACCCTACCGGCGACCGACTTGAGGAGCCTGAAGAGATCGAGGAACCCGAGGATATTGAGCCGCCCCCGGCTGCTGTGCCATTTTCGCGGCTTTTTGCGTGTGCCGACCGGCTTGATTGGACTCTCATGGTTGTTGGATCGATTGCCGCTGCAGCGCACGGTACTGCTTTGGTTGTTTACCTCCA
This sequence comes from Momordica charantia, assembly GCF_001995035.1. The sequence continues at coordinate 1,716,265 of NW_019104493.1, forward strand.
TTACTTCGCTAAGATTGTCCATGTGCTGAGGATTCCTCCGGAAGAGCAGTCTCAGAGATTTAGGGAGGTTAGTAACTGATTCTCGAAAACCCTCCTTCTGGGAGTTTATGTTCCTTTCATGATCGGCGTGTCTGTTTCTGAGGGAATTGCTGAAATTGAAGTTTGAAGTGCTAGAACTAGGGAGTCTAGCGAGTTTTCTTGTGCGGGATGGCTGGGCTTAGAATATAGGTCCCGGAGTGATTCTCTTTTGAAAGTTGATTGGTTTTCTTTGTAGTCGAACTAAGAGAAGCTTTCACTTGGAAGCTTTCTGCTTTAAATAGAAACAATATTTTCCTTTATCTAGATATGCCGGTTTCTTTTCTCGTCACTTATGTTACTAGTTTGGTCGTCTGAATATTCACGAGTAAATAAATGTTACCGGAAAGTTTAAATCTTGATTTAGCTGTAAATTAATCACCGGAATTTTCTTCATCAAAATTTTCGCAGTTACTCATTTCATATCTCTATAATTACACAATTTTAAGGAAAACTTACGTAATGTCAAATAACACGAGCCATGCTAGATGCCTAATTGAATTCATAAACTTTATATTATGTTCCAATCACAGTCAGTTCAGGTATATCTACTGTATAGTTTTGTTTCTTTGAAGTATAAATGCTGAGCTGTAGCAACTGTAGTGTATCTGAGGTTAATTAACTTATCAATTAGGTGCTTGACTTTAAATATATTGAAGACATGACGTATGTAGCTTGTGTTAGAAACATAGCTTTTAGTTGTATTCATATTATATTTTTGTTAATTTAATTATCTTTAGTGATTGCTTCAGGAATGATGGACTCGATCATGGAGTTGAGTGTAATTGTACTACATGATTTAAATTTTTTTTTTTTTTTTAATTTTTGCAGTCTGTAAAATTACATACTTAAACCCATTAATTCTTTTAATTGTAACTCCATATGCCCAGCAAATGCCTGTGTCAGAATTAGTGAGTAACGATAAATTTTTTTTTTGGACTTCATTTCTTTGCAGCTTGCTTTAAGAGTTGTTTATATCGCTATTGGTGTTTTCGTTGCTGGTTGGATTGGTAAGATGTAATATTTATTGGATTGGATGTTAGCCTTAGTTGAAATTCCTTTCATATTTAAGTTCGTTTTATCCGCAATCAACTAACTTGTCTGTGTGATAGAGGTTTCATGCTGGATTCTGACCGGTGAAAGGCAGACTGCTGTCATTAGATCCAGATATGTTCAAGTGTTACTTAATCAGGATATGAGTTTTTTCGATACATATGGCAACAATGGGGATATTGTTAGCCAAGTACTCAGTGATGTGCTACTCATTCAGTCTGCTCTTAGTGAAAAAGTATGTACTGGACTCCAGTTGGGACTTGAGAATAAAATTCAACTTGTGTTTTCATCTCCTACATATCCGATGGGATTTTTTATGATCATTTTTATTTTTGCACTCTTTTCAGGTTGGAAACTATATACACAATATGGCTACATTCTTCAGTGGCCTTGTCATTGGATTTATTAACTGCTGGCAGATTGCTCTCATAACTTTAGCCACTGGTCCCTTCATAGTTGCTGCTGGAGGAATATCAAATATATTTCTTCACAGGCTTGCTGAAAATATTCAAGATGCATATGCTGAAGCTGCTAGCATCGCAGAGCAGGTAAATTTTTCTTTTCTTTATTTCTTTCTTGGGACCATGGTCCTTAATCCCTACAACATCAGGGACTTGTGGTGTTTTGCCCTTCTAATATTTTAATGTACCTACCATACCATTATACCTTTCGTTTGTTAATTTAATGGACCCTCAATACTGTAAAGTCATACCTACAGTTCTGCTATGTATAATTTGGACAAAATACAGTTCACATTTTTTTTAGGATAAGTTTACTGATCTCATTCTTGATTGGTTGAGAATGATTTTAGTTGTAATGTGTAGCTGGTAGAGTGTTAGGTGATTTTTCAATGAGGGGTGATTTATTCTTGGACTTCTCTGGTATATGTTCCTTTTAGTGTATATATATTTTTTTAGTGATAAGTTCATGATAGAGGTTTCAAATCTATCCCGCATGTCACTGGAAGGAG
>NW_019104493.1:1718682-1762646 GCF_001995035.1 Momordica charantia
AGGGTGAGAAATATATTTTTAGAAAGAAAAGATATACATGGAGAGGGTGGATTCTGATGACCATTCCTAACTTAAATGGCATAGATCCGAGAAAAGCTTTTCAATTAGCTGATACAAAAAATATTACCATTCTTCTTTTGTATCCCCACAAAACCTTTTATTACTCTCTTCGAGTCACCTATAAGATAGACACAATGGACATAAACCAAGTGACTCTAAGATTTTCTTTAAAACAAAGGCCACACACTAATCAGAGTAAAAATATCCCATACAATTGGAATGGATCAAGCTAAATAAATTTCTCCAAAGCTTTTGAACAATAAAATCTTGGAAGTGGATAATGTATGACAAGGTGCTCTAGATCCTCTTTCACAGCTTCATGTAAGATACTATACATCTTTGAGGACTGCAATAAAGCTAATAATCTTTCTTTGAGAGCAGTTGTTGTAGTGTGTATTTGCGTGAGATAATTGAGTTGAAATTTAAAAATGATGCAAAAGATTATTTTTTATATTCTGTGATACTGTGAACCTTTTCTTCATGAAAAATTATAAGCATTGAATATGAATGGAAAATTATTGACATGACCTTTGGAAAATGTGTGGTGCCCTTTATTTTGAAATGAGTATTAAACTTAAAATATGCAGGCAGTCTCTTATGTCAGGACGTTGTATGCATTCACAAATGAAACATTAGCCAAGTATTCTTATGCAACGTCATTACAAGCAACTCTTAGATACGGTATATTGATAAGCCTTGTGCAAGGTCTTGGGCTCGGATTCACTTATGGACTTGCAATATGTTCCTGTGCTTTGCAACTTTGGGTTGGAAGGTTCTTGGTCACACATCAGAAAGCTCATGGAGGAGAGATTATAACGGCACTATTTGCTGTAATTTTAAGTGGCCTGTAAGCGTGTTTTTCAAAATTTACTTCAAAGTTGAAATTCTTGTTTCTCACTACTACTTTCCTTACGTACGTTTTTTTTTTCTTGATAAGAAACTGGAATGCATTAATAACTTCACTTACGTATGTTATTTGTCTGTAGTGGGTTAAACCAAGCGGCTACAAACTTTTATTCATTTGACCAAGGGCGCATAGCTGCTTATAGACTTTTTGAGATGATAAGTCGGTCATCATCTGCAAGTAATCAGGATGGAGTCACTCCATCTTCCATTCAAGGAAATATTGAATTTCGTAATGTATATTTCAGCTATCTATCTCGCCCTGAAATTCCTATCTTGAGTGGGTTTTACCTTACTGTGCCTGCAAAGAAAGCTGTGGCACTTGTTGGGAGAAATGGATCTGGAAAAAGCAGTATAATCCCACTCATGGAGCGGTTTTACGATCCCACATTAGGTACAAATTTTTGTGTTCTGCTTCTCTTGGTTCTTCATATTCTTTTATTGGGGGTTCAACTGAAAGATGTTTCTTAGTGCCTCAAACTATCTGCCTATTTTTTGCTGCAGGAGAAGTTCTTTTGGATGGAGAAAATATTAAAAACGTGAAATTGGAGTGGCTAAGAAGTCAGATAGGATTAGTAACACAAGAACCTGCGTTGCTAAGTTTGAGTATACGAGATAATATTGCATACGGGCGAAATGCTACTCTGGATCAAATTGAGGAAGCTGCTAAAATAGCTCATGCACATACGTTTATTAGTTCTCTTGAGAAAGGATACGACACACAGGTAAGCCAAAAGCCATGTAAGGATTATGGCTAAAACTACTTTCATTTATTGTTCTGAGTTCCAACTTCCCCGTATTATTTTTTATTTTTTATTTTTAAAAAGTTTCAATCATCAGGTAGGCAGGGCTGGAATTGAGCTGATGGAGGAGCAGAAAATAAAACTCTCAATTGCTAGAGCCGTGCTTTTAAATCCATCTATTCTGCTGCTTGATGAGGTCACTGGTGGTCTTGATTTTGAGGCTGAAAAAGCCGTGCAAGCGGCTCTTGATCTTCTCATGCTGGGACGTTCAACAATAATAATAGCTCGGCGGCTTAGTCTAATACGGAATGCGGACTACATTGCCGTGATGGAGGAGGGCCAACTTGTTGAAATGGGTACGCATGATGAATTGTTGAGCCTTGATGGCCTTTACACAGAACTTCTCAAATGTGAAGAAGCTGCAAAGCTCCCCAGAAGGTATTATAATGAAGAGTCTAGCATTGAGAATTTTTCAACATGGTGTATTTTCTTTTGTAACTCAGCTTGTTATTTTCCATTGTTGGAAAGTTTTTCTTCAGATCAACTACAGCAAGGTTTTGATAGCTCAACTGGCATCCTAGGTTTAATCCCCTCCCCGCCTTGTATTGATTGAAAATGAAATTTAGCAGGGTTCTTCAAAATTCCCTCTGCATGGAGCAAGATTGTTAATTGTAAATTTGTAATTCTGCTGTTTATAAATTCCAAGTAGAGGTCATTTTTTAAAACTCTTCGGCTATGGGTGGATTTATTGTCTTCCCTTTTTGCTCTCCCACTTTCATCTTTGAACGATGGTTGTGTTTCTTATTTTGGAAGAGAAAATTGGGAGTCGCTATATATGTCTCTTTATGGTTGAAATTCCTCATTACTTCCACTGAATTGCTTCTGTATCATGACTTCATTCAGGATGCCAGTCAGAAACTACAAGGAGTCTTCAACTTTCCAGATTGAAAAGGATTCTTCTGCAAGTCACAGTGTTCAAGAACCATCATCCCCTAAAATGACAAAATCACCATCCCTTCAGAGAGTTCCTGGTGTTTTCCGACCAACAGATGGCGTTTATAACAACTCTCTTGAATCACCTAAAGTTCCAAGCCCCCCTCCTGAAAAGATGTTGGAAAATGGTCAGATCTTTGATTCTTCAGTTGACAAGGAACCATCAATTAGGCGGCAGGATAGTTTTGAAATGAGACTCCCAGAGTTGCCAAAAATTGACGTTCAGTCTGCACATCGTCAAATGTCAAATGGCTCAGACCCTGAGTCGCCTATTTCGCCTCTCTTGACATCTGATCCCAAAAGTGAACGTTCCCATTCACAGACGTTCAGTAGACTGCACAGCCAATCTGATGACTTCCGAATGAAAGCAAAGGAAGCTAAGGATACTAAGCTTAAAAAGTCACCAGCCTTTTGGAGGCTTGCAGAGCTTAGTTTTGCAGAGTGGCTGTATGCCGTCTTAGGAAGCCTTGGTGCGGCCATCTTTGGATCTTTCAATCCTCTTCTCGCATATGTAATTGCTCTGATAATAACAGCATATTACAGAAGGGATGAAGGTCATAACATACGGCATGAGGTAGACAGATGGTGCTTGATCATTGCTTGCATGGGCTTTGTCACAGTGATTGCCAATTTTCTGCAACATTTTTACTTTGGAATAATGGGGGAGAAAATGACTGAGCGAGTTAGGAGAATGATGTTTTCAGGTGAGCATTTCATTTTTTTATCTCTGTTTGAGTTTTACTACATGGAATAATATTTTTTATGCCTTTCAGGTTAACATTGGTTTATGTTTTTCTCATGTTCTTTCCACAAAAAAAATTACAGCTATGCTACGAAATGAAGTTGGATGGTTTGACGAAGAGGAAAATAGCGCAGACACTCTATCCATGCGTTTGGCAAACGATGCTACATTCGTAAGAGCTACTTTTAGCAACCGACTTTCTATATTTATTCAAGATAGTGCTGCTGTCATTGTGGCACTTCTTATTGGGATGTTGCTACAATGGCGCTTGGCACTTGTGGCATTGGCAACGTTGCCAGTGCTAACTGTTTCTGCCATTGCACAGGTGTGTATGCCTTACTTTCTAGTTCTTTTTTTTTCTCTTTTCTTCGTTTTCCAAATTATTTGCAGAAGGAAATGCTAACTCATGGCAGCCAGACCTTTTAAGCAAACTTCATGGACATGCATTCTCTCTGCTACCCACCCCCCTTAAAAAAGGGGAATGAACAAAGGAAAAAGGGGAAAAATAATCCCGGACAGTAGTTCATTTCCTGCTGTGTCTGATAATTAAACTTCGGTTCAGGACTTTGGATCTAAGTATTGATATGTATAGGCTTCTGACGTCACCCTTTTGCTCTGTTATTCCTAGATGGTAGTAAAAGGAGTTTAGTTTCCTAATGTTTTAAGATTTGTTTGTACATTCATTTATGTATGATTTTGTGCATGATAAAATTCTGAAGTGATGTAGGATGGGTTTTTAGTGTTAATATGCATATGTGTGAAGAATGGACACTTTAGTTTGTGTACAGTGTCCAGTGTACAGTGTCCATGTACATGTGTGTATAAGACACTCCAACGCTCTAGTTCCTTTTGGACATGTATTTCACACTCATCAAAAATATTAGACACGTGTGAGATACTTGTGAACATATGCTATTACTATTATTGAGCACTTGAACTTTTAAGTGATACATCAAACTTTTAAGTGTTCTTTAAAAAATATAAGTGCATAAACATAATTGGTTTTAAATTTCTTTTTGTAAGATGAAATCAACTAGAAAAAACATACATACATTTTTTATTGTTTTAGATCTTTTTCCAAATATTTTGCTCAGTTGAAACATGTAACTAATATCCTCAAAATTGAAGTACTATATATTTCATCACTTTTACATTTTTGGATGTAAATATCATAAACTAAGACATATTATTAATGTGAAAATTGTATGGATGTATGAGAGTATTTGAACATAATTTAAAAAATGTGCATGTTTTAATGAATGAGAGTTGTGACTATATCATGGTTTTTTTAGAAAATGATGTATTATATGGTTTCTTAGATGTGTATTTTGGCATGGCTTTTAGTTAGCTTTCTTTTTTAATTTGTGGTTAGCTATTAATGTAAATTAAGAAAGCTTTCTTCATAGTTATATTCTGTATGATCTCTATCCAGTGATTATATTCCGTGGTGTTAGCTTTGAATAAGAATTCCTCTGGATTGGGTTCTCTCTTCATGGTTTCAGGATGAACAATAATTCAATGAAATAAAAAATTTTTACATTTACAATACATGATGTCCTTTTTGTATTTTTTCAATTTAAGTTTTGTCGGATAAATTTTTTTGAAACATTGCAGAAGTTATGGCTTGCTGGATTCTCAAGGGGCATCCAGGAGATGCACCGGAAGGCATCTTTGGTTCTTGAAGATGCAGTTAGAAACATATACACCGTGGTAGCATTCTGTGCTGGAAACAAGGTTATGGAACTCTACAGACTGCAACTGAATAAAATTTTTAAGGAGAGTTTCCTTCACGGGATGGCTATTGGTTTTGCATTCGGCTTTTCACAGTTTCTGCTTTTTGCCTGTAATGCCCTTCTTCTCTGGTACACTCCACTTTCTGTCCAAAATCATACTAAGGATCTGCCCACTGCTCTTAAAGTGTATATGGTGTTCTCTTTTGCAACGTTTGCCTTGGTGGAACCTTTTGGGTTGGCTCCATATATACTTAAACGGCGCAAATCACTCATTTCAGTATTTGAAATCATAGATCGTGTACCGAAGATTGACCCAGATGATAACTCTGCACTGAAGCCACCCAATGTTTATGGAAGCATTGAGCTGAAAAATGTAGATTTCTGTTATCCTACTCGTCCTGAGGTTTTGGTATTGAGCAATTTCAGTCTAAAGGTCAATGGGGGGCAGACGGTGGCTGTGGTGGGTGTTTCTGGGTCGGGAAAGAGCACGATAATATCGTTGATCGAGAGATTCTATGATCCTGTTGCTGGTCAGGTTTTGTTGGACGGTCGAGATTTGAAAAACTATAACTTGAGATGGTTGCGGAATCATTTAGGTCTTGTTCAGCAGGAACCTATAATCTTTTCAACAACCATTAGGGAAAACATTATATATGCAAGGCATAATGCCAGTGAAGCTGAAATGAAAGAGGCTGCTAGAATAGCAAACGCTCACCATTTCATTAGTAGCCTGCCTCATGGTTATGACACACATGTAGGCATGAGGGGTGTGGATCTAACCCCGGGGCAGAAACAGAGAATCGCAATCGCTCGGGTAGTATTGAAGAATGCACCTATCCTATTGTTGGACGAGGCAAGTTCCTCAATCGAATCCGAGTCAAGTCGGGTCGTGCAAGAGGCTCTCGACACTTTAATCATGGGAAACAAAACAACCATTCTGATTGCCCATAGAGCCGCAATGATGAGGCACGTTGACAATATTGTGGTACTAAATGGTGGGCGAATAGTGGAGGAGGGTACTCACGATTCCTTGGTGGCCAAGAATGGCCTATATGTGCGCTTGATGCAGCCACATTTCGGTAAGGGTTTGCGACAGCATCGACTTGTTTAAGACATGGAACTGATTGTTCGAAACTCATCTAGTTTTGGTTGCCTTCATTAGCTCCCTCTGCACTGTTAGAGCTTCTGAAAAAAAAAAAGAGAGATTTTGTAGCTCATACATAGCTAGAGGTTTGAGGTCGGGCAGAAGGCGGATAAAGGAGGATTGTGACTGAATGGCAGCAGCAGCAGTAGTTTCTTTTGTTCAGAGTTAGGGTACAGAAGTAGGAGGTTTTTGGAGTTTGACCGTGAGGCCTTCCCTTGGGGGCTAAATCCATATTCTTTAGGAGGCAATCATCAATTCATTGGGTTTGTCTCCATGGTATATTGATTTGTTTATTGATGATTAGAGTAGGGGGTGAGTTGGGTCCAATTCTAGGTGTGGTGTTTTTCATTTTCTAAATTTTATTTTTTACTTCAAAGACTGACTCTTTCTCTCTCTCTCTCTCTCTCTCTCTCTCTCTGTATGATGAATCTCTCTAAGAATCTTGGGAAGTTAAAAAGAGAAAGCATACGTTTGTAACCTTTGTAAATACGTCGTTATAATTAATCAAATAGCTGTTCATTTTTGGTTGTGTTTAACCCAACAAATTCATTTCCTTTTCATTTTTTTCCCTTTAAGGTTTTTCATTGATTAACAGGAATGAGACTTTGACGTAGTATCATCCCACAAGATTTTGCATCGTTCGATTCAAACATATAGAACTTTTTTTTATCTCTCCCGCTCTTTACTAGCTATGAGACTTCGAAATTATCGAACATTTTGACCTTTTTAAACCTGTGAAACCTAATGCTTCTTTTCCCCGTTTTTCTGATTTTGTTAAACAAAGTCTAAGTTTCAGCTATTGAGCTCAAGTGGGAAGTAAAATAGAAGGGTGTTTTGTTTTCAACAAATCAACGATTTTGAGCTCTTGAAAATATATACCTTACAAAGAGATAGGTATATACCAACTATACAACAAAAACCAATAGTGCTTATTCAAATTCACATCCTTCAGAAACAGCTTATATATCCAACACCCTGAATGAGTCTGCAACCACTTTAAGCATGTTGCGGTACCTTCTCCACCTTCTGTCATTTGCCCCAACTACCAAGGTATAGTATCTACCTGCATGCGTATTACAAGCAACGGGATTACTTTTAGAGGTAAATAATATCTTAACTAGTTGTTTTAACAATTGGAAGTTACCTTGTTCGTGTACCACTCATCTAAATATACAAGAGCAAGAGTTCAGCTCGAATTTGAGAACTTTAACTCAAAACAAACCGTAGCGATTCCAGAAAATATAGACTAGATAAGAATTTATTTTAAGATAGCAGAATACAACTAGATCAAATGAGTTTGGTCAACGTTGATTTGAAAGTTTTTCCACTTATATCTCTTTCTGAACTGAATAGTTCACTTAAATATTCTTTAACATTTTGGGTAAAAAATTATCGTATGATCAAGAAGTATGGGAGTTAGAGCTGAAAAATCAATGAAAGGAAGGACCCTAAATTCAAATGGTACAGAATATGAGCTTACCGTTTCCAATTGCTATAGTTGCAAAGGAGGTCCGGGAGTACGCTCTAGAACTAAGTTTATACTCAAAAGTATAATAAATTTTACCATCAATCGTTCGCTGAAACAGGTAAATAAAAAATCAAGCAGATGTCCAGAAACAGACCTCAGGATAATATTATATGGAAATATTGATGTGGAGAGACTGAGAAAGATGCAAACCTCCTTCATGTCATATATGGTAGCTTGTTGATTTGGTGCAGCATAACGGTGATTTACCAAAAAGTTAACAACCTGCTCAAGTCAAGTTCAATTATTCAAGCTTCTCTTCAGAATATCAATATGATCTGAATCGAAGATTCTGTTACCTCTTCTATCGGACCTTCTTCATGGATATCCCTTTTCTCAGTTGGTATAAACTTAACTCTAACATTCTGTAGTTGCAGGTATCGATCCTTGAATGCCGAATCATGGGCTCTAAAATCAAATTCCTAGATAGCGAACATGTAGAAATTATTTGTTTTAGTATACTCTTTTGTTTCCTACAGATATGTCTCATGTTTCTACTTGTTGAAATTTTCTTACCCTCCAGTCAGAAGGGTAATAATAGGAATAACCATCTGTGGAGTCTACAAAAGCTCGATAATTTTTCGGGACTTCTGCACATACAAATCACAATATTAATTTGGAATGCAACATTAAATTATTGAAGAGAAGTGGATTTAGGGGCAAAGACAGTACCTTCGGCAAAGAGGGAACTTGCAGGGAGTAAACTTGTAGCTAGTGCTCCAACTCCCAATAGAAGCGGCCTTCTATAGCAATGGCCTAAATATTAATATCAACATCATATTACCACAGGCAATAAAGACCTCCAAGTTCAAGAGAACAGAGAGAAAAAAACACCTAAATGGAAAGAAAAGAAAAATACCAAGTAGAACTTAATAAATTCATCAATAAGTGAACAATCCCACTATAAAAACAACAGAAGTGAAGTCATCGTTTTGCTTGGTACCATGACCACTTCTCACTAAGTTGATGTTCGACCAAGAAAATAACAGATAATGATTGAATAAAGACAATGAAAATGCAATCTCAGGAGAATCTCTAAAACGCAAATAGATCTAAACAGAATTTCTGGGGGACACTGTGTTCTTCCGTAATAGTCCAGTTGGTTCAGACATTTGTACAAACACCTTGCATGCTATTTTCATATGATTCCACACAGCCCTATAAATCTTAACGAATTCCAAGAATAAGCAATCAGATTATGTACCAAAATACGTATTCTCATCGCACAAGTAATGAAATCGAAGAAAAAACCACATTCTTCAACTCTAAGCATTGGAATTAACCATAAAACTCAAGGTTGCAAATCTTACTTTCCTCAGGGGAAGTTCTCTCGGTGGAGCAAATGATGGTACTACACGAAGAAAATGAACAAGAGGCTGGTGATAGCAGGTCATTGAAAGGAAGCAACCTCGGCTGGAATTAAAGCACAATGAGACACAAGAATTGGGTCCTGAAAGATCAGTAAATGAATACACCAACCTTCAAATTTGATGCGGTGGTCGGAACCCAACTCAAGCATGAGGTTGAAACTGCCATATCTGACTGAGAGAAGCTCTCATAAAATGGAAAATGGAAAATTGAAACTCAGAATACTATCTGATCGGGTTGGGTTTATGTGGTCATATTGAAGGCTCTTCTGTTCTGTTGTTTCCTCCCTTTTGGGAAATGTTGTAAATGCTTGAAAAGGATAAAGTGAGAAATTTTTTTTAAGTGTTTTTATAATATTTGTTTTATTTCAAATATCTATTTTTATTAAATAAAATAAACTTCTAAAACTTTCTTTTTTAGTACCTAAAACATTTTTGTTGTGTTCGTGGAAAAACAACTACGAAAAATGAACATGGATAAACAAAATTACCAATACTATTGTAGTATAGATTATACTGTCATTTATTGTGTGACACGTCAATATCATTTGAAAATGATGTGAAATTCACTAATATTAAAAGATTACCTATAAATAAAAAAATTGTAGCATAAACAAAGGGAGTGAGTCCCGTAGTATCAAATGGTAAATGTGGATTTAGTCTTTGAAATTTTAAAAGAAGTACTTTTTATCCCTAAGGTTAGAGTAGGGAGAATGTCGCGAAAGATGAATTCACCAATGTTATAATTTTTAGGGGATAAATTTAACTTCGAGACATTTTTCCTCTTCAAATGGGGATGTTCTCCAAACTCAAAGGTAGAAGAGAAGGGCCTCTAAAGAGGTGCAACCAAGAGTATAGCAATTTATTTTTTTCAATATAACAACTACCAGATCAAGAGTTGAAGTATCATATCATTATTTGTAAACTTAAGGGACGAATATAATCTTTCTAGGTTTTGTTGTTATTTATGAAAGAGACCACGAAAGTCGACTTGTCTAAAAAAGAGGGATGAAGCTACTTTGAACTTGGCTGGAAGATAATATACAAGGGCTATCATACTTTTGGACAACAATAACAATTTTGTAGCGTCCAAAGTCCAGGATTCGGACTACAAAATGGTATGTAGAACTTTTTCCAGCACGATGTGGTTTGGGGACGAACCAGACGAAAGCTGGTAGGCATGTGACATTTGAGGAGAGAGGAGAGATATATGGATGAAAAGAATGATTGAGAAATATAATTACTACTTATATCTTTTCTCGATGACTCAACCATAAAAATTTCAAAATTAAGCCTTGATTCACGAATGTAGCCTCTTCATTAGACATCACATCTATATAAGTTGAAATACTAAGATCTAAGTCAAAAAATGGATAATAGGATTGTCTCCACAACTTTTAGAAGATATGAACTAAAAAACCAAAAATAAAAAAATAAAAAAATGAAAGAAAGCTTTTGAAAGATGGAATCTACATACTCAATGATCGGCGATCCTAAATCTCCTCGGCACCTATTCAACGGCACCGAAGTTTCATCACCGCCACACACGTGGCAGCCCGCCAATGACCCCGTCCCGTAGCTGGTGTGTCACCGACCCGGTGGTCGTAGAATACCCCCTACTGTAAGCTTTACTGGCAACTGGTTCTGCCGGTTACGAAGCGGTTATTTCTGGTATATAAAGGGACAATGGAGGAACAAGGAAATACAAACCATAAGCATTAAGCAAAAAAATTATTCAGTGAAAAGGCAAATTCTAAAATCCCTTGAACTGAAAAATGCCAATTCATAAATTTACACTCGGGACTCCGGGAGAGGCGAGCCAACCCGACGCGATAAAGGCCGCATTTGCCGAATTCTTCTCCATGATCATATTTGTTTTCGCCGGACAAGGATCCGGCTTGGCTTTCAGTAAGTTCTACGGTTTGAATCGTGCATCCAATGTTCTTTGCTGCGCATTTTTTTTTGAATTTCAATAACTTGTCGATTCTTTCGATAACTGAACTCATTGTAGTCAATTAGGATTTTATAATGAGTTATTTGACCGTTTTTTTGTGAACTGGAATTTGAAGGATTTACAGTTTCTAGTAGAGTTGTTGCTAGTTTAATTTTTGCCTATTGATGTGTAGATTTGTTTTGGCAGGTAAGCTAACGGACGGTGCATCCGCGACACCGTCGGGGCTGATAATCGCATCTCTTGCTCACGCTTTTGCGTTATTTGTGGCGGTTTCTGTCGGAGCCAATATCTCCGGGGGTCATGTAAATCCGGCAGTTACATTTGGTGTACTCGTTGGTGGAAACATATCGTTTTTTAGAAGCATCTTGTATTGGATCGCTCAATTGCTTGGTTCTGTTGTTGCCTGCTACCTTCTTAAATTTGCCACCGGTGGCCAGGTAATGAAGCTGCAAAAACTAATCAGGAACAACATATTTTTTTGCCTGCATATTGGTCCTTTTAAATGTTTTTAATGTCTCTTCTAACTTTTAAAATATCTATTTTAGTCTTAAATTGGAAAAAAGAGAAACATATTTTAGTCCAAATCTTTATTTTGCCTTCAACAAATGGATATGTAACCTAGTAACATGAACATATATTGGAGCCACATAAGTTAGTGGGGTAAGTTAGGTGAGTGGATATTAATGAGGATATTAATGGACAAAATATCTGCAAGGGCTAAAATTATTATTTTTCAAAAGTTTGTTGTGTAAAATAGACCTTTTGAAAGTTCTAGTTATTTTTTAAAAGTTTAGGATCAAAATAAACCTCTACAAAGTTTAGGGACCAATGAAAATTAATTATATTTAAAAAATTATTTCAAATGCCTTTATAATTCGAAAAACTCAGAAAATTTTATCCTTGCTAGTTTTGTGGAATTGATGATACAAACTATATGGATGAGACATGTGATTATCTTATCTTAATAGGCATGTGGACTACATAATTTACTCCCTAGACCAATCTTTCCCTTGTCTTGTGTCTGCAATATATAAAATGTGGCTGGTAATGAAACGCAGGCCACACCAGCATTTTCCTTGTCATCAGGAGTTTCTGTATGGAATGCATTTATTTTTGAGGCAGTGATGACTTTTGGATTAGTGTATACAGTTTATGCAACGGCAGTAGATCCCAAGAAGGAGAATGTGGGCATAATTGCACCAATTGCTATTGGTTTCATTGTGGGTGCTAACATTTTGGTTGGTGGTGCTTTTGATGGCGCTTCCATGAACCCTGCAGTCTCCTTTGGCCCTGCTGTAGTCAGCTGGTCGTGGACTAATCACTGGGTCTACTGGCTTGGTCCAATGGCTGGTGCGGCCATTGCCGCCATTGTCTATGACACCATCTTTATCTGCGATGCCATGCATGAGCCTCTTACACAGTACAATGATTTTTAGAACCATTGCCCCTAGCCTAGAAGATGTACTGGAGAGAATGCCTTTGGGACAAGCAGATGGATTTTGAGCTGCAATTTCGGACTGAAGTTTTTTTTTTCCTTTCAACTTCTGCTTGTCAAATCAGGAATGTTTTTTATTATTTTTTTCCCTCGTTCAACAGGGTAGATTCCTTTTCTTTATATTTTTTGGGTTGATGTCCCATTGAAGATTTTGTTTAACAAAGAATCAGTCAGAGATTATATGGATAGCTTATTTTATTCCAAAGACTTTTTATCTATGGATCTTTCATGAGCAAAGCCAACCAATTAGGATTTACCTGTTATATAAAATAACACAAACGAGAAAGTGCCAGGAGCTGACCTTAAATCTCAAGGACTTTGGCTGATAATGATTGATGCAAGATCTTATCTCTTTAAATATTGAACCTTGGAGAGGATCATTGATCTAAGTTGGCAAACCTGATGGGTCTGGCCTTCTCAATATTAATTTATTACTTGCTTTCTTTTCCATAGATTGAAATTCAATCTGAACATGAACCTCTAGCAGTTTCACCTAAATAAATCTTTTCCGCTTTGTTCACATCTCTATACAATTTTGTTGCGTCTAAAGTTTGTTCAAGTTAAGCTGAATGGCTCAGACTCAATCCTTTTGGCCCTCGAGTTCTTGAGTACTTTGAAAAGGTCTTTGGATGTCAAAAGAGAGTTCCAAATAGGATTGGTTTAGGAAGCAATTATTCACAACTATTATTGAGCTAGGTAGAAATCCTGAGATGTCATTTTAATTTGTAAGAAAAAACTAGTTTCAAACTTTCATATAGGTTCCATAGACTGTATTTACAGAACTCAACAATCGAAATTTGGCGCAGCAGAATAATAGAGCCAAACAAGGATAATGATGATTGTTGTTGCAAACTGACTGTAAGATTTTGGTAACTAAAGATTCATGTGAGGATGTTTAGGTGTCGTTTGATCCACGTCATCTTTTAACTTAGAGAAAGAGTTACTTACATCTGATTCATGTGGTGCTGCTCTGATGCTGATAAAACTCTCTGATTTCAAGTGATTGGAAGGAATTTTAACCAAACTCTCCAAGCTGTTCTGTTCATTTGTTGACACGAACAATGGATCCACAGAAACCAGCTCTTTTATCTGTCTAATCAATGAGATCTCTTCATTATGATCCGTAAATCCCTTCAAAATTACAAGCTTTAGATGTTTCGATTTGGATTGCCTCAAGACATTTTTTGAGTATGTTGCATTGCTTGGTGTGCAGTAGCTTTTAGGATCAATCTGCATAGAGTTTACATAGAGGACCTTGACATTAATGTAAATACAGTTAATGGGGCAAGGAAGATTTTAGCATGGTTGTCAAATGTCGTACCTGCAGATTGCTGACTGAACTCTAACCCCAGATGATGGATTTAATCGTCAAGAAAATAGAAGAGGAAGGAATGAGACATACCGTGACGAAGAGCCGCTCTAAGGTGGGACACATCTGGAGGAAGGTGACCAAGGCATTGCTATTGTATCCCTCATTGGAATAATCAATCCACCACAGCTCTTTCAGATTATAAAATATGAAGTTTCCTTGTAAAGAAGACAGAGAAGGCCAGATCAGTGCCTGCAACAGAAGAAATAGACCTTACTTTTTTACTGTACGATGAAAAAGATGAGATATCATAGATTAATCAAGTTCTTTAGATAAAGTAACAAATTTACCTCATCATTCGATTTACATAGTGTAAGAATAGTAGCATTTTTTATGGTTAATAGGGTTGGATCAAAGTCACTAATCTTCAAATTGTTGCATCCAGGACCTTGTCTGAAATCAAGCATCGCATCCTGCAAATTAAAATGACTTTCAAGACGCATCCGTGGAAGCTGTCCTCGATACCGGAAGGATCTCAGCTTGGAACACCTGATATGGACAAGTCTCAAATCTGGACAATCCAAGACAGTCAGCCTCTGAAGTTTTGGACTCGAACCAATGCATAGTGATCGGAATCCGTTGCACTGAGTGATCCTCAGGCTCTCGAGAAACGGAATATTTGAAACTAGCAAGGAAACAGCGTCATTTGTAAGATAACTCACTGATTTAAGACACAGATATTTGACAAAAAAGGCAGATGGAGACAGATTTTGGTTATTAAACTTCAGCTCCCAATCGAACTGCCACGGAAACTCCGACTTCCCAGTAGAGAAATCCAAGTGAAGCTTATCATCAGCTGCAATGGAAGCTAAAAGGACATCATCTCTGCCAAAGTGATATTGAAGTCTTCTCGGATGCTTTATAGGAAGCTCACTGAACTGATTGCAAAAAGAAGCAACTTCATCAGCCACCCCTTCAATGGCTCCATAGCGCACCAAAGCCGAGTTCCACAGCGCTCTCCACCGAGAAGAAAGCAGGCTGGTTTGAACTGCTGATTCAAAAGGAAGAAGGGAAATTATGAGCCTCAGAATCTCATCTGGTAAGTAGCTGATCAAATCTTCCCCATTTCCATCCATTTTCCTCGCAAAACTCTGGTTTTTTTCTTTTTCAAACTCTTATGAAATCAACCTTTTTTCTGAAGTTTTGATCTCTCAACTGATATCTGATTCAGTTCTTACAAAAGGGTGGATTTTGACTAGGAAAATGACTCTCTTTTAGATGAACATTTGTTTATGATCTTGTGGGTGATTCATGATTTAGATGGTTATTAATGAGGTAGTTATGGAGACATAGTCGTTGGGTTTTATCTGTTAAAGCTCCCTTGCTTGTGGGTCTCACAGAGTCGTAAGATTTTGTGTGAATTATTTAGATGAAAAATTGGACAAAAATGCACACGGTTTTCTACACTGTGATAGAATTGTAAGAGTTGATAAAATTTTCTAAATATAATTTGGTTTTCCGAAAATGATTGAGAATTATTCAATTGATATTTAACGAAGACTTTTAAGCACAAAATCATAACAAAGACAACAACAAATGCTGGATAAGTCGAAGTTTGGAGTTTTCGTAGACTTTCTTGAAACCTTGGATCTTCCTAGGCTTAAAATTAACTCGTAAATGAGTCCAAGGGTTCAATTAGTCGAGTAGAGTTCGGTTAATCGAGTAGATTAGTTGAGATACACATAAACTAGTTCAAATCCTGGTATTTTCATGTATATGAAATCACTTCTTAGCTTTTCTTGAATACTCATTTGGAGGGTTTTCTATTCTATGGACGTTTTCCGGTTGAAAACTCATTAATAAACTAAATTTTTGTGGCTTAGGGAGGCCCTAAATGTTTCATCCTTACAAAAAAAAAACTTAGCACAATATTTAACTTCTATTGATTTTTAGACGTGGCATATTTTTATTGGTCCATTTCTATTGACAAGTAGATTTCTTTAAAATTTGTGAGCCAATAAAAATTTGTCATATCAAAAAGTTAGTAAGAATTGTCACACCTTATATCTTTGTAGGTAAGTCGTTGACTTTTGTCGATCCAAGTCTTTTGCATTTGTTCTTTATCCTTGGTCTTCATTCGTAAGATTTGCCAAAAGTATCCTATTTAGCTAACAATGAAATCAAACTTAAATTCTTAAAATCAAGATTTTTTACTATACATATTTTTTATTATGAGTTTAACAAGGTGGAAATTTAAATTTTTGATCTCTTAATTAAAAATATATGTCTTAATCAAATTAAATGTTTGATTTAATTCCTTTGATTTTGTTACACTTTTTTTGGGGTGGTTTTGAGGTTTGTGGTTCTCTTTTAAGTATATTTAATACCCCAAGCATTATGATGCCTCTATTATTATTATTATTATTTTGACGGTATGATGCCTCCAACTAAGCGTTACATTAATGAGATCCTTCATTTAGGAAGCTTAAGTTTTATAATTTTATTTTTAAAACTATAACTAAAAAAATTATCTTTATCAATGAATAAATTGGTAGTTTAACAACGATAGGTGGTGTCCGACCAGCAATATATTTGTCTCTCTAATAATCATGATAATTCTGAATAAAAATTATTTTTTTCAATAAAGTTCAACCGTAGATAATTGACACTACCATGTACTATAATTATTATTTTTAGAATATGTTGAAAAGGTGAGAATTTGAATCTTCAGCTTGCAGAAAAGATTATTGATACCTTAATTATTGGATCATGTTCACCATGACCACTATACACATTGTTGCATGCTTTTTGAGTTTTAACATTGTACTTAATAAAGATATGTTAGCCCTTCAACATATATATATATATATATAAATAAAGTACTATTACATGTGAGGGTACATGTTCGAACAAAATATTTTTTGGTTTGAAATACATGCTTTTATTAGTTGAATAGACTAGATTTGCTGACATTTTTTTATATATATATTTTTATTTAAAAGAAGTTATAGACTCATGAATAGTTATTTTAAATATACAATATAAGTCGGGGAACTTCTCAATTGAAGTTTGGAAAACGAAAAAGTAGAAAGCTATTTCTCTCTCAAATAATCCCAAATGAAATTTCTCAAAGAGAGTGATATTATTTTTTTGTGCTTCAGTCGGAGAAAACGACATGTCGACAGAGGCTGCACTACATCGTAAAATCATGGAGCGCAATTGACGAACTTGTTCAGATTGTGAGGTAAATCTGTTGGGCGCAAATTTGCCTGGGTGGTGGAATCTCAAGTGGTTTAGGGTTAGGGTTTTGGGGAGATGGATGTGAAGAATCTTCTCAAGGACAAGAAATTCTGGTTCGCCTCCTTCCTTATTGCTTGGGCCGCAGCTCTCCAGGTTCGTTCCCTGTTTTAGGGTTTTAACTTTACCGCTTTGTTTTCCCACTCGAACCATCTGTTGTTGTAGAGCTGCGAGCTGCCTTGGATTCTGTGCTCCATTTGAACTTTGAAGTTAAATGTGGGGAATTACTGTTACAGGGGCACATGATGTGGTTGCAGAGGCAGGATTCTTTTAAGCAGAAGTTTGGGACTCCCAATCAAGAAAATGATCCTGAAAAATGAAGCACCATGCCATATCATCACTCTGTAAGTTCCATTGCAATTGAAGGGGGCTGCATTACCGCTGTTAATTCCTCATAACGAATTCTTTAGCTGGATCCATAGGTGTGAAGTTTCTAAGAAAATTTTGCTGGAAATGCAATAATTTCTGGTCATTTTGATCTCTTTGAGTGAGTGCACCCTGATATTGATGGCAAATGTTGAATGATCCTAAATGCTCCCTTGTTTGGATGATCAGCAATTTAGTTTGTTCGTGTACTCAGTGATGACAAGAATTGTAACAACTGCTAAGATTTGAAGCTATATGTTAATAATTGTGTCTATTGTCATGAGAGATTAAAGGCAGGGTAAGATACCAATTCATTCACATCTTTCAAATTACGAAGCTTGCATATAAATATACCTCACTTGCATGGTCTTACCAGCTGACTTTTAGGATAACTTTTAAATCTCAATGAATTTCTCCTCTATCTCTGTTTAATACAGAATGTCTACTGATTTCTGCATCAGAGAGTACCCTGACCATAGAACAAATTTAATGTCCTTGTTTTAGTTTTAGTTACAAATTTCTGCAGAAAATTAGCTGGCATATCAATGGATTATGACGTTTGGATATGAATTGACTTTTGCGATTTAGCTCAAATACATTATAAATGAAGAATCAGGAGTAGTCCATTTCAGAATAATTTGACCCGAGATCTACTACCTTACAATTTGACTCATTTATACACGGGCATATTGGACATCCTTCCTAATTCGCACAAAGAAGACAACAGCAGAGAGAATTGGCTTCCTGGAGCATTTCCTAACCCCATCATATGGCTATATAAAAGTTTCAATGATGGTTTTTGTAGATGATCTCAAACCGAATCATCCACTGTTCTTATTCTAGTTAGATCGACTACAAGTTCTTTTTCTGTAGTCTTAGGTTTGTCAGTTATTGCAGTCATTTTCTGATCTGATGGGACCATCTTCTCACTTGCTGAATTGTATGGAGTCTGATCCTTGCTTTTACCCCACAGAACTAAATAAAGACCTGTAATAATTACAGCTGCTCCAATAATCCTGCAAAAGATTATCTCTTAGACCATTATCACAAAAATCTACCAATAATTCTGCATTTGGTTAGTGCAATAGACAGGTTAATTACCTTCCTAAGTACAATATCTCGGATAGTATGAACGAACTAATAATTGCAACAATAACCATGCTCAGGGGACTAAATGTGGTTGCAAAAACTGGTCCTTTTGTCTTCATTACCGCTGCTTGAATGGTATATGAAACCCCTGAAGACATGATTCCCTACAATAGACAAAACCTTTGATTTTGAGTTTCTAGTCAGAAACAGGGGAGTATGAACTGCATGAAAATTTTCCAAACTGCTTATGTTCTTGTTGATGATTTCTTACACTGTATAAAGGAGCTAAGAGGGTGGAATCTAAATGCAATGACCAGGCTGCAGGGCTGTGCCATTCCATTGCTAAAGCTATCACTGTAGCTTGCACGGCGCCAGTGAAGCATATCCAAGCTGTTAAGGAGAGTCTAGCTGGGTATGACTTTATGGTAATTGCCTGGAAGATTAAAGGAAATCAGAAAAAAAAGGGTCATTTGATAATGATTTTGTGTCCTGTTTCCTTATTTCTATTTATCGTCGTGTGTATGTAGGTGTAACAACTTGTTTCTTGTCAAATATTTTGATGAATTCACCATTGTTATAAGAACTTTTTTAGGAGTAAAATGTTATGTTATACCTCTGTATGCTATTTCCAATGTTATAGATTGAAATGTGAATCTCTTCATCAAGATATCAGATGGAAAATTATGGAAAAAAGGGTTTACCTGAAGAACATTGAAAGCAGACCAAAAAATACAGCCTGAAGTGATCATGAGAGCACCCTTGAGATCTTGCTGGTTGGCTGTAGTTGCGGAAGCTTGATGGTGGTTGTGATTTGTCCATGGCAGATTTAAGATCGGTCCTCTTACCAAAGTCATTACCATCGCCCCTCCTACAGTCACCACTGTACCTAAAATCTTCGCCTGGCTCTCGGTCCGCCTTATGTTAACCTTCTCAAGCCTAAACAAACAGAGAAGAAAAAGGTTGTGAGGGTTCGTATATTTATTTGATTCATGAAATTTAATATGTTATTGAAGAAATGACATTGTAGAGACCTGAATGTATCAGGACTTCTTATTTGAACACCATATTAAACTATTACTAAACTTTACCATTTAAGTTGATAGGTCAAGATATATTGGTCTTATACATATATTTAAACAACTTCATCTTTTAATCTTTATATTAAGGTTAAAAGTAATACACGTTTTAATTTGATGACATAAACATGTCTGCTCATAAAATCGAAACCTACCAATTTTATATAACTCGGTCCATAATAATTTACTCGACTCGAAATGATTTGTTAGCATAGAGTTTTTTCGAGAAAGACTCATTTGTTAGCATAGAGTTAGACTCATTAAAGATATGATTATGATAACAACAGCGAGTCTCATAAATAATAAAAAATTATTACTATTATTATTATTATTAGAAAAAGACATTAATATTAAGAGTTCGTTCGGTAACGTTTTCGTTTCTTCTTTCTCATTTTTAATTTTCTTAAGAAATCTAAACATTTTGCAACTATCTATATTTTTTGTTTCACTTTTTTTTTTGAACATTCTCAAAATTATATAGAAATTTTGGAAACAATCAAAATAACTTTATTTTTTCTTCTTCCCATTTCCAATTTATTCCAAAATATAAATAAAAAGATAATTTTATCATACTTGAAAACAAAAACATTACGAAACGAGTTCTAAATTATTACCGGACAATCCAAGCCATAAGGAACACAAATGCTGGGGCCATATTGGTCATAGCAGATGCAAAAGTAGCCGTGGTGTACTTCATTCCTGTGTAATACAAATTCTGGTCCAGTGCTGGCCTGCGTCATCCATTGCTTCATTTCATCAAATTTTACAAAATATTTTAACAATGCCCTAACAAATCATAATTTAATAGCCTTCAGTTCTTACTCAAATAACCCCAACAACACAATCTTCCCAAATGTGGACCACGTCATTGTCGGCCTCACTTTCCTGTCATTCACCGTTAACAAGTTTAAGCTGATAAGTTACTGTAAATTTAATATTTCCTACCTAATCATTTATTTATATTTTTAACGTCAAGCGAGAAGCGAGAGAGAGCACCTTTCGAAGAGGAGGGCAAAGGGAGCGACGAAGACGGTGGCAATGGAGTAGCGGTAGACGACCAACACGTGTTGGTTCATCCCTTGGTTGAGAGCGAGCTTGGAAATGATGGCCATTCCGGCAGTGATGAACTGCTGAAGAATCACTGCAAAAAATGGCTTTGCATGACTCAAATTTCCGGCGGGCTGCTCCATATTATTACACCGCCGGCGCCGGAGATAAACGTGCAGTGCAGTTGCAGTGGCTGATCCATTCAGCTCCCCTTTTATAGAGAGGATTTTTTAAAATAATAATAATAATAAATATTATTATTATTTTTACGTCCATGAAGAGATTATGAAACATCTCTCCACTAAATATAAATAGAGCGATACGTAGGGGTAATGCAACGTCACAACACAAAATTAAAGCATGGAATTTTCTTTCAGCTACATGCATTCGTGTCTCAAAACCAACCTCGTCCCCCTTACCTAATTTTTGTTTTTTATTAAATTAGACCCTAATAATTAATCTCAATTAATTAGTTGAGGTTTTATTAGTGTTTCTGTGGGAGGAGTAGGATTCAACAATTTTTGTACCTATGATATGGTTGTTACGGGTGTGTGTTGGGTATCGTTTAGTTGAAATTAGCTAGTAAGTTTTTTTCTTTTTAAGTACATGTGGGTGGGGGATCGAACTCACAACCTCGATTGGAGATATGTGTCAATTATCGCTGACCTATACTCGTTTTAACAAAACTAACCAGGTAAGTTAAAATTATAAGTTTGGTTTCGAAGTTTTAGACTTATGTTTATTTTTAAACTTTACAAAGTGCTTATTAAGATCTTTTTAATTTTTAAATATTTACAGATTTATGAGACACTGAATTCAAAGGCGTAGGATTTGTCAAACACAGTTTTAAATTTCAGGAATTCATTGGAAGATGCAAAATTGGAAGAAATTTTGTGAATCTATTAAACACAAAATTGAAAATTTAGAAGAT
Organism: Momordica charantia; assembly: GCF_001995035.1. The sequence goes on from NW_019104493.1 coordinate 1,740,457, forward strand.
ACTTGAAAGTTTAGTAGCTTACTAAACACAAAATTTTGGAAGTTTAAAGAGGTGTCTTTTACAACTCTAAAAGTTTAGAGACTGAACTTGTAATTTAACATTTGACATATATGAGCTCAAGAACTATTTCATTTTTACATACTCAATTTTTTTATTAAATTAAAGTATTTATATAGTTCTGAATTTGGATATTTGTGTTTGCTTGATTTCCATCCAAATTTTACGTAATTTAATTGGTTGGTTTACAAAGTTAAGGTAACTCTATAGCAGAGTGTGACCTTATGCTTAGCCTAATAGATCCCTATAATCGAGCTCATTACATTGGGCTGAACAACACTGTGACAGAGTAGACTCAAATATAAGATTTCATGATAGATGATATCACAAGGCCACATGCCCTTACCACTGCCCCATCTTTTAATAGACGAGAATGAACTAATTTCACTGACTCATCAGAGTTTAGAGTCCAATTTGATAAAATTAAAAAACTTTAGGTTAAAATTTTCTCAAAAGAAATGAGTGGATATAGAGTACAAGACGTAGACGCCTTCTCTAATTCCACTCCACCCTATAGTGCTACTCCTAATTAACATACTTTTAGATATAAAATTTGAAACCATTATCATCAAATAGAGGAGAGAGAGAGAGAGAGAGAGAGAGAGAGAGAGAATTAGAGCTATTGTTTGCGTATACTTCAAGTTACTTCCATTTCTCTCTCTACATATATTAAGGTTTGCTTTATTAGGTGAATTTATATATAATTTAAATTTAGAAAAGCATAATGGTTGAAAACCCTTTTGAAAATATTGTGTCGTTACACACTTTAATCAATTCCATTATATGTCACACACTACTACTGCCTTTTTATCTTTAATTTGGTGATGATCTTTGTATGCACTCAATTTTCCAATTATTTCTCCATTTCTAAAGATGCATGTTGGACAAACCACCAAACCCCCATTTCTATGTCATCATATTAAATCCTTTCATATTGTAATATAATCTATCTTCTATAGGAACAATGGGCTACCTACACCAATAAGCATTGAGTTGACCATGGAAATCTATTTCAAATTTGAGCGAAATTAACCTATAGAATAATTACGAAATTGTTACCATGGTTGAATCTTTATATCGTGAAGATATAGTTACAATAACTCTGATGATTTATCGATAGTTTAGGGTTTAAGGTTTATAGTTTAATTACAATAATTTCATTAACCATCATGGGTGGTTTATTGATCTAATGAGACTAGGATAAAGTAGGGGGGAATGGAGTCAAATCCTGTGATTGGCCACGTACATGCCAGAGCGAATGGAGTTCAAATCGCCCTTAGAGAATAATGAGTCCCAAATTGGTTCATTGATGAGAGCTGTCGTACGTAGGCGGCATCAGTGTTCAACTTGAACCAACCTGGGGAAGGGGTCCAAGAGGTACACTGCGAATAGCTAGCCGTGCGATCCGTGAGAGCTCGAGACTGTGGAACATAGTGAGAATACGAGGTAATCCAATCACATTCTTGATTTATATAGAAATAGTGGAATGTATATTGGTTGATTTAAATATTTTTATAATCTTTCTAGAAATATCAACACCGACGTTTCATTGATATTTACATCGATATTTCTAATAAAATCGAAACATCAAAATTTCTATCGACCTCCAGAACTGTACGATCTCTTAATAATAGTTGGTAAAACCAATACGCTTAGACAATATTAACTCTAAGTTGGTTGAAGTGGGGGTGACTAGCTAGTCTCTAGAGCAGGATACATGGAGAAATTCCAACATTCTTTACGTGTATTTCCTTGTAAATTAGATTTTTTTTTCCCTTTTTCCATGATTAATTAGATTGCGTTCGGATAATTTTTAGAATAATATTTTTAAGTATTTTCTTTTTATTTACCCACACCATATAAAGAAACACTAATTTCAAAATCACTAAAAAAATTCCGTAAAAGAACTAAACTATTTTAAAATTTTTTAAAAATCAATTTAGACACGTAAGTAGATGTACATGAAATTTTTGAAAAGTATTTTTAATTAGCTAAAAGTACTTTTTATCTTTCTTCAAAATAATTCCAAACTTAATCTTAGTATTTGTGTATAATAAATCCATATAATTAGCTTAAAAGTTTTAAGAATGATTCTTTGATTTAAAGTGACCTATCATTTTCTCTCAAGAAAAGGTAATTCAGAACACCATTTTTATTTCTAGTTAATTTTTGGATCTTTTAAAAAAAAAAAAATTGCCTCTCTTTAAAATATAAATTGATGCTCATTTCAAATTTTAGGTAAAGAAAATTATTGGTTAATTAATAAACCTCGTTGGGTTTCAAAATCAATAAAGTTAAAAGTATTTGTTAAATCATGAAAAAGATGATGATGTTGATTGTTAATGAATATGCTTAGAATATCTTCATATGAGGATGATATTGAACTGTTAATGAATATTCTTAGAATATGTCTATTTATATTTATATACCAAGTTCAAATTCATAATTCATATATACCAAACCTAAAAGACATATACCACACATATTTTTTGATGATCGAGTTCATAGCACACTAGAAAATTGAAGAATTAATGAATATCACAACCTATTTTATTCGTCACATTGGAGTTTATTTTAGCTCAATTGACATGTGCGGACAAAGATTCAAATCTCCAATCTTTTAGTTAAAGATATATTGCATTCAACCAGTTGAGTAAGGTTGAAGATTTCTCAAGCAAATGACGTATTCTCTTTGGAAAATAATTATTTTAGTTAAATGCATTTTTAAGACTTTAATAAATTCTTTTTTGTAGTTTTATAAAATCGTCCTTAGAACCATTTTTCCCAATTGCTTAGTTTTTCTTTTATAAAATCATCCTCAAAAAAGCATTACAATAATTAGTAAGATTTTTTTTTTTTGAGATAAATTCAGTGCGATATTATCTCTTTGTAATCACAACATACAAACCGAAAATAAAAATAAGCTCCAAAGAGGACAATGTTTATGTATAAATTAAAAAAGACATGGTGGAGGCATCATTTAAAAATGTTTACAAAAAAAGTACTTAAACTAAAGTTTTAATTATCCATCAACGAATATATTTTCTCTTATTTATTTTTTCAAAAATTAACCTATTTATATAGAGAAAATTTTCAATTTTCCTATAAGAAGGAAAAGAAACACTAATTTTATGATTTTGTCCTTTTAAAAATTGACAAATTAGGTAAGTTTCACTTTTTTTCTTGTGCGATTGGTGTGGGTGAAAAATCAACAAAATACATTAAACAAAAAAGTTAGAGAGTGTATAATAAATTGATAAAATAGATTAAAAATTGAGCCTCGAACTTGGATAGCAAAGGATTAGGGCAGTCACATGCTATCATGCCAAGAGAGATCGTTGATAATTAGTTAACCAATGTTTATATCATAAATTCCGGTGGGGCTTGAGCTCCCCGAACCCTACGTAAATCCGCTCCTTGTTAACTAGGATCCTCTCTCGTAACTGTAAATTATATATTTAGCTGTTGGCTAGTTCAAATACAAAACTAAAATTGTATGTACCTTGAGTAAAATGGTTTTAAATGAATTATATTCAAATATATTAAGGGCAAGTAAATTTTTTTTTTAAATGTCCGCAGAATTATTTAATGTGATCTCACACCACATATTTTAATATCTATTAAATCACATTATCTTATAGAATGACGTATACATGACCCTATATCATAGCTAAGGAGTTAAATATTCAATTAAATAGAGATGCCAATAGAAGTTTTATATCATGAAGGTCAAGAAATTTGTAATGAATAATTCTTATAGTCTAATTGGTAGTACATTTTGACATTTCTAATATTTTATTTGTAATTCTAAGAATAGCTTTCTTGGTTAAAAGTGATTTTTGGTAAATAATTAAAAGCATTTTAAGAAATATATTTGTATTGGTTAAGTACCCAGTATGATATTGTCCGCTTTGGATATAGCCTTAATTGTCCTATCTTATATATCAATTATTACCTCATTCCCTAACCAATGTGGGACTTTGTTTGCATTCACCTCACAAATCCAACAATATTGATCGTTAAACCGTGTCTGCACTCACCCTTCCTCCCAACAATAACTGAATTTTGGAGGAGGGTGAGAAGATTCATTAGTAAAGGAAATCAATGGTGGGGGCTGTGGATTTTATATATGTAAAATTAAAAAAATGGGGTTGGTGTTTAGGGTGGGGATTAAACAAATGAAGTGTTGGTGTATTGGCAAACAATAAGTGATGGATGTACATTTAACAACTACTTCTTGCTTTAACTAAAAAAAAAAAAGAAAGAAAAAAAACCCACTTCATAATTATTGCCCTACAAATTACTTTGCCCAAGTTTGAATTTAGGTTTTTTGTGGGTGAGAAAGATATACTAGACACAGATGTGACAAGTTATGTAAACAGTTGACATTGATGTGAGATTATTATTTCTTTTATATCATTTGGGGGAGAGGATTTACTATTTTCAATCAATGTACTTGACTTTGGTTTTTATTTTAATTCATTTACTTTTTCAAAACGTTTATTTTGATTTTTTTTTCTTTTAATTTTTGTTTATTTTAGTAATACTTTGACCCCGATATTTGGTGTGTTTGTGTGTTAGACTGAGGGAAAAAAACTTTTTTTAGTATAGAAATTGTTATTAGTTATATGCTCATGTTGATGAGGAAAATTACTAAAAATAAATGGTGTTAATCACTTTATTATTTTTCTTTTGAAAGAAAAAATCAATTTGAAACCCATCGTGATATAAAATACTTCAATCAATCAAAATATTAGTAATATCTCTTAAAGACTAGAAATTATATTTTTTTTTTCTTTATAAATCATGAGAAAGAGAGAGGTTGATTTTTGAAATGGCATCCATCTCATGTTTCCATGAAATAATATGAAAGGTGAGCTGATTAGGAGACAACCATTATTGAATTGCCATCCGTCTCATCCTCTTTTCCATAACACAACACAAGCATTTTATTAATTAACTTAATCCCAAATTCCAATACAACATTATCACCAAACCTAGGATATTAAAAATTAACTAAAAATTATACATTTATTTTTTAATAAAACAAATAATATAAGAGGATCGGAGATTAAACCTCTAAAGAAATGAATAAGATATTTCTTAATGACTGAACCATGTTCAAATTGGCTATTACACATTTTTATCGTTTTTTTTTGTAAGCACACATTTATATCATTGCATTACAAATTTAGTCCTTAATTTAACATTTAGAGTTATTGTGCCTAATAAATCACTGAATATTAAAAAATGTTTAATAGATTCTTAAACTTTAATTTTGTGTCTAGTAGAACATTGGACTTTAAAGGTGTCTATTAAATTATCGAACTTTCAATTTTGTGTCTTATAAATTTCTGACCTATTTAATATTTTTTAAAGTTTATGGACTTATTAAACACAAAACTTAATTTTGTGTGTAATAGAACTCGTGATTTTGTAAATTTGTGTTTAATAGGCTCGTGAATTTTAAAAATATGCTAAATAAGCTAATAACCTATTAAGCACAAAATTGTAATGTTGGGATCTATTAGATATAAAATTGAGAACCTAATTGGATTATCTTTTAAAGTTTCCAAACCTATAATTAGGATATGTTGAAAGTTTATGGACTAAAATTGTAATTTAACTTTTTTCGGTGAAACCAACTTTTATTTCTTGAATGGCTGTAACAACTCTAAATAAATAAATATGTTAGAGCTGGAGCTGATGAATTTTATAATTGTTTTGTTTTAATTTTAAACCTAATTAATGATTAATTAAATTTTTTACACCCAAACCAAAACGGATACACAGTTTGATTTAGGACCAGTTTGTAAAGTTAGGCTTTTAATTAATAAATAAGTTTTCCAAACAAATGGTTACTTTTAATAATTCCCAGCAAGTTTTCTAAGGTAAAAAATAAATACAATTAAAAAAAAGTTAATAGATTTCTACAATCAAGATTTCAAATTTTATCCCCAAAAAAAAAAAATCAAGAATTTAACTCATGCAATAAATATTCAAGATACTTAATATATACGCAACAATAATTTACAGTAATTTTTTTTTTCCAAAAGAAACACGATAGTTAGATTTCAAACAATAAGTAAAGATAATAATAAATATACTCAGAATTAAATTATCAGTGAATAAAAGATATAGAGTTAAAAAAATGTAATAATTTAGATTTGGTCTTTGTATTTTCACTAAAGTAATAATTTACAATTTAATTTTGTAAAGTAATAATTTAGTCCTTAAACTTTAGTTTGTAACGATTTAGTCCCTATAATTTTACTAAACTAATGAGTTAGTCCCTAAATTTTAGTTTGTAACGATTTAGTCCCTGTAGATTAAAATTTGTAACAATTTAGTCTCCGTAAAAAATTTTATCCTATAACAATTTAATTTTTCTAATTTATAAACATATTTGGTTCCTCTTTAGTTTATCAATCTATATATATAAGAAACTTAACCAAAAAAAAAAAAAAACTACAATAAGAACTAAATTGTTACAAACTTTAAATTACAATTACTAAATTGTTAGATATTAAAGTTCAAAGACTAAATTGTTACCAATTTGAAAAGTACAGACTAAATCGTGACAAACTAAGTTTTAAAAAGTAAATTGTCATTTTAGCGAAAATATAGAGACAAAAAATGTTTTTTAACTTATAATTAATTAAGATAGAATATTATGAGAATAATAGTCATAAAAAGAAGTATAAATATTAATAAAAAGTTTCTTTTCGACTTTTAAATAATTTGGAAAAAGAAAGTCTTTTGATATTCGGCTCAATTTTGGGCTACTAGCTAAACAATGGGTTCTAGCCAGTACCTATATCTAGTATCATTAATTAAGAAAAGATATATATTACAAGACTAATAACTATAAAAATAATTGTAAACATTAATAAAAAGTAAAACACGTACCAATAAATGGTTACTGTGATTATAGCTAATCAATATCCAAGTTAAAAAAATATCTAAGTTAATCACTAATTATTATAATTATTATAGTCAATCAATATATAAGTTGAAAATTGAATTATATAGCTGCTAATTTAACAATTATAACTTATAAAAAAGAGAGACTTTATCTTATTCATTGCATCTAATAGGTGTAAGAACTGGAGACACATCTAAGAAAATTGAATATATATATATTTTTAGGATTATTCTTGTCAAATTTGTTGTCTACTTTTTTGATGATCGATATACTACTAATCCATCTTCAACCTAGTTTTCTTCATGGTTCTATTAGCTACACTACATGACCCGTCTCTCAATTTCACTTAGGCATGACTGTCAACTTTATATATGTATATATATATATATATATATATATTGATTTCAACATTGTAATACTTCACACAAAATTTCCGAACACACACCACAATATTACCTATATTTTAACTAAGAGATCGTTAATAAACAAGTTTATTTTTTTTTAAATGTAAAAATCTATAAGAACACAATGTTCGTTATCGAACAAAGCAGGATCGTTATTCAAACAAAACGATCCCTTATGTTGGCATAGCAATCTCCTCATCTGCTTTGAGTTGTTGATCTTGATGGTCCAAAGCCTTGAAGCTTTGTGAAGAATTATTAGCTTTCTTATCAATGGTGGGATATTTGGTTTTGCCCCCACATAACCAAATAAAGACATATTATTATAACACTCCTCGAAAAATCTCGCAAAAATAACTCAAATTTTTTAGTACAACAAATGGAAATGAAAGATTCGAACTCGTGACCTAATGGTGTCAACTACTATTGAACTAAGTTCAGGTTGGTAATATAAATAATATTTTTAAGGTTAATTTTTAAAATAAAAAACACAAAGCGAAATAAAGTAAATGATGAAGACATTTTTGCCCTCACAAAGACTATTTTTTTTCTTTGTTTATTAAGGTTAAATTTAGCAGTGCTTAAGAATGAGGGAGCAACAGCTTACTTTCCCAAAGACAAAATCTCAGAGACTGCAAATGAGCTTATGATTGCTACAATGACACTGCTTAGAGGGAAAAATGCTTTTAAAAACACAGGTCCTAAAAATAGTAGTGTTTAATTAGAAGCGCAATTTTAAAAAACAAACAACTCAAAACAAAATAGTTACTCAAAACAAAATAGTTATCCAATGGCCGGGACCTAAAAATAAATTTCAATTTGATATCTATGATCTATTAAAACTCCAATAATATAATTAATCGACCATGTTGGCGAGCTATACTTGCATTAGGATTTTAGAAAGAGTTCACCAAACATATATAGGAAACTATTAGATATCCATAAATGAATTAAATTTACCAAACTCGTACGGTAGGTTATTCATCTTTAAGTTGGTATCAGAGTTGGAGGTTCGTGTGTTCGAACTTGATAGAAACTAAAGTTAAAACTTTTAGAACAATATAAAAACTAAATTAAAAAGACCATGTTAAAAGACTTAAGCCCCAACCATAAATATCAAATTTGTAATGGAACCTTTTAGTAACTTGTATTTGGTAAAAAAAACTTAATTTTTGAAAACTAAAATAAAAACCAAGAGAAAAGAAACAATGAAGAAGATATGCATAGAAGGTGAAAATCAAAATGAAGTGACCAGGCACAAGAGTTTCTCCATTCCATTGCTGAAGCCACCACAGCTCCTTCCACAACTCCCACTAAACTCACCAAAACTGTCACACTCAATCCCATTGGATATGATTTCAATTCAACTGCCTGAAACAATAAAATAACAAAAGTTAACCACCTGATACCGGGATGCGAACAATGTTCCACATCAGCATCTGAGAGATTGATTCATGGTACACGAGCAAATAAAGATATATTGAATCGAAATAGGATTCTTTTGTATTGTTTGTACCTGGAGAATGCATGAAAGAGAAGAGCAGAGACAAGAAATTGTGACCAAAATGACACCCTTGAAAGAATCTTGATGGGTGTTTGAAGGAGAAGTTGAATTATTAGAGTGATGATTATTGTGTAAGTCTTGTAATTTTGTCCATGGAAATCTCAAGTTTGGGCCTCTAAAAAAGGTCATTATCATTGCCCCTCCCACTGCCACTACAGTTCCCAATATCTTTACCTGGGATGAAAATCTCCTGATATCAACCTTCTCCATCCTACAGAAAAAAGAGAATTAAATTCACTTTTTACCGCAACAAACTTAAAAGTTAAAAGAGTATAAACAGTGACCAAAGCGATCCTAGCTCAACCATAATTAACACGTATTTTCAATTAAGAGATTATGAGTTCGATCCTCATCCTACCGAAATTTATGGTACTAAAAAGTTTTGTTTCATAACTATTTTATTGTATATTTTTAAAAATTAAGTTTACAACTAGCTCTTCCCTACTATATATTATTATTTTGTATTGTTATTAAAATTGGAAAACATTTTCAAAACCTAAGTCAAATTTTAATTTGCAAAAGTGCAGTAGTTTTCAAAAGTTTGTTTTTTAAAATTGGACTTAAAAACAGGTTAAAAACATACCAAACAATAAGAAAATACTATTTTGATCGATATATTTTCTTTGAATAAAACGATTATCGAATGGAGCATGGACAAAGGAGTACCTGAGAGTGGCAGCGAAGAAGAAGGAAAAGGCAGGAACAGCGTTGGATATAGCTACGGAGAAAGTTGGAGTTACATATTTCAAACCATCTGCATCCCAATCATTTACAACAAAAACCAATCATCAAAGTGGCTTGAACTTTGAATTTGGTCTGTGTGATTATTTAAATTTTCAATTTGGTTCACATGGTAGATTTGAACTTATAGTCTTTTAATCGTACTTCATCTTAAATATTAATAGTGGAAAACTTATCATATATTTTATATGATATTGAAGTCAAATGGCAAAGCTAGGATCAAGCTTTTACACATACAGAAATTTAAATTTGAAGCTAAATCTAAGCCATAAGGTTAGAGCTTTTAAAACCACCCGAATTAATAAATGGAAAACTAAGGTCAAAATAATAGGAATCAAATTAGAACTTTTTAACCCCACGTGATTTAAATTGAAACTAAACACAAACCATAAGAATCAAAATTGAAATTTAACTAAATCTCAAATCGTCGAAATGAAATTGAAATCATATGGACCAAATTGAAACTCTTGACGACACGAACTAAATAAAAAAAAAAACGACTTGTCTCACTCCATGGAGCCGAGCAATAGAATCTTGGCAAAGATGGGCCAAGTCATCTGTGGTCTTCTTTTTCTGCCATATATATTATTTGTGTCATCAGTTTCAGCCATTTTCCAAGTCCAAAGAGAGAGAAAGAGATGTAGAGAGAGAGAGAGAGAGAGACCTGTGAAAGAGTAAGGCAAATGGAGCTACAACAATGGCGGCAACAAAAAAACGATAGAGGGAATACACGAAGGGGCTCATTCCATGGTTCATTGCAATTTTTGATATAACAATCAAAGCTGCAGCCAGAAATCTTAAAACGATGGCAGCTAAATATGGCTTCGCCTTCCTCAAAACGCCACTCAACTTATTCTTCATTCAGGGAAGAGATGTACCTAGAGAGAGAAATAATTGTATAGATTTGGAAAGAATGTTGACTAAAAATGGGAGCATAACAGGGAACCAACGGCAACATCAAGAAGTATTTAACCTCCTCCGCGCTTCAATTTAGAGTAGTCTACTACTCACCCGAACATAGTTTAGCGAGTTAAAACATCTATGTTTGACTAGAAGATCGTGAGTTTGAATCCCTCAATTCCAACCTATTAGTACTAAAAAAAATACGAGATTTTGTGGGTTGGATAATTGACAAGACCCAACAAATGGAAATCAATATAAATGGAGAGGAAATAATAATGCAGGGATTTTAATAGAGGACCTCCCGCTCTGATATAATGTCAATATTTATGGAGTTATTTCTCAATACCAATTGGTCATGAGAAGAGTAGCTTATCATGTCTATTATAAATTTGGCTCATTAATCTTGGTCGGATCCCATTTTTGGACTTGTTGTTCGTATGAACGTTTTGGATTCTCATACCATATTAATTCATTTACATGGATTCTCAACATATTTCGTGAGACAGCCACCTAATCCTATACAACATTTGGTGACGAATAATAACATAGGAATTGATTTATAAGATAAGTGACCATCATGAAATTTGAAGCAAGAGAGGAGAATAATTGATGAGATATTTTAAAATAAGAGCGTTTTAAGTTGTCTATTCGAATCATGAACCAACAAAGTTTACGATATTTTCCTTTCTTTTTTTTTTTTTGGTTAAATCGTCCAAACAAACGTCTCCATGAAAGTAAATATTTGGAATTTGGCTTTAGACAACTCTTCCATGGTGGGTTTTGCTTTTGAGTAGAGACAGCTTATCAAACATATGTAGAAAATAATTCATTTAACAATACTTAAAGAGCATTTTTTAACTTTAAAAATGTCATTATTTCTACCACTATCTATCTAGTGCAATTTTTTTAGTATTATAATTTAAGCCTGTAGTGTAGGTTGGAATCTACTGTCTATCAAAAGCAGGTTATTAAAAACATATAAAAATGTCATTATATTTGTTTTTCGTTCTTATTTTCATTTTTTCAAAAAATATAAATAAAAACATTATTTTCTAATTTTTTATTAATAAAATACATAATGAATATTTAAAAGTTTCCATACTTAATTTAACTTTTATATAAATCGTTTACTTTTTTATTAATTTAAATTTTCAAACAAAGAGACAAATATGTTTTTGGTTTTTTTTTTCAATAGAAAAAGATAGAAAAAAAAACAAGGGCAAATTGCAAAAACCACCCTAAAGTATGGTGGTTGTTAAAATTACACCCTTAAACTTTCAATTGTAAAAATTAAACCCTCGAACTTTTATAAATGAAAAAATTAAACTCTCAAACTTTGAATAGTAAAAATTAAATCCCTAAACTTTCACATATGATAAAATTGTACCCTCCAAATTAAAATTAAACCCTAAAATTTTTTAAAATGGTATTTTTTTTTACAATTCCGTCCATATTATGTACCGAAAATATTCTCATCTTCATTAATTTTGAATTCAATGAAGTTTTTTTTTGCTCTTCAATATCCGATTTTGCAGACAATTTTTATAAAGCCTTTTTCCTCGAGACTTGCCAATAAATATGGGGAGATTGTTGCTCAAATTGCTCTTAGGGACGTCAAAATCCAAGAGATTGCTCAAAGTTTTTAAGTTTAAGCTTACAAAAGAAGACATGAATAATAATTCTATCGGCGGAATTGACAGGAAATACCAAAGGCCCCGCCAAGTTTTGGGGAATAGATTTGTACGCATACGTAATTAATAAATCTGATACATTTCAAGATCTGATATTGAAAATTGAAATGGAAAATAATGTCCGTTGTTGTGTTAAATCCCTCACAAGTTAATGAATGATGGAGCATATTTCCATTTGTGAATTACTGTTTGTCTGCAAAATCGAATATCCACGAACAGAAAAAAAAATTTTAATTTTACAATTGTCAAATAGATACAAATTTTCAAAATTTTAGGGTGCAGATTTTACAATTTTTGAATTAGAGCGTACAATTTTATCATATGTTAAAGTTTAGGGGTTTAATTTTTACTATTGAAGGTTTGAGGATGTAAAAATTTTTTTATTTATAAAAGTTCGAGGGTTTAATTTTTACACCAATTTTTACAATTGAAAGTTTTTTACAATTGAAAGTTTAAGGCTGTACAAATTACAATTTGCAATTTGATAGACAGTTGTGCTGTAATATGAAAAAAAACAATTACACCCTTAAACTTTCAACTGTCTATTAAATGAACTTAGAAGTAAAAATTCCTAGTATATATAAATTAATATTTTTTGGGTCGTAATATGAATATATATAGCTCAGCAGTAACTTGTCTATGCACTTGAGACCTTCATCATTGGATTTGCTTCTTGATATTGCTATTTTTGAGGTTCAAATCCTTGTATTGCATATTTGTCACAGATAGTTGTAATTAGTTAATTGATCCTAATTAGTTTAGTTAGTTAAGTGTCAAAGCCAGCATAACTCATGTTTCCAATCAAGAGATTGTGAGTTCAATGAAAGCTTTCTGTACCAGTGAATGAACAACTTGATTGGCCTAGCGCCTAATGCATGGAAATTACCACCATTTTGTTAATACAATTTAATTAGGTAAGATTTCATCTTGTTGAAAGGCATGAAATTGTGTGTGTACCAAGATATGCATGGACTTAAATAGAATTATATTTGATAATAAAAGAAAAGTCAAATGAAAATACATAAAAAGTAAAAAGTTATTGTTGTCAAGAACAACACTCAAATAATTCACTTAAACTCTATTTTGCTCGGTTTTTCTACTATATTATTTGAATTATGATTTGTGATTATGTTAGTTTAAATAGGTTATTAGGTGGTAGAAAAATGGGATGAAACTAATGTTCTATTTATTTTCTCTATTTTCTCTTCTCTTAAAATAAACATTTTATATATCATGAAGTCATATCCCAAAGGAATCTCTCTCATGTTTAAGAAAAATAAAGAAAAATAAAGAAAGAAAAAAAAATTACCACTCTTGATCACCTTTCATGAGTAGAGGTGAATTTTATGTTGGAAAATATATTAAAAATATTTATTTAAGTTCAGATTATGAATTTAATGGTGTGAATTATAATATGAAGATGAAATGAAATTATGGGAAAGTTTCAACAATGAGGGAGAAAACGGCAATGGCAAAACCAGTCTAAATTATTTATGTCTAACTTTAATTTGGAAAAATTAGATTTATGAAGATTTATGAAGTGTATGGTGATGAATGAAAAAAATAATATAATTAGTGGGAGAGGGTGTGGAAAATATATAGAAGAAGAAAAAGAAAATATATGAAAATAAAAAACCTTAGAAGGAGTTTCAAATGAAGATGGTAATTGGGAATAAATAATGATCAACTCTGAATAGTAATTTCCCAAGGAAAAAGAGAGAGATATTTGAAGTGGTATCCATCTCATATTTCCATTTTGAAAATGATGCAATCCATATCATATTTCCACAAAAAGAGAGAAGGTGAGAATATGACCTAATTAGAACAAACAACTGCAATATTTTATTACTCGATCCAATTCAACGGTTAAGACATTTACTTTTATATTTAAAAATAATGATTCAAATCATTTCAAGTAACATTCATTTCATATTCGAAAGGGTTACAAACTTGGTAGGTGAAATAATTTCTTTGGTTTGTTTTTTAGTACAACAAATGAGGTGGGGGATTCGCGAACCCGTGATCTTTTAATCAAAATCAAGTGTTAATTACTGTTAAGTTAGGCTCCTGACAATATAGATTTGATCTCGAGCTTATTTGATCAATTATTTCTTTAATCACCATATCATCGAAACTTTTCGTCAATTTTATTCTCACACCTTATAAAATAATTAAAACTTCGTGAATAACCAAAAGTTTTTGTAACATGCATCGGGTAATTATTAATATGATGATAAAGACCATTACAATTACTAAATTAAAAACTTAGAATGAGATCAAAATTTTTAGAAGTACATGAACAAAATCATTATATGAATTAAAACCTTAGAAAATACTTGAAGGAGAAGTCCCAATCAATCATCTCTGTGTGGAAATTGTTTACTGTTTTTGATCTGAAGAAGGCTTTCATGAAAGTTGGGTAACTCAACACTGCCCAATTTGAATGGAAGCTCATCTTCTTGCAATTGCCCCCAAAGAACTAAATAAAGACCTCTACATAATTATTATGACACGTGCTCCAATAACCTTGAAAAATTAATTAATTTTTAAGTGTTTTTTTCCTTAGAGAAAAGAATCATTTCCCACCCTAAGAACTTACCTAACTATAACTCCCATTTATTTTTATTCAAAGTTTAAGTACCAAAAGATTTAATCAGGTCAAAACGAGCATAACTTAGCTGTAATTGACATATATCTCCAACCAAAAGTTCGTGAGTTCGAAAAAAAAAGAAGAAGATATAACCAGATTTGAAAGTTTAGGGACAAAGATAAAATACTTTGTGATATTGGTGATATTCGGACTCACCTACTAAACTTTTGTTTATAGTGGGTTTGAGATGCCTTTTGGTTAAGAAAAGTATTTTAGGTAAATGTTTTTTTTTCTTTAAGCACCTTTGGGTGTTACCCACTGGCAAGAATTTGGATGTTGACACCCAAAATCCAGGTTCGAGTCCTCCTCTATTCAGAAGTCAAAAAAAAGTAAACTATGTAATTTTTTTTTTCCTTTTTCAGTAGAAGTAGTTCCAGAAGAAAACTATGTAATTGTTGCCTTCAAAAGTACTTTTAAGTGTTCTTTTTTTTTATCGGTCTCTAGCACTAAAAAACTAATTAAGTGCTTTTTCTATATTTTTAGAATCTTTAAAATTATTTTTCATTATCTTATCAAATATTGTGAAAATTTTAAAAATTAAATTTTCAAGTTAAAAGCACTTTTTACCGTTCCAAAAATTAACAACTTTAGTTTGAAAATTGATAAAGCTTACGCGGAGTGACAGATCCAAGAATTTAACTCAAGGGGATACAATACATAAAATAATCTACAATCAATCGACCTATTGTAATGTTATTATCTAACTTATCAAATAAATCGTTCTCAATATGCGTTAGTATTACTTTTCTTTAGAAATAATGACTCAGTTGCATATTTTTTATAATATTTCTCCATATTGATTTAGAGTTAAATTTAATTATAAAAGTATGGATAAAAAAAATATTTAAGACCTAAGACAAAAATTTAACAATTACCAGAACTAAAACTAGAAGTCTACAAATAATGGGCTTACTATCAAGGGTATATTCTGACTCAAAACTCGTATTTAAGTTTAACTCTAGCTAAAATTTTGAAAATTAAAGAAAGAAAGTCAACCATGTGAATAAAAAGCAAAAATTAGTTTGATTTATCTATAAATTATTATGCAAATAAAAAAGGCTAGATATTCAACCAATCTTAGAAAATATATGTAAACCCATTTTTTTTTTAAATATTGCGTGGCTGGGTGATGTATAATATATATATATATATATATATATATATATATATATATATATATATTTGCATTCGTCAAGCCAAATTCGAACTAGGGTACGGGAAGACGAAATATACTAACAAAATGTATAGAATATATTATATTATTGTCATGAGGTATGTGTCACCTGGTCGCTTCGTGGATCCACCCCTACCACTAAGCCACCTCCAACATTTTTTATTTTTTGGTTTGATTAGACCAATGACTCGTCTCTCAAATTTCACTTATACGTGATATAGTCAACTTTTATATATTAATTGTTAACGCAGTGTAATACTTCACACATAATTTTCTAACACACCCCAAACACTACTCTTATATAGTTTAACTACGACATCGCTATTCATTAACAAACAAGCTTAACTAAAAAAAAATGTGAAAATTTATAAGATCACAATCGTTATCGAATAGGACATGATTGTTATTCAAACGAAACCAGCCCTAGCAACCCCATCAGCTGCTTTGAGTCGTTGATCATCTTGATGGTGATCCGAAGCCTCAAAGCTCTGTGAAGAATTATTAGCTGCCTTATCGACAATGGCGGAATCTTTGGTTTTGCCCCACATAACCAAATAAAGACCTACTACTATCACCACTCCTCCCAAAACCCTACAAAAATAACTCAATATGTATGGTCAGCCCATTATATTAAAAATATTTATGCCCCATTTGATAACTACTTTATTTTTCGTTTTCTACTTTTAAAAATTAGACTTGATTTCTGTTTATGTAGCATGTTTTTTACCTATTGTATTTGAATTCTTAATTAAGTTTAAGAAAACAAGAAAAAAAAATTAAAACTACTTCAATTTTCAAATTTTGGCTTAGATTTAAGAAATGTAGATATAACTAGATAGTCTTTTTAAGCTTAATTTTTAAAATAGAAACAAAAAATAAAATGGTTATGAAAAGTGATCTTATTATTTCAAAATTTTCTTCTTATTTTGTCTTCTTGAAATTTTAGAATTGAAAACCATATACATAAACAGCAAGTAACATTTCTCCTCTCGCAAAGAAATCAATTTTTTCGTTTTTCATGTTAAATTTGGAAGGGCTTAGAATGAGGGGCCAATAGCTCAGGTCCGTTTCCGTTTTCGTATCTTGTGTTTTTCGTTTTCAATTTTATTAAGAAAAAATAACCTAAACAAGTTTCTTATTTTTTTTTTTTTTGTCTCATTTCTAATTTGTTTAAAAAATAAATAAAAATATCGTTTTATCGTTCTTGAATCTATGAAGAGTTAGACTCATACAATTCTATTTTTATTTATTAAAAATAAAAAACGAAAACGTTTTCAAACGGGCCCTTACTTTTCCAAAGACAAAATCTCCGAGACTGCGAATGAACTTATGATTGCAACCATGACGGTGCCTAGAGGGACAAATGCTGTTAGAAACACAGGCCCCTTTTCCTCCATTACAACTCCTTGAACGTAGTACGAAAGCCCTGAGATTATTGTTCCCTGCAAAATTATAAAATGGTTAAATTATAAATTTGGTCTTGTCGGGTGGGCTGATTTTCAATTTAGTATTTACCGTCTCATGAGTTTTAATTTGATCCTAATAGTTTGAGCTTAATTTCAATATGATTCATATGGTTTTTAAGATTCCATTTCATAACCATTTTATTTTTCGTTTTTTGTTTTTGAAAATTATATTTGTTTGCTCAAAATTTCTTTAAGATATTTTAACTTATTTTTAGAAATAAATTTGACAAACTCTATTTTAAAAATAAAAACAAGTTGAAAATTTTTTTTTTTTAGTTTTCAAATTTTAGCTTATATTTTAAAAATGTTTTAAAAAATTAGATGCAATACAAAGAAATACGTACATGAAAATCGTGTTATCAAACGAGACCTAAAAGTTTCAATTCAATATTTATGATCTAGTAAAACATCAAGAATATAATTTAAATTTTGGAGATAAAAATAATTCATGAATGTGATTGGTAAGGTTTAACTCTGACCCATATATAGAAATCAAGTGGAAACTTTGAGGACCATCAAAAAACTGAATTAAAACTTTTGACATTAAAGAAACCAAATTAAAATTAAGTCCAAATTATAAAAGGAAAAAAGATATTATTTGTTTTAGTAAACTAAAATTTAAGAAGGAGAATAAACTGAGCCAGAAATTAGAGAAAGAAACTTGAAGTGGGATTCATAGTTACAGCATAAAGGATGGCCAAGAGTTGAAAATCAAAATGAATTGCCCAAGCACAAGAGTTGTTCCATTCCATTGCTAAAGCTGCCACAGCTCCTCCCACAACTCCCACCAAGCTCACCAAAACTGTCACACTCAGCCCCACTGGATATGATTTTAATACAACTGCCTGAAACAACAAAATAACAAAACTTAACTACTTGATACCGGGATCGAGAGATCGATTCGTGGTACACGAGCAAAGATGTATTGAATCGAAATAGGATTCTTTTGTATTGTTTGTACCTGGAGAATGCATGAAAGAGAAGAGCAGAGACAAGAAATTGTGACCAAAATGACACCCTTGAAAGAATCTTGATGGGTGTTTGAAGGAGAAGTTGAATTATTAGAGTGATGATTATTGTGTGAGTCTTGTAATTTTGTCCATGGAAATCTCAAGTTTGGGCCTCTAAAAAAGGTCATTATCATTGCCCCTCCCACTGCCACTACAGTTCCCAATATCTTTACCTGGGACGAAAATCTCCTGATATCAACCTTCTCCATCCTATAAAAAAAAAAAAAACTAATAATCACTTTTTACTGCAACAAACTTAAAAGTAATTTAAAAAATTATGTTTGTTTACTTACAATTTTTTGAATATAAAAAAAAATATCGAAAATGAAATGATTAACGAACGTAACATGAAGAGAAGTACCTGAGGGTGACTGCGAAAAAGAAGGAAAGGGCAGGAGCAGCATTGGACATAGCAATGGAGAAAGTTGGAGTTACATATTTCAAACCACTGAAATACATGTTGGGGAGAACCACACAACTGCATCCCCAATCATTTACAACAAAATTAAACCGTTCATCAAATTGGTTAAACTAAGAATTTGATCGAAAAGTTTCAATTTAATCTTTATAATTTTTTTTAATTTTAATTTGATCATTTATGATTATCTAAAATATTCAATTGATCCTAAACGGTCACACATCGCATTCTAACTTGTTTTTAACCCATGCACTCAAAAACCTACCTATTTTCTCTTGTTTTTTACTTGATCCTAAATCTTAATAAAGACAGCGAGATAGAAAGCATTTAATTCATTGCCACTTGATTTTTTTTTTAAATGTGTCATGTACTTTAATTATATAGATAAATTCAACCTAAATTCAAACTAAGTCCAAATCATATGAATTAATTAGAACTTTTAAGGCCACTCACGTTTCAAGTTAAAACTTATCAAAACCATAAGAGTCGTTTTTTTCTTGAGGAAGTAAGAATCAAATTGATATTAAACTCAACCCAAATTGTAGATACCAGATTAAAACCAAATCCAAACCATAAAGATAAAAAAAAATTAAATCATAAGAACCAACTTGAAACTTTTCCCACTTCACACAAATTAAATTTGTAATTTATGACTTGTTGGATAACATATTCATTTATGGTTTCTATTTCTCATTTATAACAAAGAAAAATAGAATTATATGGCCTCCAATCCCATAGATTCCATGTTTTGAAATAAATTGAGACAAGAACAAGAAACATGAATTTTTTTTTTTTACATTTATGTATAATTTTGAGATAAACAATAAACAAAGAACGTTAAAAAAAATATGTAAACAAATAATTAAAGAAATGAGTTCTCACTCCATGGAGCCGAGCAATAGAATCTTGGCAAAGATGGGCCAAGTCATCTGTGGTCTTCTTTTTCTGACATATACATTATTTGTGTCATCAGTTTCAGCCGTTTCCCAAGTCCAAAGAGAGAGAGAGAGATGTAGAGAGAGAGAGAGAGGAACCTGTCAAGGAGTAAGGCAAATGGAGCTACAACAATGGCGGAAACAAAATAACGATAGAGAGAATACACGAAGGGGCTCATGCCATGGTTCAATGCAATCTTTGCTATGACAACCAAAGGTGCACCCAGAAATCTTAGAAGGATGGCAGCTAAGTATGGCTTGGCCTTCTTCAAAACGTCACTCAACTTAATATTCTTCATTAATTCACCCTAATAATCAAATTAACTCCTCCCATGTAAACAATGAAAGATATATATAGAGAAAAATGTGTAGATTTGGAAACAGTGAATATCTATTAGATTTGGGTTTACGTAGTGCATGAAAATGGAAGTGTAAAGGGACGAACGAAAGAGGCGCGTGATCTAAAGGTACCTGCAAAAGATCAAGAGGTCGTTCTCCACACTATTTATTGGGAATGAAATTATGTTTGGAATCATTTGCACATCTCCAAGATTCACAATTGGGAGAATTAGAGAACTTGTAAACCATGTTTGGAGTGAGCTCAAGATCACATTTGACCTTCACAAGCGAGCCACAATTGCCACCGTTTCATAAAAGGGTGTGAGAAACGTACCAAAAGAGAGAGCTTGAAGAAAGGTGGTCCAATTGAAAGAAATGGTAACAATATCGTAATCACAAAAAAGATTGGATTTAGAGGACCAAGACAAAGCATTTATAATGATACCCTCCCAAAAGCCAAAGTGCAGCGCCGTTAAAGGTGTGATTGTTCCTTTCCAGCCCGATATTCCAGAGAATGGTACATATAGCATTACACCACAAAATGTTTTGCCTATATTTGATGGGATTATGTTTCTAATTAACTTCATCAAAATCAAAAAAATGTGTTTTAACAAGTTGCAAGTCTGAGTCGCGTCAAAATTGATTTCAAGACAGTGGTATTTTCCACGCACGACACTATTTTTCTCCTCTATTTTCAAATCCTACTGTTTTTCTCTTGTTACACGCTAGTGTGGTGAGTCGGTGACGAGATTTGAAATACCCTCTTCGAGACTTCAATTGGGAGTCTTAAGCAGGACATAGTTTTGGTTGTAGTGGTGCTCAATGAAATACATCTGTTTGACTTTACATTCATAAGAGATTGGGAAATCGTTGTGACCAAAAGTGTTGAAGCTAATTTTGTGCTTGTCACGAGACAAAATTGATGGGCATTGATCAATGTGTGTGACATTTAGGACTGTGTGAAATTTGTTAGTGGCATTTCCTAGCATTGAAATCGTGCAAACAACGTCTCCTCCATGAAAGTAAATATTTGGAATTTGGCTTTAGACAAATTCTTCCATGGTGGGTTTTGCTTTCAAGGAGAGACAGCTCTACAAAATTCTATCAAACATAGAAAATATTCATCTAGCAATATATACTTAGGAACACTTTTTAACTATAAAAATGCCATTATTTGTAGTGTACCACTATCTATCTACTCTAATATATAATTTAAATGGAAGTTGGAGGTTGTAATATACTGTTCTCTTTTTATTTTTCGTTTTTAATTTTAGAGGAAACATTAAATGTTTGGTAACTATTTTTATTTGTCCTTTGTCGTTTTCAGTTTTTTTCAAAAGATAAATAAAAGGATTATTTTATCATTTTTAAAATGATTACTTTATCATTCTTGACTTATAAAATTCATAATAAGATAAAAAAAATTTGAATATTTAATTTTAAAAATTAATCTTTATATAAAAAAAAATTAGTCTTTTTTAATTTGAAACTCTAACTCTGGAGAACAGGTTGTTCTCCAGAGAGTTACTAAATATGTTTTTTTTTCTTTTCTAATTAAAAAAGAAGAAACAACAATAAAAAGAAACAATTATCATAGGGAGTTACATTTTTATTTATTGAAAAAAGACGAAAAAAGGGTATAATATTTTGACTTGGCGATGAGTTGGAACAAAACACAAGTTTTATGGCATCTTCTTTCCATTCAACTTCGGAATTGGTGACGATTAATTAATGGTTTTTTCCTCTTTTTTTTGTTCTCGCATGATTTGAAAAGTCGTTACATGTCAATAGCGACTTGATATAATCCTTAAATTGTTTCTCTGGTTTAAACTAGATGTTGACATTTTGAATAGTCTAAGATTGATTTTTATTAAATGAAGAATTAATGTAAAGTTCACTGAAAATTTAGACTTTAT